>JAFIDM010009631.1:252863563-252884663 GCA_023159025.1 Thereuonema tuberculata | reverse complement strand
GATTGATACATTATTTAAAAAACAAAGAAATATATAAATTTTTAACCGATCCAATTCAACAAAAAAAAAAAAAATGAATTTCAATTTTTTTTTTTTTTGCCGTTGCCGCGGCGCCCAGGGCGATCGCCCCGGTTGCCTTGCCCACACGACGGCTCCGCTGACACTGGCTGCAAACCTTCTGAAGTGCTTACAAACAAAACTCTTATCACTGCAGGTGTGAGGCTCCCAAGTGTTTAAAAATTCCAGAAATGAATTTAAGAAATCCAACTCTTTCAGAATTTGGTTTTAGACCAGTCAATGGAATTTAAGATATTATTATTTTTGAAATTAAATGCTCCATTCTAGAAGTAAACTCCTGAGAAGAATATATATTTCCATACTGTGCTTCAGTTTTATCTTTTTAGAAGTTAAGGACTCAAACTTCTTCTTTCCTAAAGAGATCGAAGGCTAAATTAACCCTATCTTTCCAAAGTACTTACGATGAAGATTTTTATTGATGTTTGATGTCAGTTTTTGTCTAATGATATAAGAGCCATTCTGAAATTAAGTGGAATTTTCTGTCCCCCCTAAGTTTCTATCTTAAAAAACTGATTTATATAAGCTTGATAATTTTTATAAATGAAACAAGATTGTATTTAAAAAGATCCCAATATTATTTTATGAAAATAATTTTATATTTAAAAGTAAAACTCTGAGAAGTGTACGAAATGTAACCTCCGTGGAATGTCCCCACCCTGTTTTTTCAACATTAACAAGTGTTTTATCGAAAAATATTATTAAATTTTTCAAAAAAAAACAACTCAATAACAATAAAAAATTAGATAAATTAAACTCTACATCAACTAACATTTTAAACATAAAAGGTTTAAATAGCCTAATTTTAACTCAAAAGTTGTCCACGGGGTTGGATGTAACCACCATGGAACATCGATAAAAGTTCTGAAAATGCTCACTGGGCAACAACACTGTTCACTGGTAGAGCTGTAGTGAAGGAGAAGGCAACGATCTTGACTAATCTGTTGATTATTTGGATCTCATGTGTGTTGTTTGCTGTTAAAAGACCGGATTGCCTTTATTTCCAGGTGCGTTCTTTTTCTCTTTGTAACCTCCATGGGTTCAACAAATGTTGTATGGCATATGTTAAAACTTTAATTTTAATTGTTTATTTTGCAAATACCTGTTATCTATCAGAAAACATAAGCTCTGGATCTATGGATTTATAGGTTATGAACTACATGTGACTAAATAGCTAAGTGTAACCTCCATGGATGTAACTCCCATGGATAACTTCATCCATGGTGGTTACTTTTATATATGGGAGTTACACTTAATACAATTTAAAGCCTAATAGACTATTGAAGGAAGGTTTATTTAAACAAAACATACTTTTAATATATTATTCCACTTTAGTAATATGGATTGTATTAAAATTTATTTCATAATCAGGCCTATTTCTGGCAAGTTGATACCTATTTCATACAAAAATTTAATACTCAAAGAACGACTAAAATTCATTTGTTGTTTACTCATTAAATATTTACCACAGTTTATTAATTGCTATTTTTGCAATATTCAGCTGGTTTAATTTAAAAAATATATTTTTTCCTAATCTCCATGGAAGCGAATGTAACCTCGATGGTTGGCAAAATTGTAAACTATTTTTTTCTGGTAAAATATTTATTCTTAACCTCTACAAAGGGTGGACATGTATTTAGTTTGTTATTGTCATTTAAAAAAAAATATTAATAATTATTTTTCTCTAGATTTTTTTTTTTTTTTCTTGTACGGAAATTCCACTTAATTTCAGAATGATCCATAATTGAATATCTCATAGGAGATATGTACAGAATACAGCAACCACATTCATTAGATATATAAATTTATAATAATATTGATAATGTTACTAACAGTACCTTAATAATAGTCATTATTATAAATATTGCTAGAAGCAAACACACACACATATACATATATAATATTTACAAAAACATTGGTGTACATAAAAAAAGGAGAATTATGATTCAAGTTTATTAAGACTTTAAACAGTTATAATATGCATATTATATGATTCAATTTTCTTGTTTTACCTAATTTTGTTTAGCTTATAACCCAAAATCAAAACTTTATCCCTAGGCCTTTTAAAGTTTAAACTCTTAATAAACTTGAATCATAATTCTCCTTTTTTATGTCACATCATCTGGAATGTTTTTATAAATACTAATTTGTTGAAACTTTTTTGGTTTTGAGAAAATATGTTTTAAGTTAACCACTATTATTATTTTTAATGTCTTTCACTTTTTTGAAAGTACTTAGTTTTTGAAAAAAGCCTCTCCTCAACTAACATGCAATGTTACTAAGTTAAGGGACCAGCAGGGGCGAAGCGTGCTATGAGACATTGAGACAGTGTCTACCCAAGAGATAGAGAGAAAAACATTATTTGCAATTTTAAAATTTCACTCAAGGAAAATTTGCGTCGTATCGGTTCACGGAGTAGCGTCGTATCGGAACGCTTTGAGTCCATTATTTCCCGCTGTGGCGCTGTCTGTTCCTGAGACATTTTCCTTAACGACTCCATGAGAGGGCGCACCATACAGGATGTTTGTAGGACCACGCTGGCCCAACGCCACCTAGAATCAGAAATGTAAAATAGAAATGTAAAGATTATAGGTAATGCTAATAGAGAAAGAAATAAAGAGAATAGTGTTTTGGTTTGGAATTTAATCCAGATACAACCCTATAATGATTATGTAATTTTTTTTTGAGGAGGAAGGGTAGAAATTTTTATTTCTAATCACATTTTGAGTGTTTTTTGGTTAGTGGGTTTGTGTGTATGATATATAATAATAATTTTATCTAAAGATATGTTATGTAAATTGCAAAATTTTTAATTAAGATCAAAATAAAAAAAAAATTGATGAATTCACAAGATTAATTTTTAGGAAATTTGAAATTTATTGTTTTTTTTTTGTTTTTTTTTTGGCTTTTCACAATTACAAGTAACAAAAACTTTTCTTCAACCTGAACGTTTGATGAGCAAAAACTTCAATGATAAGAACTTCAGAAAAAGCCAACAGTAATTTAACAAATGGGATATCAAAGAAATTTTTGTTAAATTAACAATCGTAGCTGAACAGATAGAAAAAGCTGATCTTGATTTTATATGTAGAACTAAAATATATCGGAATGAAATTGTTAATAAAAATGTATCTTTCATTAAGATTCTTATCACTGAAATAGTGAATGTTCGTTCTATTCATTAGATTAATTTCATTAAAATACTTTCAGTAGCCGGAATAAAATGTTTATATATCTGCAATCAGTCTAATTTTAAAAAAAAAAAAAAATAAGCAAAATAATGGTTAATTAGAAATAATACATTGTTTTTTTAAAAGTCATTTAATAAACGAAACGTTATTATTTAGCATTTTTATTAGTAGTGAATAACCTGACATTAATTGTTGTTAGTTATTGTCATGTAAATATTAAAGTTGTCTTAAAAATTCCCTATTTTCTATATCCGGGTGTATATTTCAAATTTTACTAGAAATTATTGCGTAAATGGTTGAAATTTTATTGCAAATTTCTTCTGGATTTAAATCAGAATATTTAACTTTTTCTTATACTGTATGTAAGTAAATAGTAACATTAAAATTTTAAAGACAACTATGTTATGAAAACAAATTCTCTGCAAGAATTTTTTTTTTTAACGTGGATAAAACTTACTTAAAAATTGTAAAATATTGTAATGAGCACAGTTCATAAGTTTTAACTGCATTAAATGTTCTTAGAAATCACAGCTAGCCCAGTGAGAGAATTGAACGCAGGGAAGCTCTTACTGCTTGTGAGAGTCGGTCCCCTTACGTGACGTCACTGAAGCAGCAACAGGGCCTTGATTCTAGGTGGCGTTGGCTGGCCACGCGAACATGCGCATCACAGGAAGCAGTTCGTGGGGTACAGCAATCCTTGAGACATTCTTCTAAATGTCTCTTAACTGTTGAGAGTTGGATATTATAACGTATTTTGTACTGTTTGTCCACTACGATATGAGACTTAGCCACGCCTCTTCAAACGGAGAATACATTTCACAAAAGGTTGAGGTTGTAAAAGAAAAATTTTTGGAAAAAAACAATATTAGGAAAAAATTTAAAAATACTTACTATTAAAGAAAAAAATTATTTATAAAATAATTATGAATAACATTTATATTGTCAATAGGGAAAAAAATAATCAAAATAATGAAAAAATAACCAGATACAACTGGTTAGAAATCTTTCAAATCAATAAAATGAATAATAATTTTGGTCTAAGATTGGAAAACTATATAAAATATAAATTATTCAGTCAAATTAATTGGGGAAAATATAATTCTAAAACACTAAAAATTATTAAAAAGGTTAAAATTTCATTAATCGCTGACGTAATCGATGAGAATATTACTCTGAATTTTTAACTTTTAACTTTTGTTACGTTTCTACTTAAAATATTCACAAGTTTGCATGAAATACTCCTTTGTTCATATTGTATCTTTCAAACGGCTAAATTAGTAGCAAAAGAAAATTTAAAATGTCTACCCTTACTCGAAATACACGCTTCGCCACTGGGGACCAGGTATATATCAAATACTGCCTAGAGAAGTCTGTATCACAAGTATGTCTTAGAAGTGTCCTGAAATTTATAGGTTTCCAGACAGCTTAATGACTGTTTAACCAATTTTGATATAATGTATTTTTAAATTTTTATCTAATTTTATTTTTTAACCAATTTTTTGTGTTTGGTATTTTTATCAAGTATCATAATTTAGGCACATGTTAAAATTATTTCATCTGAATATATTTTCTACTTCACTGATTCAAATTTATCTTGTTATCTTTGAAAACTTGATTTTCAAAGCCTATTATTTTAAAACAAAAAAGTAAATTTGAGATAATTTGTTTTTATTTTACTTTAGGTTGGTTACTCTTTTAAAAATAAAACTCAAACTTAATACTTACTTTATACCTTCTGAATGTTTAGCGATCTTTGAGATATCACCATGTTAATAAAAAGTTAAAAATTACATTACACAGATATATAGTATATAAGACTTAGTTAAATGTCTTGATCAGTAGGAACTTTTTTTTTTTTTTTTATAATTTCACTAAGAAAATTTGTTATAAATAGTTTATTCAGTAGCAATATGAATTTCAAGACATTCATAATTTCATAAAGGTAGATAGGAGATCTATTGTTTGCCAAGAAACAACAGTAATACAGCTATTGTTAACGAGGAATGCAGCAGCATTTTGAAGATGGATTGTTTAACTAACTTGGTTGCTTAGTAATGATCTCTGTGATGATTTTATGTTGAATTCCCGCTCGATAAACATGAATAAGAGATAACATGATAGAATATAGCCTATTTCAGCAAGTTATAAGTTTGCTCCATAATAGTAAAGTTTGTGAAGTAGAAATATTAGTAGAATTACTTAAGTTACAATGATTAGTAATTTTACTTAATAAATTATAGAATTTGGTATAATACTAATCTCTTGCATTGTATTTTCCTAAGAAAGTAGGAAATCGAACATGGTTCGACATATTCAAAACAAAATCAAGAATAAAAAGGGATAAATAATTAATCTCCGCTAGCGTTTAGCTTAGCATCAAGGGATGAGAGGCCAATTAGCCTTGAAACAGTATTGTCTCCGATTTCTAGCACAAATATCAAAATATAGCTCAGTGAATTTGTGTTTTGTTTAGTTAGGTGCGTTCTTTGTTTTATTTTACTGTAAAATGTTTCTAATGCACGTTAAATTTATTGTCGTATGTAAATCTAAAATTTGTCTTAGTTTGACCTCATTGTTGAAGCAGGTCGTTTTTCTTATTTCTCTCAAGAGAACTGTAATGAATGCTTTCAGTGAGATCTGAGTAATTATGTTTTTCGTTGTATCATTTTTTTTTAGTTGTATTTTTGTTTTAAGATTTTTTTGTTAATAAAAAATAGAATTAACTTAAATATGCTTTAATATCTGATCATTATTTTTGTTTTTACTATTTTTGAAAGTATCGTCCTTGATCGCTGTAAATAAAGCTATTACAATGGAAAAATACGTAATACCTATGTACCTATATACTTTGTCCGACAGTCTCTAATTCCCTTTTATTAGTGGCTTTAAAATGCAAACTTCAATATTTACGGTTTTGGAAGATAGAATTTTATGTATCTTAATATTATATTTCTTTTCAATAAATAAACATTGAAAAATATTAGAAGTCTAAATATTAAATCTGTAGACTATTATATACGAACTTTAGAATTTGAATATAAAAAGGAAATTCAGTCCTTAAGGAGCCGTTTTTTATACAAATTTATCGGAATCGTTATTATTTAAATTTAGAACATTGTTATTTATGGAATATTTTATTAAATTACAAAATGGTATCTCTTAAATTATTGTTAACTTCTTATAAAAAAGGTATCACGATTTATGCATCGGAAGCCTTACAGAAATCTGAAAATATTAAAGTGGGTAAATTCATTATTATTGTTATTCTAAAAGTTTTTTTTTTATAAGTAAACCTCTATTTATTACTTCACTACGATTTTATTTCACTATTTTTATTTCTTCCGTTTACATGTGTTTACTTACATTACGATAATAATAATAAACAGTATGTTATGTTATGTAGTGAATGTGGGTGGCAGAGAAACCAAGCACTGCGACCGGAGGTCTATTGTACTATCCCACGGAAAAAAGGATAGATGGAGAGAAAGACTGAGAAAGTATGGTGGGACAAGTGCAGGGGAAACGGGAGAAAACCTGCCCGGATCGTCCACCATCACGAAACCCCCATGAGAACCGAACGCAGGTATTCAGAGGTGAGAGGCCAATGTCATAACGACAACGCCAACCGCGCGGCCATAATAAACAGTAACTCTACCAATAGCTTCATTAACTATTATTGCGGTCAACTAAGAAACTAGGATGTATTTAAATACATTAGAAAGAAAAATGAAAATCACTTGAGATGTCTAAGCAGAAATAAACAGTAAATTTTATGGTAGAATTGTAAAAAGATTTGTTTCTTCATTAACTTCTGATTTATCTGATTAACAACAGTACATGGAAATAAATAATGTTAAATGCTTAATATTTGTTTAATTATTTAGTAAAAATACTTTCTGCTTCAATAAAGTTATTTATTCAGTTCTTTAAAAAAAGTTAGTTGTATCAATTCGATCAGTTGTATGTCGAGCAACAGAAATTAAATTCTACAGAAATTAAACTTGGAATGAAAATTTATTGCAAAGTATTCATTTTTTGTGCTTGTTGTTTTATTATTTGACGAAATTTATCAATTCTAAATAGTTTAATAACTTTAGACTTGTAGTTTCACAGCGATTATATTTTTTCCAAAGGATCTCCATAGAAAGCTGTGTAAGTTAGAAACAAAATGGCTGCCGTAAGCATTACCAAATCAGAAAAAAGGAATCGCTTGGTTACACTTTCTTAGAAAGTCACTGTATCAAACAACGTATAAAAAAAAGAAGTGAAGCATAAACGTAGAAGTGATGATAGGTGATGGCGGTGCCTCCAAATTCTGGAGGTCTTGCAGTGAAGCTCATTCTTTTCTTGACGGGCAGCGATACTGTTGACTTGATATACTGTTAGTGTAGGCCTATCCCACTGTGGTTCACTATGGCCCGTTGGGGAGCTGGAGGTAAGGCTCCCAACGTTTCATTGATCCGCGATTGAGATGAGGTCGAGTGGTCAGCCCAACGCTCACTTGCCTATATCCCCGGAAAAGAAACACGGTACCCATTCTATAAAGGGCTGGGTAGACTCTAGGATCCATTTGGAGGAGAATGGAGCGTAGAAAAATCTCCGCCGAAGCCGGGAATCGAACTCGTCTCCTCCAACCCGCAGCCAAGCGCCATTACACTGGGTTACCGATGACTTCGGAATGTGGTGGTTGAGCTGTGATCTTCCAAATATGGGCATAAAGAAAACCAAGGCGAAAATTACGTTACCGACAGTCCCTTCTATTTCATGGGTACTTGGAAAGAATGATAATCAGAATTAAAATACTAATACAATAAATGTGATCATTATATCTGCGGTTTATTTGATATTTACGAGTTATTACATGAATATTAAACGTTTGCAGTACAAAACAGTTTTCTGTGATGAAATCGAAAATATGATTTGTAACATGTTATAACTTGGTTTATAATAAAATTTCTTTTATTTAATCCAGAACATCTCAGTTTCTTACGCAAGCAATTTGAATTCAGAAATAAAAAAACACAGAACACAAGACTTCAATAAGTTTTTTACGTAATAAAGCTGGCATCCATTGGATCGTTCAGAAACTTTTTTAACTTTGCTCCACAACTTTTAAAATTTTGAAATGACCTTCTCTAGACTAAATCGAACCCGAACTTTTCAAATCTGGTGTTAAATGTTTGTACAACTCCGCTAGAGGGCACAATTTGCAATTTTCGGAAATAAGTGTCCGAAATTTCCGCTGAAATACGAATTCGAAAGATATGTTTTTTAATAAAATAAACTACATCATGTGTCGTATTTTAGCTATCTGAATCATATATTTATCTTTTATAGTTTTTGAGAAAAAAAATCTTTTGAAAAAAACCTCCATTTTTTTGGTTTTTCCATAATAACTCCTAAGCGCATGCGATTTTCCCGCCAAAACTTTGTCAAAACAGTTTTCTAATAAGTACCTACACGTGTGCCAAATTTGGTCCAAATCGGTGCTTGGGGCAGATTCACATAGAAAAATGGTGAAGTCTATTAGAATAATCCGTCTCTAGAATAAGACGGATAACATGAAATTCCCCTAAAATCCGGAAATACATATTTAGTATGATTACTTCCTATTTTATAAAATTTAGAAAATTAACACCATTAGAAATTTTAGAAAAAAAAATATTCGCTTGTCATTTCCATGATTTTTACTTTGTCAAAAATGTAGCAAAGAAAAAGGAAAAGGAAAAAGCCTTGAAAAGAATAATTGATTTTAGCTGTGATGTTGTAAATACTCATATGGTAATCATCTGGCGGGAAATTAATGTGGATTAAATGGGCGGGTTAAAAACATTTTGAACGAATTATATCCAGGAAGTTACCGTACCAATTGCTAAATATGCAGTTATCTAAGTTCTTATTTGATTTTATGTTTCACTCTTAAGGTAAAATCTAAGTAAAATAGAAATCCCAGATGTTTCACAAGTTCATAATGTTTAAATTTTCAGAATTTTAGATGCATTGGTAAAAGAAATACGTATATAAAAGAAATAAAAGGTTTGCAGTCGCCTGCATTTGCTTGAGTCAGGATCTAGGCTACGATAACATTTGAGATGCAAACAGCGATCCCTACAAACTAAAACCAAGAATAGAAAAACTCAAGCAAATTGAAAAGACTTCAAAATTCTGAAAATTTAAATATGAACTTGAGAAGCATTTCTATTTTCTTGTTTTTAATTTTCAAAATATTCTGCAATTAATTTAAATTAAAATTCAATAAACAGTCAATTTTTTGGATGTTTTTGAGGTATTATTCAGTATTTTCAACTCAAAAAAATTTGACGAAAACCTGAAATGATAAAAAATTTGTAAAATAATGTTTTATATTTAAAATATTATAATAATGTATTTAAAATATTTATTATTAGTGCAATAGTTAATTTTTTAAAAAATAATTTAATCGCACACAATTTAAAAAAAAAAAATTGTTATTTTTTTTAAAAAATTAACTGTTGCACTAATAATAAATATTTTAAATACAACTCATTATTTTACAATCTTTTTTATCATTTCAGGTTTTGTCAAGTTTTTTTTTTTAGTTTTAAGTACAGAGTACTACCTCGAAAAACCCGACAACTGCTTGCTTACGCAAGCAGTTTGAATTCAGAAATAAAAAAACACAGAACACAAGACTTCAATAAGTTTTTTACATATCAAAGCTGGCATCCATTGGATCGTTCAGAAACTTTTTTAACTTTTTTCCATAACTTTTAAAATTTTGAAATGACCTTCTCTAGACTAAATCGAACCCGAACTTTTCAAATCTGGTGTTAAATGTTTGTACAGTGCTTCGCTAGAGGGCACAATTTGCAATTTTCGAAAATAAGTGTCCGAAATTTCCGCTGAAATACGAATTCGAAAGATGTTTTTTCATAAAATAAACTACATCATGTTGTCGTATTTTATAATTTTTATATTGTCTACACTATGGAACCTACCCATATGCCAAATTTCAAGTTTGTAGCATGTTGGGAAGTATGGTAAATACAGTAAAACCCCGTTATTACGCTCCCGCTTATAGCACTATCCCGTTCTTTACGCTCCTTTTATACGGTCCCTAGAATTTTCTATGTAACTGTATACTTTTCCCCTCTTATAACGCTTCAAATCCCGCTTGTAGCGCTTTTTTTATATCGAAAATTTTGTATCGAAAGAAATGTAACACCGTAAAGATTCTTTTCTTTCCCTGGTAGGAGGGAATCTTTGAACTCTTTGAAGTGCGGGTCTGTGATACAGTAAGTTAGTGCAAAATGTCGAAGCGGAAATCCCTTTCTATAAGTGAAAAATTGGAAATTCTCCGTAAGTACGACGAGAATTCTACACTAAGTCAGAAGGATTTCGCAGAATCTCTAGGAATTCCCTCATCCACTCTGAGAACAATAATAAAAAATAAGAATGGAATTACCAATGCAGCGAAGGGTGGTTGCAAATGTAAAAAAGTAAAGTGTGGAGAATATGAAGATGCCGAGGAAATTCTAATTGAATGGATTCATAAGTCCCGTGATGCATCAGTGCCATTAAGTGATCATTCAAGAAAAGGCGCATGAAATAGCGGGCAGTGCACTAAATCTGCTCCGAAAATATATTAGTGTAGCTCCTAGCAGTGTATCAATTGATGTTAATAGTTACTTGAACCGCATTGAAAATGTCATAATACATAACAGTAGCACACACACACGGCAAACCACAATCAAAGATTTTTTTAATAGGAAATAAGCTCACATTTGCACTATATCTATTTCAGAATCATGTATCTTTCCTGTAAAATGGTGTCTAAATGTTTCCCCATCTAATAAATCATTTCCCGTCTATAGCGCTATCCCGCTTATTACGCTTGAAGGTCATGGTCCCTTGACGAGCGTAATAACGGGGTTTTACTGTATTTCGAATAGACACACACACATCCGCAAATTTTCCTTTTATATTAAGCTTATAGATAAATGTTGCGCATATGCAAAATACAATTAAAATAAAATTTCGGTTTCATAAATTCTCAAAAAAACTGCGATGATAATGGCAACCTTCCACAAAAAATTGGGAAATTCGAATCGGGATGCATGCCCAGAAATAAATAGTGCTTCACTTTTCATAATTGTTGTTACCATCCCATAAGCCAAATAATTTTGTCACTTAAGATCTTTATATCTAAGTTGAAGATAATGTAAACAGTAACATTCTAAATTAATTGATTTAATAGGTATGGGTTCTATGATTATTCCTTAACTAGTAGAACCCGTAGAAATTCTATGATTGGAAATAATTTTTTCTTTAATATGATTAGGAGAACTAAGTTAAAAACGCAATAAAAAAAGCCAAATTAAAGTGAGCAACCCCACTTTTAGACTTCGATGCGAACGGATTCAGTCACTTTCTAGTTATAGGAGGAAGCAATAAGAGGAATCCAGGAGGTGTCAGTTTTTTATGAAATTTCTGATTAAAATTACTTTTAACAAAAATCAACACGCTCATGCACGCCACCACATCAGAATCTTTAATTTGATACTACATTTACCGCTGTATCTCATGAGATTCCCTATAAAAAGGGCTTACAGACTCTTCCTTTTACATATGCAACCCTCGAAAATCCCACTCGCAAACTCGCAATTTGCGAGTAGAAATTAGGCGCTTGCGAGTGGAAAAAATCATCTCGCAAATCGGTTTTTTTCCTAAATTCAAAACCTTGGCTGCTGTGCCGATTCAAATTCACCGGGATGTGAACTCCCGCGAGGGGTATTTCATGATGGAAGTTTCCTCTCCCCTTCACCAACCACCATTCGTCAATTTACAGGTAGGTGATGAGCACGGACGTATATATAATGATAGGTCGCCAAGCCAAATTTTATACACCTACCAATCGGGCGGGTTCCGCTGCTAGTATAGGTATATCATATATCTATACATATATGAAATTTTGCCTCCCCCCCCCTCCCCCGTTAATTAGCTAGCGAGTGTAAATTTCCATTTGCGAGTTGGTTTAGGCACGAATTTTCGAGGGTTGACAGTATGTATACATTTATTCTTAATTCATTTTTAATCAAACATTTATAATTAAAGATTATATCAATCAATCTTTTACTAAATTTTTGTGACTAGATTTTTTTTAATCATTCTTTACTACAAGTAAGAAAATGAAAATAAAGCAGCACCTTCTTACAAGTTTCACAGCACATTAAATTTATTCTTTATTACTTTAGTTATAGTCCAGGGAAATTAGACATTGACCCGGACATTTGAAATAACAAGCTGAAAATTGGTAGAAATGTTGAGAATAGTGTTCTGATTGATAACCCAAAATTCCCAAAAAATCCATCTTGGGGAAAATCCGCCATTTTAAAAAAACCGCCCCCATCGTGGATATTTCGAGTTTTAAGCATAGCGACTGAACCGAGCGTCTGAATGTATTCGTTTTTGCGTCAAATTACGTAATTCAGGCTGCATTACCTTCCGAAACACTAAAAATTAATAATTATAGACCAATTGTGGTTCTTGAGAAATAATAATAATTATGAAAATGCGACAAACGAAAATTGATCTAAAATTATAATAAATGTTATTATAACATATAAAAAAAATAATCAAAGAAGACTTCATAACACAAGGCGTGAAATATAGGCATAAGCAGCAATAGAAATACATTATTAAGGGTAAAAGTTAGGTAGCTTGTTTCGTGTTATCACTGGAGCTCGACTGCCTGTTCACTAATCTGACTGGCCAAAATCTTTGACGGTAATGCATAATCTGAAGAAATATAACCTATATTAGCGTCAATTTAAGACAAGTAAAACAGTGTTCTTTAAATTTTATAGGTATTTAACGTTTCTACGACAACATGTCTGCCAAAGGTTCAACGTCGTCATCACTATCCGAGTTAGAGCAGTCCATACGTTTTGTGCAGCCATGTCCTGGGCAGTAGCCGCACATACATGCGCAAGGAAAACCATTTCTTCTGCACCTGCATCTCTTCTCGCAACCACAGTTACAGTTGCCGAATATGATATTCAGTACCCGCTCCGGTACTGGTTCTTCTTTAGTTGGAATGGGTGTCAGCTGAACTGCATGAGCCATCCATCCCCACTCTGCTTCCGGTAGGCGATTCCCCATCCAAACTGGAACCTAGAATGAAACAAATTAAACATTGAACAGCCTGTTTAAAAAGCTGTCGTTGTTGATAAAAAGCCTCCTAACTGCAGTTTTAAAACAAAAAAAAAAAAAAAGATGCGCCAATGAGCAAGTTTTAAATTAGCCGAGTTTGCGCATGGCTCAACTCGCACAGTGTTTGGCTAAAACGTAGTTCTCCTGCTTGGAAGAATTGTGGGAGACGGTGTACGCAAAGAACACAGTGACCGAGATGGTAAACGGCCATGCCTACGCTCTAGCTGTCCGCGCACATCTTCTGATACAGCTGTCGTTGGCGATATTCAGGATATACAAGATGCAGACTCTCTTCTCAGCGATCGCTTGAAACGAACACACTCAGACCACACTCTGGAACGACTTCGGTGGATGACGTTTTGTCGTCAGAGTACATCGTCCAGCCAGCAGAGTTGTTCGAAGCAAAGCTGAAAGCCCTCTTTTCATCTGGACGGCTCACTGCGAAGCTGTGGTTGCGATTCTTTTAAGATGGTGGGCATCATGCGTCTGTTTGTCAGAGCTGAACGTTCTGGAGTTTGGGTTCTTCACTTGCTGTGTGTCCAAAGAATGATTCGGTATTTCCACTCTGCGGGACATCTCAGCTCGAGGATGTTATGACTCCCTTGGAGTTCCGGCAATTTGTTAAGGAAGGCTGCTTCACTGTCAGGAGATCTGCAAAGTTCTGGTCAGGCATATGGACCGATATAACTATAGAGCAAGTGTTGATGAGAAACATGAAGACGGCGGGTGGGCTCACACATGGACGTGGATTGACGGATAACGTCATTGCTCGATGGGTTTGTGCAATGCCTTCATCTGCACATGTAATCGACGCCACTGAAAGATTTTGTGGAGTCTTCGCCGAAACCTCCGACCAACATGTGGAGCTAAGAGAGTCTTCGCAAGTGAGAGATAAGGCAGACGTTCGGAAGATGGTAGACTGGCTCCAGTCCCATCATCCTTTTAACGACTCAACGAACCTTCTAATGTTCTTGTCTACCGGTATAGGAGCCGACGATACAGTTAACTGTGATGAGGCTCTCTCCCGTGGTTTGCAAGCAAGGAAATCAATCACAGGTCAACGATTCAGTAAAGTCCACTTAAAACGAAACAACAAAGTCACGACTTTTGCCATTGCATCTAAAACGGCCAAGATCAAAGACACTGCTGTCGAAATCAACCCTAACAAACTTTTTCACCGATTGCTGTGTTGTGCGTGACGATGTTGACCTCGAGAAGTACCTGACATATGAACTTGCAGCAAGGCCTCCAGCGGTGTTTGACGGGATGTTGATGCGGAAAGGCACTATGTCTGGATTGATCAACGTTTTAGAAGAGATAGCGCCGTCCAAGACAAACTTTCCAGTGAAAGCAGAGTTTACAGTTCCTCCTGCACCGGGTTGTGTGGGCGCGTCCAGGGAATTTCAGCCACATCTGTCTCCAGTATGTGGAGTACGTGGAAAATCAGTGGATGTAATACCACTTCTGCTCCGTTCTGAAAAGGCACAAAGGGATCTTTCAAGAAGTTCAAGCTTGTTTAAGGGAGACAGTGTCGGTCGTCAACTAATAATTCTAGGTTTGGATGGGGAATCGCCTGCCGGAAGCAGAGTGGGGATGGATGAATCATGCAAGTCAGCTGACACCCATTCCAACTAAAGAAGAACCAGCACTGGAGCAGATACCGAACATCATATCCTGCAACTGTAACTGTGGTTGCGAGAAGAGACGCGGGTGAAGAAGACACGGTTTTCTTTGCACAAGCATGTGCGGCTACTGCGCAGGACATAGCTGCACACATCGTATGGACTACGATGACTCGGATAGCGATGATGACGTTGAACCTTTGGCCGACGTGTTGTCATAGTAACGGTAAATAACTGCAAAATTTAAAGACTCCTTTTTACTGTTATTAAATCGACGCTAATTTAGGTTACAATTTTTCAGATCATGCATTACCAGTGAGTGAAAGATTTTCGCCAGTGAGTGAACAGCCAGTCGAGCTCCAGTGACAACACGAAATAAGCTACCTAACTTTTATCCTTCATAATGTATTTGTATTGCTGCTTTTGCCTGTACTTCACGCTTGTGTTATGAAGTCTTCTTTGATTCATTTTTTTGTATGTTACGATAATATTTATTATAAATTTAGACCAATTTTCGTTTGTCGCATTTAAATAAATATTATTTTTTCTCAAACACCAAAATTGGTCTGTAATTATTAATTTTAGTGTTTTGGATGAGAGCGCAGCCTGAATTAAGTAATTTGTATACAATATAAAATACACGAATACAATCAGACACTCGGTTAAGTCGCTATGCTTAAAACTCGACAAATCCAGGATGGGGGCGGTTTTTTCAAAATGGCGGATTTTCCCCAAGATGGATTTTTTGGGAATTTTGGGATATCAATCAGAACACTATTCTCAACATTTCTACCAATTTTCAGCTTGATATTTCAAATGTCCGGGTTCGGCCACTTTTTTGTCTAATTTCCCTACACTATTATCAGTATTTTTCATAACGATTGTTTGTTTCTACGATGCCGTTTAATTCTTCGATTCACAGCTCATTTATTTAAAGATTTCTTATATTAATATTTATTTTCATGGTTTAATTTTTTTATTTTGTTGAAAATCTTGTATTAATCTTGTATTAACCTGTATTAATAATACAGGTAATATTAACTGTTAATATTAACCAATAAATCACATAATACAGCGTTTAAAAATTATTTTAAAATTAGTATTAAGCATATTTATTTTTTTAATATTAATTCCTTAGAAATATTAATAATGATCTTTCCATGGGAATTAATTTTCATTTATCGCAGATATTGAGGAAGGCAATATAATTTCAAAGTGATTAAATTTATTATTAAATTCTAAATCTATATTTACAACATGAGTTTGATTAATGTTATAATCTATAATCAACAAGCCATAGGATATGTAAAGAATAGCATTGACCTATATCAAAATCTAAAAGGGCTAACTATTTCACCACAGGATATAATTCTATCTATCGATGTTAAGGCTTTATTTACATCCATATCTTTTGAACTTTTATGTAAAGCATTTGATGACCGTCTGTCAAATATGGAACTTCCAAAAATAGAATTAATCAAAGATTTCACAAAGTTCTTAATAGACCATCAATATTTTACCGCAAATAATTCAATCTTAAAGAAACACCATGGATTGTTTAGGGTCTTCCGTAATCTGGAGCTTATGCCGATTTGATCATGCAATTCTTAGAACAAATTTTTCACAAAATTTCATAACAAAATTTATTTCTACCAGCGGTACGTAGATATTCTCATCCGCAGATCATAACACGAGCAATGTCATCTTAGGACAATTCAATAGCTTACATCGTGATTTACAATAGAATTCCAAAACATAAAAAAAAAAAACCAACTACCATTTCTAGACGTATGACTAATCAATAATTCGGGGTCAAATTCAAACCCAACCTTATCAAAAACCCACTGCTTCAAATTCCATATCAATCAGCAACACCCAGGCACGCCAAAAAGAATCTTATACAGATGATGATATATAAAAGTTTTAGAACTTGTTCTACTGAATCAATGTTCCTCGAATACATTAACAACACAAAAAAAAAAGTTTCTTAGACAATGGATATCCCCAATCCTTCGTAATGAAAACCATTAGCAATAATATTGAAAAATTTACAATCCTCCTGAAAACGATAATAACAATAAAAAGATAATGATATATTACCCATACCATCCCTATTTTATATAAAAAAATTACATTTTTTTTTCCACATTGATATTGAAGTTTCCTTCTCAGTCAATAATAAATTGAGATATCCATTCCCCAATAAACAGAACCATTGCCACAACAAAAGCAAACAGGACGTATTTACCTACTGAAGTGCATGAACAACCTCGGTTTTTACATAGGTAGTAGTGGGCAACAATTAAAGAATCGCTTTTCAAATCACAAAAGTTGCAACAGAACGGGAAATACACAAACTTCAAATGTCTGTCAGCATGATCAGGGACACAACGTAAATTTTGAGCAGAATAGACACATCAATAAAATTATACGGAAAACCATAGAATCATACTTTGTTACTTTAATGAATCCTTATAATATACAGGTTCCGAATATAAAGTCATACACGAATAACTTTAGATTCAATCAATATAAAAACAAATCGTATCAAAAATGATAACTCTTTCAGTGAACCTCCTATCAGAAAATCCACACCAGATAGCAATAAGTAGATTCATTAATTCATGGTTTCTCCCATGACGCGGTAGATACGTCTTATCTCCTTAGAAGGAATATAATGACAATACAATTATTTTATTGGTTTAATAATATTTAACCCAATTATATAGAGCAGAGTTTGAAGGAGTAATAAGGTTGTCAAGGGAACTCGTACAGAGCTCCGAAAAGCTTCCCGATATATTTATGTATGTATATAATTCATCTGTTTTTAATGTAAATTGGAGGGGGAGGGTGCATGATATTGTGACGTAATATTAAGGAAGCGGTGTTCACAAGATTGGGAAAAAATGTGATGAGGAGGGAGGGTCCAAAATATCAAAAATTAGTGTGATGTAGTGTATGGACAGTCCCATCTTGATTATACCCTTCATTTTATTTTTCAAAAACTGCTTTCCCATTCGAATATCTCACTCTACCTTATAATTCGCATGTACTTCCTTCCTAATAACTTAATAAACGATTCTCCATATATTTTTATATGTTTATGCTCTTCAAAGTTTATAAAAGGGCTATTTCATTTCAAGGCCCGAATTTTTTCCAAATTTCCGTAGCCTACCTGTATTTACAACCGTTGTATTTTTCTATTAAATTCTTTCTTTTCGTTTAGTCTTTTTCCTTTCATTATTACAACTGTGAAATTTTTTAAGCCTACTTTACTTTTATTTTTTCTTCACAATCTTCATCAAACCAATCTAATGCATTCCTTTCACTGAATTCTTCCCTATCTATGAAAAATCCTTTTCAGCTGTTGTTTCTACAAATGTTTGAATCTAAATATTTATATCATCTCCTAAATTCTTATTTACCTTCCTTTTGACTTGAGAGTTTTTTTATAATTTCTAAATTTTTCTTATTCCAAACTACTTTTTTTCTTTCTTCTTTTTAATCTCGTCTCGTACGACTTTATCTAAAAAAACTTTTCTAATAACAATTAACATATGATCAGAAATTGGGTTTGATAAAATTTAAAATTCTTAAAAAAAGAATTTGTTATTTGAAAAAAACAAAACAAAACAAAACAAATAAATAACTGAACTTCCCTTACCAATAAAAGTCCACTTTCCGTTGAGTACTCCGAAATTATTTTCTTTAGCCTATTCAAATAATTTTATATCGCCTTTGTTTTTAATTTTATCTATGGAATTACCAATAAACCTATCTTCCAATTATAAAGTGAATTGCACTCCAAATTTCCTACTATGCCAATGCGGAAGCAACGATACCACATATTATATAGATCACGTGATCTTAATAATTGAGAACAGTGCCGTATAAAAGAGTTTAGCTTTTCAGGCTCCACATTGATTCCGACGATAGAGACACACTTCTTTTCTGTCTTTAATGTACATCGACAACATGAGGACAATCTTAGTTATTGCGGTAAGGTGACTTCTTTTATTATTATACATTTATTTAGCCTAAACTCTATCAATGTGTAAAAAGCTAATATACTTTTTACATCCATTGCAAAGTGTTAATATTGTGAGGTGTGAACTCAGGTGACAATACCACTGGCGTATCGAGGAGAGGATTGGTAGAGTTTCTACCCCAAAGACATATTATTATATGTCTTTGTTCTACCCATTGCATCCGAAAATGGAAGAAATCTAGCATTTTGGACCTGGGTTTTTTTTATTGGAAAATTCATCGGTTTGTCAGTAACAAATATTAAAAATTTTAATTTGGCGCAAAATTAATGCCAACAAAAATTCAGTTTAATGAAATAACTTCACTTCACCAAATAACATAATATTATTGAGGTAAATTCTCGAAGTGTTTAAAGTGACTTCTTTATTAAGCAAAAATTCAAAATAAAAATGCCAAAAAACAGAAAAGAAATTATAAGAATACATAACAAATAGGACATAACATTAACGAGAAATACAACCACAACAATTGTAAAGGAAAATAAAATAAAAATTGAAATTATTACAATAAAATAACTACATATTAAAAATTAATATAACGTTGTGTATTATTTAAACGAAGAATTTTACAGAAGAATTTTAAAGATTATTTTATTTCCTCTACAATTGTTGTGGTTGTATTTCTCGTTAATGTTATGTCCTATTTATTGTGAATTATCGTTTCTTTTCTGTAAAGACTTCGAAAATTTGCCTATAAAATATTGTTATTTGGTGAACTTATTTAATTAAAAATCCCAGTTTGCCATCTTAGTACAATCTTGTTTTATGTGTCAATTTAAATAAAAAATATTAATTACCTTTTTAAATTTTTAATTATCTAACAAAATTTAAAATTTTAAATTAAAATTAATTAATTTTACTCCTTGAAGATAGAATACATGAAGGAAACAATTTAAAATATTTAAGTACAATGAATTTATTAGTATTCAAACATTAACGTGCGCAAAATTGAAATGATTTGAAGATGTGACGCCGTCGCACAAGTCGATAATAATAAAAGCTAAAAAAGTTAAAAAAAAAAAAACCACACTAAAAGTGTTGGATTTAGTATTGTATTTTAACTTTTTTAGCTTTTATTATTATCGACTTGTGCGAGGGTGTCACATCTTACAATGAATTAGCATTTTAATTTTCCTATAAAACTTCTTTTATCCTTAACATAAACTAAATTTTTAAATTACATATTCCTAGTTCAATTTTATGAAAAAAATAACAAGATGATACAATATTCCCTGTATAAACTTTAAATGTAGGTCAGGATACATAGTGGAACGAATGCCCGCAAATATCACCCGAATGTGCTAAGGGGCGCTGTTTGGCAGCTCATTCGTTGGGCAGTGTGAACCATCGTTATTTGATAGGTTGAATTTGTACGAGTAGGGTGTATCGCTTCACTAAAGCTGAGAGGGCAGATATATACCTAGCCTATGGGGTAGCCGTACATGATGACTGGGCAGACATCTGTCGAGGAACCGTTCACGATACAATCATACAGCGGCTCGTTCGTATCCGTTAGCTGCCCCATAGACTAGGTGCCTATCTACACTCGCAGCATTAGTGGAGCTAATTAGTGGCATTAGTGAAGCGGGTTAAACTTTAGATTACGGTACCCCCATTGGCCGCCCGGTAGCCGGCGGCCGTCGCACTATTTTGAACACGGCGGATAATGTGAAATGAACAGTTAACTACACTCGCGTGCTATTAAATCGACTCGCCCTTCCAGTGCGCACAAAAAGGCGTATGTTGTTTAAATGGCTTAACCAATTTTCAAAAAACATTTTTGTGCGCACTGGAGGGGTGAGTCGATTTAGTTGCACGCGAGTGTAGTAAAAAGTTGAATGTTTATTTCAAAATGATTTTGCACGTTCTTTTACTAGAAAAACTAACCATCATCTGGCTAACTCCGATATTGAGATAACAGTATGCAGCATGTCACCAAAGCGAGCAGTCATTGAGGGTACCGTAATCTAAAGTT
>JAFIDM010009631.1:252836801-252853563 GCA_023159025.1 Thereuonema tuberculata | reverse complement strand
ATGCAACGGAATATATTTTGGGAACACAGGGAGAAAGCTAAAAGAACGTCTCAAAGAACACATTAGCGCTACCAAGAACAAACATCCCGAGATATCAGATTGGGCACACCATTCGCTAACATTAGATCATAATCCAGACCCGATCGTGCAAATTGTTTTCAAAAATGTACACAACACAGAACTAAGGTTTATGCTCGAAGCTTGCATAATAAGAAGCTTCAAATGCTTTAACAAGCAAAAAGGTTTGAAGTGAGCCAAATTATATTAGATAAATTCATGAAAAATTGTATAGATATCAAAAAAATCCAATAATATACTAATTGATTGTAAAAATTACAAAATTTCATTGTTCTAATCTTAACCACTATTTTATTGTTACAACGTTATTATTCTGCCATTATCAATCTTATGATTACTTGGTTTTGTTGAAAAATCAGACATTAACTTTAATAATTATAAATTATTATTATGTATAAGATCTGACATGTATGACCTTGTATTGTTCACATTGTAATTACCATATATTGTTATTATTCTATCATTCAAACTTTTGTTAATGAAGAATATTCTAAGCCCGAAGAAGCAGATAAAATATATCTGCGAAATATAGCAATGTTTTAAAAAGATGAAGATGTTGTGTTTTCTATTTATTATAAATAAAGACTTTAATACGACGTTGCTATGCATTCTTAATGGCTAACACTTCTCTACTACTACCAAGCAACACCCATCAGCTGGCGAATACATAGTCAAGAGCGTTTCTGCTTTACAACACATCTCCCTTTTCGGGTTAAATACAATTACACAGGTATAATAATAAACAAATGTTAAAACTCAAAAGTTCAAAGTTCAAATTTTACTAAATTCACTAGGAACACTGTTCAATTAACCTCGCTGGAGACCTGGAAACCCGCCACTTCGGGTAACAACCGATCCTGGTGGAATCTCGTGGTGCTTACTCACCTCCAGACAGGGCCCCCACAAGGGGCGGGGGGTCATTTGGTCCCTCAGCACCGGGGCCTGGCCGTCAAAGGGGCCCGGCTTGGATCTAAAGTTTATGTTTCTGTATTTTTTTTGTTGTTGTCGATTTGGATATTCCGTTTTTCTTTAGTCATAAGGTGACCGCGGCACTTTGAGTATAAGTTGCCCGGATGAGATCTACAGTATGTTTATGTCTTTTTTTTTTTTTTTTTGGTTGTCGATTTGGATATTCCGTTTTTCTTTAGTCTTAAAGTGACACTTGGAGTATACTTGAGGTAGCCCTTACCTTACAAAAGTCTGCCCACCCCTGCTGTAGAAGTATGAAATCGTGTGGTATTTTCGCGATATTTTTGGCTAAGAATTTATAATTTTGTTCATAACACGAGGGGAGGGTGGGGGGAAGGCCCGGTATTGCATTTGGTACCTGGGCCCGGAATTTGATGTGGGGGGCCTGCCTCGAGAGATGATTCCTGTGTCTGTTGTTGCGTCTGTTCTTGATCGTTTACAACTTCTGCTTCCTGTTGAAGTCCCTCCGTATGACCCATTGCTAGTGGACTCAGATGATAACGATTACGCCTCAATTGTCCCTTTGGCGTCTCAACAAGATAAGAGCGGGGAGCCGCATCCTTTCGTACCACGGTTCCAGCAATCCGTTTGTCCACTATCCAGATGTCTTCACCGGACATAAGCTCTCTTAACTCTCGAGCGCCATGATGTCGGTCATAATCCTTCTTTTGCTGATTAATCCTTGCCTTCTCTTTAGCCCGTAGAACTTGCTGATCAGGGATTTTCGGTTTCAACTTTGAACTAGCAGTAGGCAAAGAAGTTCGGATCTTTCTGCCCATAAGTAACTCCGTCGGTGCAAACCCGTTAGCTAAAGGTGTAGAGCCCTGTTTCCCAACATGGGGCGCACGCCCCACAGGGGGCAATTTGATTGTTAAGGGGGGCAATTGGAAAATGTAAATTTTTTTTTTTTTTTTGGTTGTAAAAGTTAAAAATACTCGGTTTTTTTTTGGTTGTGAAAGTTATACCTAATTTGGTGGGGCATAGCATACTTTAGATACTTTAGGTGGGGCATAGCATACTTTAGATACTTTAGGTGGGGCATAGCACAAAAAAGGTTGGGAAACACAGGTGTAGAGCGATACGCTTGAAGTGTGCGATAAGGATCGCTCGATTTCTTCAGACTTCGCTTGATGATTTTTTCACGGCCGCTTCAGCAAAACCATTGCTCTGCGGATATCTAGGACTCGATGTAACATGCTCAAAATCCCAGTCCTTGGCGAATGTTCTGAACATTGATGACAGTACAGGACTAAAATGCGTGCCATTGTCACTATAGACAACTTCAGGAGAACCGTGTCTTGCAAATGTTGACTTTAAATGGACGATGATTTCGCTTTCCTTTAGTGTTTAAAATCCAATATAAGGTTTTGTGTTTAATATGTATCACTGCTTCTGTGTTTCATATTGCTCCTATGATACTGGTACAATTTTTTTCGTAAATGATCGTCTATCCGAAATATCATTCATCCGAACACCCCCCGTGCAGCATTGCTTCGGATAATCGATGCTCTACTGTGATAATATTGAATAATGTTTCAGTTTCGAAAATGAATTCAATTTACTTAAAAATACTTGGCAATCAACTTATATGATTTGCTAATTTCGTCTGTCTGTCTGTCTGTCTGTAACTCAATATAATTAAGCTATTAAGATAGTTCCAAGGTTCTCAATAGTACCATTGAATCAAGGGTACTCAAATTGGATGAATATTAGTTCATTTTGTCATTCCATGTTGGTTCCATGAAATTTTACCTGAAATTCTAACAAAACATATGTTCAAAGCCAAATAATTCCGTTACCACTGCACCGATTTTAATGAAATTTGGCATACTTACTCAGTTTTTTACGCTGATTTTAAAACTCAAAACCATTTTTGCCGTAGAAGCTTCGTTCACAAGTTAGCGCAGTATTTAGATTATACAAAGGTGAGTTTTAAATGCCTTTCGTTGTTATGAGTCAAAAATAATAATTATTCTTTAGATAAATTAAACTTTAGATATGGTTGGTATTTCGTTTTTTTTTTGTTTTTTTTTGGTCGAAAATGATCCTTTAGATTAAACTCTCAGAACCTGTATTACAGGTGTACAGGTAAGAAGTACACCTAAATAGGTCTGATAAACATTAAAAATTAAAAAAAAAATTTTTTCAAATCAAATCATCAATCGAATCAAATATATATATATATATATAAATTGGCAAAATAAACAGATATATTGTAATAATAATAATGAAAAAGTTGAAATTTTTCAAGAATTACCAAAATGTAATCTTGATCGACGTAGAATTGCCACAAATCTTCAATTTTTTAAAAGCACAATAAAGAGAACTCAATAAAACGAGTATGTCTGTATTACACGTATGTAGTCGATACAAGATTAACAGAAAAGAGTAAACGTCATTCTGATAATGTTTCTGGAACTGCCTTTCCGAGAAAGGAGCGTTCACGAAAAAACACCTTCATTAAAATTTGTTTCATTTTCACAAGTCCTATGTTGCCATTTGAAATTTCGAAGCTGGCCCTGGTTACCCCACTTCCGGTGTCCACATTATATTCCGAATTCATCCTTTCGATTCTTTACATCCTATTTGGTAATGGATTTTTTTTACTCTAACAACCTGTACCATGTCGTTTCTGAGAAAAACAAATGATACTGGTGCTGTGATTCACTCTATAAATGACTATGTAGAGTACTGTTTGTCCACCAACAGTTGAGCCTTAGCCACGCCTATGTCACGTGGTAGGCGAAGAGTTCAAGAAGTCATTTGAGGGGTCAGTGTGATAGTTTTCCATTTTCAGGGGGAATGCGCAGATTTTGTTTCTTGGTTATAACAGAGGAATTGATGATATAAAATACGACATTATATATCTATTTTTCTTACATATAATAATAACTAGGTTATATTTTAACTATAACGATGTATAAAACTGATTTGCTGTTTAAGAACTGTTATATTTATACTGTTTCTTATTCATTTAAATTATGAAAAATCGTAATTATATATAAATTATATTAATTAATGTAAGTAATAAATATATACACTTCATGGTAATAATGTTTTATTTAACAATTAACTGCTGACAGTTAAAAAAAAAAGCAAAACTTGTTTAAAAACAATTCCGTAAAGTTCCACAGAACATTTACAAATATCCAAATTAAGAACATTGGCACTTGTACTAAAAGATTCAAAATAGAATTAGATTGACAATAATAATAATAACTGCATGAATTACAATGCAAGTTTTGATATAATGGAAATGAAAACAAAACTAAAATAATATAATATTGTTTGTAATAATAATAGTCAATCAAAACACCAAAATAAAATTGTTAGAATAAACAACAATATTGCAGGTGATGATTTAAATTTTTAATAATGAAAGATCGTAACTGTTTTTAACGAAATTACAAACACTAATTCTTGACTTTTTGCCAGAAATAAATGTAATCATCAATCAAAAAAAAAAAAAAAAAAAACTTGTTTAAAAACAATCTTGTAAAGATCCTTAGAACATTTACAAATATACAAATTAAGACCATTGGTAATATAGTTAAATATACTCAATATTCTCAAATTATAAATGTTATTCATAATTATTTTATAAATAATTTCTTTCTTTAATAGTAAATATTTTACAAAAATTTTCCTAATCTTGTTTTTTTTTTTCCCCAAATTTTTCTTTTACAACCCTCACCCCTATTGTGAAATGTCTTCTCCGTTTGAAGAGGCGTGGCTAAGTCTCAAGTTGTGGTGGACAAACAGTATTGAACAAAGCTGAATTGCATGTGGAGACTCGATGATATCATAATTATTTATCAAACTGTAAGTGCTTTTTAATACATCGGAAGCGCAGTAGTGCCTCAAAGGAAAAAATATACAATGAAAAACTCACCAATGAAAATTAGTGAGAAAATTCTTATGCCAGCAGTGCGCAGGCCTCAATGAATTTTTTTAAATCATAAAAATTAAATCATAAAAATTCAAACTGCGCATTTGAATTATTAATAATAACAATGGGTGAGACCAAATTATTTACAAGTGATATCCTAGAATAGCTGTTTCACGCTCATTTCCGATATCAGATGTTAATACAAAAATAAGAGAACATTTCCGCATGATTTTTCAATATATACAGATTGTTCAACAAATCATTTATATTTCATGTTCGAACGTTCTGCGATTATGTATTTTTAAACAAAATCATTTCAATATATACACTGCCTGACAGAAAATGCCACACCATGACGATGTGAATGCAGTGCCTTGCAAATTGCAGAGTGAATACACATGTGCAAGTTACGCAAAAGATTAAAATTTTTGGCCAATCACAGCAACCACGCACGTGTATTAGCAGACAACCAGCATGTGAAGCAGTCATTCAAAACGTCGTTCCGGCTGCGAGAAGTGAGTGTTTTTGCTATTACTATGTCTGGAGAATAAACAAGGAGTTAATGCCTTTAAGACGCCGTCCTACGCAGTTTCGTCAAACGGATGCGTTCACAAGTGGTTTCATTGTAGGTCTTCGTACCGCCGGTTGGTCCTTGCATCGTATTGCGGAAGAAACACACCGTGATGCCACAACCATCGATCGCATGTGGAGACAGTGATCCCAGGAAGGAAATGTGAACCGCCGTAGTGGGACCGGAGCTCGGAGAAGGACGTCAGAGCACACAGATCATCGCATCAGACGTCATGCCGTAGCACCAGGGCCCCCACATCAAATTCAGGGCCCAGGTACCAAATGTAGTAACAGGCCCTCTCCTACATTATGGTCAAAATCATAGATTATTAGCCAAAAATATCACGAAAACACCACACGATTTTGTATTTCTCCCTTTTAAACATGCCACACAGTTATTAGCATTATTTTTAGAGTAAATTAATGTAACAGCAACATCTACTTTTCACAGCTCTACCCAAAAGTTTAGAAGAAAATTTGATCTAAGCAAACACTGTAATGCATAACAGCTCTATCTACAACAGAAAAATAGTTAGAGGAACCAACTGACAACCCCCTTGTTGAGCCCTGCGTAGCGCACCCACAATCCACTATTAGCGGCATTTTGCAAAGTGTACAGGGAGTTTTGAATGCTCCGATATCCGGACGGTGTCGCGCCGATTGGCTGCGGCATGTTTGTTGTCCAGCCATTTCACGAAAATGCGTAGGAAGGCGTCTGCTAAGGGTTCCTTGCGAAGGCTACCCTTAACAGACAGCCATTTGTCGTCATCGCTTAGAATGGTGTCGCACCAGAGCTGCGTGGGGTGCAGAATGGTACAGCATAGTGTTCAGCCACGAATCACGTTTCTGTCTCACCAATGATGATCTCCATGTGAGAGTCTGGAGGCGATGTGGCCATCGGGCTTGTTCCTCTACCGTTGTGGAGCGCCACACAGCCATATAGGATAGGTAACTCGAATTGGATATTATGTGGAAGATTTTTGACTCCGATCCGTAACAACTGGTATGAGTGTAGTGTATGATCAGTTGCCAGGAAAAGAACCGAGGCATCGTCAGTAGTATACGCTTCAGCCTCTTTCTGTTTCTGGATTGATAGATGATTTTTTTTTTTTCATACGAGTTGGAATTTTTTCAATCTCCTTCAAAGGGGCTTTGTCATGTTCTACTTCTTTCCGAGATTTCATAGTGGTCGCATACATAGACTGGAACTGCTCCCTTCGCTAGCAGATCTTGTCTTCCTGCGTTCTGTTCGTGCGCTGCTATGCACGAAGTATGTTTGTATGATCTTCCGCAAGACAAAGTTGATGGATGGATTGGCATGCTGGATGAGAGCTGACTGAGGTCTTCTTGAGCGTGGAATATCGTTTTTATGTCCAACCATTTAGAATGTGCTTTCAAAAATAATTGGTGATTTCTAATGAACCCAATTTTTGATAGCAGAACAAAGCACTGTGCTGATTGATTTCCAAGAGAGATGATGATCTTTTTGCAGTGAGAAAGTCTATCAGGTGCTTTTTTTTCTTTAACTTCCCTGCTGCCGTTCACCTCCTGCAGGAACTTGGTCTAGTGTTCTATTTGCTGACTGAGTAATCCAAGTCTGGAAAAATTGGTAGAAACATTAAATCATTTGCATTTGTTACAATTCGCCCAAAACTCAGTTAAACCCAGACATGTTTTTTACTTTTTTTAAGAAAAGGAGCAAAAGTAGCGTGTGTTTATAAAATAATACAAGGTTTGAACTTAACTATGAAAAAAGAAACTCAACTTAATAACGCTTAAGTCGATTTATAATTCTACGAGATGTTATAATAATTCTAGGAAATAACATCATTCACCACCCATTTAACTATCCTACATAGAAAAGTCATCTAATTGTAAAAACAAGAGTCAGAAGCATTAGGCTAATCATCCGTCTCTTCTCTGGAAGTAGGCCTTTTGCGGGAAAATTGTGACTTCTTTCGTTTGTTGCTCTTTCCGGAGGATGTATCTGTAGGTGGTTGGGGTTGGGAAGAGACGGTCGTGTCTAGGTTCGGGGCGTTTAGAATGTCGGATGCCCCGATAATCTTACCTGATGGAACGTTTATTTTCTTCCTCCTCTTCGTCGCTGGGATTTGGTCACCTCTTTTCTCTTCTTAATTAGCTCCTCGATAAACACATCTCCAACGCGGGCGGTCATGGAAGCCAGGCTATCTTGGAGGACCGCGGATGGTATCCGACGCAGGACCTTATGCTTGTTGAGAGGAAATACCCCCATCTTCCGAAAACCGGATCCTAAATTTTGTTTTTTGTCCGACTCCAAGGTAATCGTTAATTTCTTTCTTTGATTTCACAAAGTCACCCCGCAAACCTTCGATTTTTTTACAAACTTGCTTATATCTTAAATTAACAAACGTCAAACAAACATAATTATACACCATATTGTTGTTAATGTATTTATCTTCAAGAATAATTTCCTGTCTTAGTCCGTTCGTAAATGTACCACACTCCACGGAACAAAGTTTACAATGGAAGAGCAAGCTTCAACATGTAGACGGCTGATGGAAACAAGCGAGTCGTGGCAGCTTCTGTATGTGGCCATTCGCTGCCGATAATCTTCGCCGTCTTCACGATCGCGGCGCGAGGTTCGAAATAAGAAAAATCGATAAGAAAAGTCACACCCATTACGGTATCTGATGTTTGCCCTGAAAGATAAAATTACTAGTCGTTACAAAACGTTTTTTTACATAGCATTTTGATTTTAATTTGAATCAAGCTGATATCCTGGGACGGCCGTTTCGAGTTTCTTGGGCTCTCAGCCTGTGCAAAACTCAAAAGGCGAACAATTTTTTACGCATTTTTTTATTTTCTTGTTTTTAGTCTTTGATGGGTCCTGTTTACATCTGGAATGACTTATCCTCGTTCGCCTTTTGAGTTTTGCACTGGCTGAGGAGAGTTCAACAAGCTCGAAACGGCCGCCCCACGGTCTCAGCTTGACTCAAAAGGCATCCTAATTTCAATTATGAATTGTTTACTTTTCTTTTTGACCCTTTAAAGTGTTTGTTGTTTATTTATTTACTAGCCAGTTACCGTCGCTTCTCTCCGGAACCTTTGCATATATAGCATTAAAAAAAAACCACTTTATTTACACTCATTAACAAAAAAAACGATGTATTTAGAAGGAGTTGTCCGATGGAGACAAAAATTGGTGGAGAGGAAGATTATGTACAGAATAGAAAATGATTAAAATTTCAGACAAATTGAATGATTTATTTCAGAGTTACAGAGTTACAAAGTAACGAGCTTAATAAGGTGTTGACCCACCTCTACCCTGAATGCAAGCTGCCACACGACGTGGCATAGAGTGATAAAGCTCCCTGATGGTCTCCTGCGGTATTTCTTGCCAAATTTGCTCCAATTGTCGGGCTAGGTCATCCACATTCCCTGGTGTTTGCAGTCGCCTTCCCATCATATCCCAGACATGCTCGATTGGAGAGAGATCTGGGGATCTGGCTGGCCAAGGAAAGTGCAAGACAGGCTGCAAGACAGGTCATAGCAACACGTGCATTATGTGGTCTGGCATTATCTTGCTGAAAAATAAGGGCGGGGTACTGCAAAAGGAAGGGTAGCAAAACAGGTCTCAGAATGTCGTCGACGTACCGCTGTGCTGTAAGTGTGCCGCTAATGACGACCAAAGGGGTCCGGCTATCAAGGGAAATGGCACCCCAGACCATAACTCCTGGTTGAGGGCCTGTGTGGTGTGCAATAGTGAAAGCAGGATCGGCACGCTGCCCTGGGCGTCTCCAGACACGTCTGCGACGATCGTCAGGACACAGTTGGAAGCGGGATTCGTCGCTAAACAATATACGTCCCCAGTGAGCATCATTCCAACCGGATCGAGCCAAGCACCACTGTAATCTGGCCCGACGGTGTGCAGACGTGAGTGGCAGGTGGCGTAGCGGTCGGTACGAGCGTAGATGTCGCTCTCTCAGCCGTCTGTAAATGGTCATGGTGGACACTCGTGTGCGGGTCGCACGTCTGATGGTTGATAACGATGATTCAGGCGCTGCGACAGCTGATCTGACAATCACTCTATCCTCCCGCTCTGCTGTGGTCCTAAGTCGACCGCTACCTTCATGACGCTGAAATCTGCCATTGTCCACCCATTCCTGCCAGCATCTTCTAATCGCCGCATCACTTCGACCCATATGACGAGCGATTCTCCGATTTGCCCAACCTAACTCTTTCAATCCAGTTCGACCTCTTTCAAACTCTGACAGTTGCACGTAATGAGCACGAATCCTGCGGCGGGGCATTTTTTCAGTCGTTGAAAGGTATCCTAAATCGCAATGCAACAGAAATTTTGACCATCAGATTGAGAATCGCTTCTTATATACACCTGTTGAGTGCGCAGTTCCGATGCGCTGTAGCTCTCGCTATTCATTCATTGAACACCAAAGTTTTATCATTTGCATGGGCGGTCCCAATTTCTTTGCATACGAAATTTCATTACAATCGGACAACTCCTTCTAGTTGCGTCGTTTTATTTGGTAATGAGTATATTTAGCAAATCAATATTGAGATCGGAGAATATACGACGCCCCAGCCCGTTGTGGCATTCTCCGGTTAACTCAGGTGTATTGCGGGTTGGCGCCACACACCTGGGGTTGCCGCCACACACTTCATGGTCAGTTTTCCAGATTATTCCCTATCCCGTGGGAATTTCGAAAAATCCGGCCTTATTCCTTGTCTACATCATAAAGGGAACCTCTGCGCAAAATTTCAGCTTTCTCAGTCCAAGGGTTTGGGGTGGACATTGATGAGTCAGTCAGTGAGTGTCAGGACTTTTCATTTTATATATGTAGATATTCATGAATTTTGTTTTGTTAACCTCATTGATTAGTTCTTTATAGATTATATTTGGATCTGTTATTTTCTCATTTTTAATTCTTACTAGTCGACTACCCGTCGCTTCGCTCCGGAAGCCACGCTTATGTAATGGAAAACAACTTTTTATTTATTAAAAACACACACACACACACACAAACAAATTACATCAAGGAAACTAAAACTAAAATTTTTTAAAAGTTTTTTTTTTTTTTTAATTTAATTTTTGATGTCTATATTCTCTCAATCTACGACTGCTTTTAGAACCAGCGTGTAAATCATATATCTATGATATATTTTTATTTTTTATAGAGATTAGAATGTAGGCCTCGTGGTCTAATGGCTAACACGTCTAACTTCTGAGCATTCTGTTCTACCTAATAGAAATAGTGCATCTTTCTTTCTTGACTCTCTTTTTTTATTCCAATTGATACTTTTCAGTGTTTTTGAGTTACAAATACAGTAAAACCTCGTTAAGTCGTCACCCGGATAAGTCGTCACTCCGTTTAAGTCGTCGTTTTCCTTTGGTCCCAACAAGATCTCATACACAATAATGTAAAATAACCCTCCTTTACCCGTCACCAAATTTAATTCTACTCCGGATAACTCGTCACCCTCAAAACTGGCCAAAAGCACCTTTCTTCTCCATTTTGCATGCCATCGTGTTGTCTTTTCAGCCCCGCCCCTTCACTTTAACAAAGCTAAGCCTTTACGGGGAATTTTCGACCACGCCTGTCACTTCAATCCTTTTCTATCCCTTCGGGTTCTTGGAATCTCGCTGCTAATCATTCAAAGCACACTTTTCGCTGCGACTCTGTCGAGTGCAGACGTTTTTCTTGACGGCTCCTGAGTGTGACTTCAGTTCATAGCGAGTAAGGCCCGCTATAAGGGCTATTTTTTTCTCTTGCAATTTCGTGGTTCGATTACGTTTTTAACATGCCAGGGAAACGAAAACTTACCTCGTTATCTTTTAAAGAAAAAGAAGACTTAATTGCACTTTTGAAAAATCAAATGTTTCGAAAACAGCTTTTGCCAAAGAACACCATATTCCCAGGACAACATTAAACGATATTCTTTCATCGAAACAAGTAATTGAAGAAGCTGACTGCAAAGACAAAAGAAAGAGAATGAGGAAATCGAAGTTTGACGAGATCGAGGAGGTTTTAGTTCTTTGGCTAACATGCCAAATCGCAAAATGTGCCGATTTCTGCCGTGATTCTCAAAGAAAAAGCCATGGAAATTGCTAAGGAGTTGAACAATGAAGATTTCGGCGGCAGCAATGGTTGGCTGGAACGTTTCAAACACAGACATTGCCTTTCTTTTAAAATGATTAAAATGTAATAACTATAAAAAGTGTTGTTTTTTTTTTCCACTCATTCATTTGCATGTATTGATTTCTGAAAATCTTGTTTTTCTCACCGAATCCTACAGCAATTCATAAAAATACATTTCATTGTTTTTTTGTTGTTTTTTTTTTTTTTTCAAAAATTCCCACTCCGTCTAAGTCGTCACTCCGCTTAAGTCGTCAAAAATGTTTGGTCCCTTGAGTGACGACTTAAGGGGCTGTCCATATATTACGTCATGTAAAATTAGGGGGGGGTCTGGTTGTTGGATGACGGTAACATGACGCATGGGGAGGGGGGGTCTTGCCAAAAATGACATCATCACTTGCTAATCTGAGATGACCCTAAAATAAGTTAAATGAACTCAACTGTGCAAATACTGTCTACTTCATATACCAGGTCTACCGGCTTAAATCCGCTGTTTGCTCATAGATGGCGTAAGTGGTCCTACAAAGCGACTATCGAACCGCAATATTGTTAGTTTCCTGCGTTTGACATCCGGCAACAATAAGCAGTGCACAACAATAGCAATTTCAAAGAAAAAATTAATTTTTTCCTGTGATAATCATGTCGAGTTTTGTGCCAAAAAAAGGAGCATATGCGGGGAGCTCTGCTTTTTTGCTTCAATCTCAAGAAATCGGCGGTCGAATCGCACCGAATGCTTGTGGAGGCCTATGGCAACTGTGCTCTATCGGAAACAACGGGCAGAGACTGGTTTCGTCTGTTCAAAGACGGCAATTTCGATGTTACCGACAAGGGGTGTGAAAATCGGCCTAAAAAATTTGAGGACATTGAACTGCAAGCCCTATAGGACGACGACGACACACAATCGCAAAAAATGCTTGCCGAGCAATTGGAATTGCTCAACAAACCATTTCCGATCGCCTACGTGCCATGGGAAAGGTCCCACACAAATTGACCGATGGGCAGATGGAGCGATGCCAAAACACATGCGAAATTTTGCTTGCCACACAAAAAAAAGTCCTTTCTGCATCGGGTCGTTACTGGAGATGAAAAGTGGATCCATTTCGAGAATCTTAAACGCAAAAAATCGTGGGTTGACCCTGGCCAACCATCAACATCGTCCGCAAGACCCACTCGTTTTGGACGGAAGATGATGCTGTGAGTTTGGTGGGATCAGGAGGGTGTCATCTACTGTGAGTTGCTGAAACCAGGGGAAACTGTCAATGCCCATCGCTACCACCAACAACTGATCAAATTGAACCGTGCTCTTCGTGAAAAAAGGCCGGAATATCAGAAAAGACATGACAAGCTGATTTTTCTCCATGACAATCACGTCAACAATGGTCCGCAACTACTTGGAGGCACTCAACTGGGAGCTGCTACCCCATGCGGCTAACTCACCAGACCTGGCACCTTCTGACTACCACTTGTTTTCGTTGATGGGCCACTCACTTGCTGAGGAACAATTCGAATCCTACGAAAACGTCCGAAAATGGCTTGATTTGTGGTTTGCCTTAAAAGGGAGGGATTTTTTTTGGCAAGCTATCCACAAATTGCCCTAGAGATGGGAAAAATGTGTAGTTAGCGAGGGCCAGTACTTTGAATAAACCATTTTTTTCACTTTCTATTGAAAAAACGTCTTTTTTGTTATCTAAAAAACAGCGGATTTAAGCCGGTAGACCTGGTATAAAAGAATCACATGAAGATTTGGTTTGTATCATTATATCATACTGCGTGTGATATTGGAACCAAAAATCATTCAAAGGAATTTCCTCGCTTGTTCTTGCCATATGCCATTCTGTGTTACTGAAAGAAATCGCAACTTTTATTACAAGTGCTGATCTGCCTTTGGGAATAGTTGCTGATAAGATAACGGTAAACCATCGTAGCAGGCATATTATAAGATTGAGAATTACATAATTTTGTAAATGATTTTTCTGGTAAAGGCTTATCATCTAGCATCCAAAACCCTTCTTAAATTTGGTTTAGATGCTCAATATGTGAGAGAGCACTTAGCTAGCATAGCTGTAGATGGGCAGTACATAAAGTTAGGTGTTGCCAACCATATAAAAGATGAGCTAAATTTGAAAAATATTCTAGCATCCTGGAACATGATGCACCGCATTGAATTAATGGAGAAAAATGCTGAAGCAACCTTTGTAACCCCATTTTATCCAGTCTATATTCACAGCTGAAGGGAGGGGCTATAGCCCCCACTAGCCCCCCCCCCCCCTGGATCCGCCTATGGTAGAAGCCCTTCAAAATAGTTTAGAAACTGCAGAGCAAGAGAAAAAAAGAAATACTGTCTCATGTTTTACTGACATTATTTTATTACTGTCATCAAATGCAAGTGAAAGATGGGGAATTAATAGTGAAAAATTGATTGGACTGATAGAACGAGTGAAATAAGAAACAAAGATCAGCTTTGTTTCCTTTAAAAATTGTAAATGTTATAATGGTCTGACAGCTAGCACTTGCTATGCTTTAACAAATAGTTGTAGTACAATTTATGAATTAGCAGTGTATGTATTAGATAACATTAAGCCCAATTACATTTTACTTGGCACATTGCAAACTGATCCTTTAGAGCAGCGGTCGGCAACCCGCGGCCCATGAAGCGTTTTGGTGCGGCCCGCGAAGCGTGTTGGAAGATTTCCTTTTTTTTTTTTTGGTTGTTGAATTAAGATTTTCCTTTTTTTTTTTTTTGTTGTTTAATTAAGATTTTCCGTTTTTGCCCAAGTGCGGCCCGCAGTAACCCCCACCTAACATATTTGGCCCTTTTACAACAAAAGGTTGCCGACCACTGCTTTAGAGGAAAGATTTAGTCTGTATCGCCAATTCTCTGGCTCGGACGATCATATAATCACAGAATTTCAATTTTTTTAAAGTGTGACAATTGCAGAAAGTTACTTTGTGCAAATAGGGACATTGAATATGATTTTGAAGAGAAATTCAGTTTAATTAATACACTAAACAGAGGAGGTTTAAAAAAAATCAACAAGATTAACAGTAAGTTTTGTGTTGTTATTTTAGTGTACAAAATTTTTGAAAATTTGATTTCAGTCGATTGTGAAGGTCACTTCATAAAATGCAAATCGCAAAGAACACTGCTATTTGTCAATGAAACAAACCTACAAAAATATTGATATGGATTTATTTTATTGTCATGCAATAAACATACACCAGAAGATATTAAAAAGAAAATAATTATTACCAGTGCTCTTTTTGTAAAAAAAAAAGAAAGGTGGTGGAACGCTAATATTTATTTTTTTTTTTTTTGCAATTTGATATAATATTTATAATACAGTGCAGCTTGGATAATTCGAACGTCTTTAATTCGAAATCGTGGTTAATTCGAAGATTTCTCTTGGTCCCTTGAATTTCTTATTAAATCAATGTAAAAAAATCGTGGATAATTCGAAGTTCAACTTCCTTAATTCGAAGTTTTTTATAAAAAATTTCGAACCATAACGACTTTTCGGCGTTTCATCGTTAAGAAATTCGACACGTGACAACTGAAATCCCCTTCCCGCACCGTTCGACACATGATGCCATTCGACACGTGACGCTTCAGACGCCATTCGAGCTTCCTGCTGTCAGTGCCACCATGTCTTTCAGTAAACCACGCGTGTACAAGAATTTAACGTTCGCTGAAAAGGTCGCTGTCATTCGCGAGGTGGAAAAGGGTATGAAGAAGAAATGCCAAATCGTCAACGAGGACGGGATAGTGCCGAATTTCGTCGTCCACATTGAACGACAAAACCAACCTAAGTGAAGCTGTTTTCCGTTCACTAAACATGCTTGATGATTTTGCTAGCCTTAAGCGACTTAATTCTACAAAACAATCAGACATTGCACAATTTTTTGAAAAACTATAATTTTCTGTATTGAATGTAATATGTACATAATATAAATCTTATTTTGTTAACATACATATAGTGTTTAAGTCTTTCATACCATGATCTTTCTGAATAAATTTTTACTTATTGACAGAATAATCTTTTCAAGCATTCAATGGACCTGAAATTAAAGTTAAAAGATGTAACTTGTCTAATTCGAAGTCTTGGATAATTCGAAGTTTTGTAGTGGTCCCTTCAGCTTCGAATTATCCAAGTTGCACTGTACTATGAATACGGTGCACAAGCACAATCGTCGTAATAATTTTGTTGCCATTTGCCGACCTACTCTGCTTAACAGGGCGATTCTATTTGGAGCAAACATCAATTTAAATAAAAATCCGTCGAATAAAGGTGGTGGAACGCCGTTCCAATGCGTTCTATGACAAAAAGAGCACTGGTTATTACTGTTGGAAAATTTTTTTTTGAATAATAAGTATGTCAAGATACGAAATGAAAGCAATTAAAAATCTATTAAAAGACAAACGGAAATACAAAAAAGTTCCAACCAAAATGTAATTTAAGTTCCAAATAAGTTATGTTATTAAGGTGTATTGGATCACAGAGATTGTGTTAACTGATTTCATTTGGATAGAATACGAATTTGATTTGGTAATTAAAAATGAAATCAAGTTCATATACTTTCAATTATACTAGGTGAAAAATATCAGACATTTGAAGATATGTAGACATAAAATTATATAACAAAACATGATTTAAAATATCTCACTTTTAGACCTGTTTAAAGGAACTTGAAATTCAATTTGTAATTTTGTTATTTTTCCTTATTTTATTGGCAAATTTACAATTCGTTTTTTTTTTTTTTTAGTTAGTTTAAAATGTAGTATTGCAGACCCTTTGATATGTCTCATTTTTAATCAACTTCATTTCTATTTTACTTCCTTCAAATTTACTTGAATTAAATTGGTTAAATTCATGTTCATTTGTGATTTTAATTATTACGTTAGCCGTAATTATTGATTTATTTTTGCAATAAAAAATTTGTTTGGTGTAACATTTTTGTTTTAATTTCTTGAAATTTTCCAACAGTCTTAAATTTGAAAGATCATACTAAACATTTTTAATTATTAGGGAAAAAAAAGTAGGCCTAATTAATCAATACATCATTTGCTATTTTTCCTTGGAAGCATCAGCATGTCGTAAAACTTTACATTTAAAAAAAATTAAAA
>JAFIDM010009631.1:252797421-252809909 GCA_023159025.1 Thereuonema tuberculata | reverse complement strand
TTTTTTTTTTTTTTTTTTTTTGCTTTGATAATTATGTAGTATGATTTCCACAATATTGTATGAAGGACAAGTGAAGGAGAGCACATTGTTTTGATTTCAGTTGTAATCTGGGAACTATTTATTTTGACAGTGGTATTGTCTTTTTTTTTATTATTGGGCAATATTGCCATGTTATAAATTCCCTTGATTTTGACAATTTTGATATATTTTATTTTGAATTGGCCTATTACTAGGCTAATAAATGTTCATTTTGAAGTTCTTGACTGTACAAATATTTTTACTCTGCTTATTTTGATTACATTGTTTTGTATTTCTGATCTAATTTACACTCTGATCCATATTACGACATTTATAACTTCATTTGGATTTATTTTTTTTTAATCCAGAATTATATTTGATAAGAAAAAATAAAATGCTAGTTACATTTATTTATATTTCACACTTCAAGCTTTCCCTAAAAGAAAATATTGACTAATAAATTTAAAAGTGCAAAAATAATGTTAAAAAAAAACAAATGCTTACTATTCAATAAGTGACATAATAGTTAATTTTATTATTTCCAGTTGTATTTATTGCGTGTAACTTCAATTACTTTTCATGTTATAAATTTCTTTTCTCTTTTAAGTTTTTGAAAATCCTTTTACTTAACCTTTTTCATTGTCATGTAATTAATTTCTTGAATTTACATTTTTGTAAACATGAATTCTCTTGTAGAAATATTATTGTCTTATTCTGTTAATTCCCTTGGTATTTTTTATTAATAAGAAAAAAATTAGCATAAATTTAAAGATTTTATTCCTGCTAATAAATTATTGTTCAAATAAAGTTCTGTGCATTTTCAGCTATGTATTAAGTCTATTTTTTTACAAGCACAAATCATTAATTTAATTCTGCCATAAGGAATATGAAACGGTAGTTTAAGTAATCCTTTCCAAAAATTTTATTATTGGCTTTTATAATTAATTCTTTGTAATCTCAGAACTAATTTTTCTTAATAATTATGAATACATTTAAATCTTCTTAACAATTATAACTAACTTCTTTAAATTCAAGTAAATTAATTTTTGCGTTTATTTTGATATTTAAGTATTTTATGTTGGAGATTAAATTGAGTTTTTGGATTATTATTAAAATTGTTATAATTCGGGATAATAAGCTTCATAATTTTATTTAATTTTCATTCAATTTTTAAGTCGATTGAATTTGATAAAATAAAACCATAAAATTGCAATGATAATAATTTTGTAGAGTAAATTACTATAGATTATTCGCATTTTCATTACTAAGTTTTAATTTTTCATAATTTTTCGTGATTTACAAAACTCCCTGCTTGAATTTTAAAAATAAAAAAGGCTAAAACTGATTTTTTTTTATATATGTAATTTTATTTTATTATATATTACGAAAAATTAAATATTTAATTTACAATCTAAAATATATTTAATGTATTTTTAAGTTCCATAATTAAAACTGTATTTGCAAATAAACGAAATTAAAAGGCTTAAATTTATAGAATGCTAGCCTGAGCAATGCCTGAGATTTGGGCCTCCGCCTCCTATCGCGGATTTTCCACTGTGAGGCTGGTACAGTATTACGAAGGCTCAGAAGTCACAGAAAAATATGTATTTAAAAGTAATGAAGATAATTAGTTATATCATAAACACTTATCTATGTAAGACATAGGTTTATAAGTTCTTACTAAAAACTTGACTACATTGATCAACTCTTAAATGGATATTTCACAGGGAGAACTTTCTCTGCTTCTTCAGGCTTCCCTGCATATTTTTAAATATTAAAAACATTTATAACAGTAAAGGTTCTTGTTGACTTCATAACCTAATACTAACAATAAGGAAAAATTGTTTTAAACAAAGGTTTCTTTTGACATTAAACCAATTACTAACATTGTTAATAACGAATCAAATTCGCACAAAAGAGTTGGAAATCAGTAAATTTATAATTGAAAATTTAAGGAAGGTTTAGTGAAATATAATTAAATTCAAATAATAGCATTTCAGTTTGTGTAAATCTGATTTTTTATTAATATTGTTAGTAATTGGTTAGCATGTCAAAGGGAAGAGGACCTTTGTTTAAAATAATTTCTCATTATTGTTCATAATTGGTTAAAATATCAAAATTACCTTTATTTGTAACAATTTTTCCTTATTGATAGTATTATGATAGTTACGAAGTCAACAAGAACCTTTGCTGTTATAATCGTATTTTAATATTTTAAAATATGCAGGGAAACCTGAAGAAGCAGAGGAAGTTTTCTCTGCAAAATATTCATTAAAGAATTGATCTTAGTAATAAGTTATCTAAGTATTTTTTTTCTTATGTAATTATCGATAGTTATGATTATTAATCTCAACAGAACATAGGTACATTGATGGAATGGAAATAGCAACTATTTGTACGGCGTCTGTGGTTTCTTTGAGAAATCAAAATTGATTTCTGAAATTATAATTTATTATGTAATAAGATATTAACAAAACACAATTCCAAAAATCATAAAGATTAGTAACATTCAAATTGTAAGTTTTATAATTTTAAAGTCGTCCTGACTTCGAATATCTTTTCATCTTGAAGCTTAACAAAAGAGTATCACTTTAATAATAAATCCTATTAGTCATGAAAAATAACTGAATAATTGATTATCTACATTTCATTTATTTTTATTTATTTAAATTTAAAGCAATGTTGGTCAGTCATTAATTTTTTTTTTCTGCATAGTCCATGATGTAGACAAGAGCATGTGCTCTCGGTGATTTCTTGGAATGTAGATTTCATTACGTGAGCTAATAATTAAACCTAAAAACTCCAATAATAATAAAGATCATAATTATACAAGTTATTTATTTTTCTGTCATTGAAATGATCCCGACAGATAAACCGTGGGTATTTCGGACTTTCTAGAAAGTCTTGTCTCTACTTATAACATTTATTCATGATTTAAGACTTCTTGGATCAATGGGACTATTTTTTTTTGAGTTGTAACTTTGTGAATTTAAAAATCTTTTAAGTTATTTTAATTGATTCCGGTGACTTAGCTGAAAATTTATTGCTTCTTTCTCAGAAGTAAAACCAACAGCTGAAACAAAGTATTTTGGTTGGTGTGGCTAAAGCCTCTCTTCTACTCTCAAATTCAGATACTTACGAATTAAAAACTAAAAATACAATTGATATCCTAAAATCACTGTTTGTGTGTTTTTAAGTAATACAGTTTTTTAAGGAATTATGTCGATTGCATAACTACAAGGTCTAGCATTGTATTGCTTCCTATTCTACTTTCTGAGTCTGAAGTTCTAACTTTTTAAGACTGAATGTCATCACAGTGTGACATGGGATTTGATTCACATTAAATGTTCAACTTGGATAGTGAGTAGAATTTGTGCTGGTTTCATATACAGTAATACCTTGAGATACAAACGCCCAAACATACGATTTTCTTGATATACGAAGAAAATTTTCATATAATTTATGCCTCGAAATATGAAGATATTTTTGAGATACGAATAGGTAGTACAGGGACGCCATCGATAGGTGGCGCAGCGATCGTCCGGCTACCCGCGTCCACCCGAACATTCAGCCCGTTTAGTTGTGTATCGTCGTTCATCCTTTGTGCGTGTGTGTGCCTGTGCTCCTCGGCAGTGTGTATTTTTTTCTTAAGTTTTGTGAACTCAAGACCCCGTGATAATGGGTCCCAAAAGTAAAAATAAGGAGGCTGAAAAGAAGAAATTTAAGAAGAGTCTCGCGATGGATATGAAACACGAGATAATTGCAAAATATGAACATGGTGTGCATATCTGTGACTTGGTCAAGGAATATGGCCGAAATGCTTCGACGATATCTACCATTCTCAAACAGAAGGAGATCAAGAAGATAAAGCCTTCTAAAGGCATCACTATTATTTCTAAGCTAAGAACAGATTTACATAACGAGATGGAACCTCTACTTTTACTTTGGATTAAGGAAAAGGAGTTAGCTGGTGACACCGTCAGTGAAGCCATAATCTCTGAAAAAGCTGTAGCTATTTTTACAGATTTGAAGCGGGATGCAGCTGAGGAGGAGGGAGAATCTTCTCAAGATACAACTGGTGAAGAATTTAAAACCAGTCGTGGCTGGTTTGAAAATTTTAAAAAACATACAGGCATCCACTCAGTCGTCAGGATTGGCGAAATGGGAAGCGCTGACATTAATGCTGCTGAGGAGTTCGGAAAGAGCGTTGAAGCTATTGTTACCCAAGAAGGCTACATACTGCAGCAGGTATTCAAACTGCGATGAAACCGGGCTTTTTTGGAAGAAAATGCCTAGAAGAACCTACATCACCGCAGAAGAGAAGAGTCTGCCTGGCATGAAATCCATGAATGATAGGCTTACGTTAGCCCTGTGTGCTAACGCTAGTGGTGACTGTAAAGTCAAACCATTGTTGGTGTATCATTCTGAGAACCCCAGGGCCTTTAAAGCACATAAGGTGTTAAAAGAGAAACTCCAGGTCATGTGGCGTACCAATAGTAAGGCATGGGTAACTCGCCAATTCTTCGTAGAGTGGGTGAACCTTGCGTTTGGTCCAGCTGTCAAGGAGTACCTTACAGAGAATAATCTCCCATTGAAGTGTCTTCTGCTTTTGGACAATGCTCCTGGTCATCCTCCAGGCATTGAGGATGACATCTTGAATGAATTTAGTTTCATCCAAATTCTCTTTCTGCCTCCAAACACGACATCTATCCTCCAGTCCATGGATCAGCAAGTTATTTCCAACTTCAAGAAGTTGTACACAAAACACCTTTTTAAACGGTGTTTCGAGGTGACTGAAAATACTAACCTCACATTACATGAGTTTTGGAAGGACCATTTTAACATCGCAATCTGTCTTAAACTGATTGATCTTTCCTGGCAAGAGGTTACCATGAGAACCCTGAACTCGGCTTGGAAAAAACTGTGGCCCAGTGTTTGTGCTGAGCGTGGCTACGAGGGATTTGAACATGTAACATAACCACTTGTTGAGGAGGAGATTGTATCTCTTGGCCATTCCAGGGGCTCGAGCTGGATGAGGCAGATGTTGTAGTTTCTAGTGCAGAAGCATGCAGAAGAACTCACGACGGAGGAGCTGAAGAAGTTAGAAGAGATGACGCACTCAGAGGTGATGCAGGAACTCAGCAGTGAGCAGGAGGTCGAGAAGGAGGAGGTGCTATCTTCACGTGAAATTCGGGGTATCCTTGCTAAGTGATAAGAAGTGTCCGATGTTGTAGAAAAGAGACACCCGGAGAAATTGTCTACATGGAGAGCCAGTGCATTGTTCAATGACACATGCCTTGCTCATTTTAGAAACATTCTAAAAAAGAGACACAGATCTCTCTTGCTCGTTTCCTTTTGAAAAGATCACGTCTTATGGCATACACCCACTGCAAGTGCGGCCAAAAGGACCAGACGTGAGAGTGGCAGTGATAGTGATTAGTCTTAGTGTAAGTAAAAAACTAGTACATTTATTAAAAAAAAAAAGTATACTTATATCATGCATACAATAAAATTGTATTTATCTTATATTAAATCTATATTTGGTTGGTATTTAAAGCATGTTAATTATTTTTTTAGGGTAAATTCGTATCACTGGAACAAATTAATTCTATTTCCATTAATTTCTATGGGAAAAATTGATTTAAAATATACGATTTTTTTTATATACAACGATCGTCACGGAACGAATTAAATTCATATGTCGAGGTATCACTGTATTTTGATGGTGACATTTCTGAATCCAGAAGAAATTAACCAAAAATAAAAATACCACTAAAGATTAGAGTAAGAAATGAATGTAATATTATTTAATTTCAATGGCTACATACACTATCACATGGGAGTAGTGAATCCCTGACTACCATGTTATGAAATGTCAATGAGCGATATATTCCTCTGATGGTTTCTTAAGAGTATCTAAGACCATGCAACATTTTCCTAATCTCATAATTCTAAGGCATTTGAGAACAAGAATCGTCCAATGGTTACCATACATTGTTGTTGGGTAAAAAGTCCAGAGATTTAACAGCAATGAGGTTAAATAATATCTTTCACCATAAATCTTTACTATGATGATGCCTTTCTAGTGGGTTTGAGGATATCCTGCTATCGAAAATTGATGAATAACTACCAGGAGCTTCAATCAATTTTTTTTTCTTTCTTTCTTTTTAAAAAAATTCATAAAAATAATACAATTTTTATAGCGCACGGCCATCGAATCAGCCTATATACATTTCTTTTTTTTTTTTTTAATTTATAATATCTGCTGAAAACAGTAGAAACTTTCCATTTTCTAAAACATAATTAAAATTGAATTATTTACTTAAAATGTTTAATTCAATTAAAGTGAAATTAAAAGATAAATTAATATCCAATGTTTTTGTTGTAATTGTTTTCTATTTTATAATTCGGGTGCTTATCTTAATATCTTAACAACCTACCCACCTTCACTTAACTCATCTTCCCGGCCGCTGTCATTAACCTCCCAGCAACCACTCTCTTCCTGCAGTTAACCAACACCTCTCGAGCCCCCTCAGTTTTCCCAGCACAAAACCGAATCGCTACGATTGGGCCCATACAACCACATTCGATAACAGCCCTTGCCGAACAATCAGACGCCGCTATGGATTAACAGATGACCATCTCTGTCGAATGGTTAACCCTTACCTCCCACCACGGGAAGCCCGTGGTCTCCTCCACCTGTTACAACGCTACCGCCACTTGTTCGATGAACCCACATACGATGACAGATCACACTGATACGGGTGACAGTCGCCCACTTCGCCAAAAGCCTTAATGGGTCTCCCCTACGGAGCGCACGGCCATCGAACAGGAAACAAGCAACATGCTGCAGAAAAACGTGATACGACCTTCTCAAAGTCCAGGGAGCTCACCCGTCGTCCTCATCCGAAGAAAAGACGGATTCTGGCGTTTCTGCGTCGACTCCCACCGCCTCAAAGCCATTATAAAGAAAGACTCCTATTCATTACCAAGAATTGATGACACCTTAGAAACCCTGCGCAGATCCATTTTCTTCTCCCTCCACCTCAAAACCAGGTACTGGCAAGTACCCATCGAACCTGAAGACCGAGAAAAAAAGGCCTTCTTGACGCCGGATGGCCTGTACGAATTTAATCTTATGCCCTTCAGACTCTGCAATGCGCCAGCAACGATGGATCGCCTGGTGGGCAACCTTCTGTATGGCCTCAGATGGTCAAGCTGTTTGTATTATCTCTGGATGACATTTGTCATCTTTGGCCGCACGTTTCACGAACATTAATAATGCCTCAATACCGTCTTGATTGCCTCTCCACCGCCGAGCTCCGGCTGAACCCCAATAAATGCTCCTTCGCCTCCCCAAACCATCAGGTTCCTGGGCCACAATGTCACACCGGAAGGCATCCATCTCGGTCCCGACAAAACAGATGCCTTACACAAATTCCCCATCCCGAAAACGAGCAAACAAGTCCGCGCTTTCCATGGCCTTTCCTCATTCTATTGTCGGTTCATCCCGAACTTCGCACGAATCGCATGCCCACTCACCTCAATATATTATGAACAATGCTAATGACTTCCGATGCACAGATGAAGAGCAGACTGCCTTTGAAACACTCAAAATGTGCCTTACTACGGCATCAGTGCTTGGTCACTTTCAGGATGAGGCACACACCAAAATCCACACAGACGCCAATGCTTACGCCATCGTTCAACACCAGGGAAGCCAACAGAAAGTCATCGCTTATGCAAGCTATACCTTATCCAAAGCTGAGAGGAATTACGCAACAACCCATCAGGAATGCCTAGCTGTTGTTGAATTATGCAAGGTTGTTTGGGCCACGCACAAGTTCAGACTCTATCTCTACGGCCGCCCATTCACTGTGGTCTGTGACCACCACGCCCTCTGCTGACTCACGAGCCTTACAGATCATAGCGACGGCTCGCACAATGGGCCCTTCGGCTGCAGGAGCACGATATCACTGTCATCTACAAGACGGGCCGCAAACACCTTGATGCAGATTGTTTGTCGCGCCTCCTACCGAACGAGACCACCCTCAAGAACACCGTAATCAATGTAATAACCGAACAACTGGACATCGCCGTTGAGCAGAACAAAGATCCAAACCTCCGCAGAATCATTGACGAAGCTTGAACATTCACTCAGCCTTACAAAAAGGGCTACATATTGATAGATGGTGTTCTTTTCAAAGAAAGCTTTGACCCCACATCCCGGCGTTGGTTGCTCGTCGTACCGCAGCATCTGTGCTGCCACGTTGCCGAGTCATGCTACAAGGACCTCCTTACAGATACCTCGGCCTCGCCAAAATTACTGCTGGCCCGGACAGTATAGGACGACCCGCCTTTGTGTTTTATGGTGCGATGGCTGTCAGTGCAGGAAATCACAGACTCAGGGGCCGGCAGGACTCCTTCAGCCGCTCCCGCTGCCCGAACAACCCTTTAGCCCCAAAGACATTGATCTCCTTGGCCCTCTCCCATTATCAAACAATAAAAACCCTTGGATTGTGGTGGCAGTTGATCATTTCTACTGCTTTGCAATTAAAGAGGCACTGCCGAATGCAACAGCCACTGAAGTCGCCAGCTTCTTTGTGTGAGATATTGTCCTGCATTACGACCCCTGGCATCCATTGTCAACGATCATGGCACACAATTCCTCAGCACAATAATGCGGGAAGTTCTTACCTTCTGCTGGACACTCCACCACCGCACATCATCTTGACGGTCCCAGACGAATGGAGCGACGGAAAAGCTGAACCACTCCATTGAGAATATGTTGTCGCACATGGACAAACATCATTCTAATTGGAATGAAATCCTTCTGTTTATCATGCACGCATTCAACAAAGATTGATTGTAATTTTCGAAAACCTAACATATAAAAATAATATTGTATTTATAAAAAAAAATAATATTATAAGGTATGAAATTATTCCTAGATATCCAAATTAAACTTTTTCAGAATAAAATAATATTCTATATTGTAAATTTACTGCAAAACTGATATATTATTTGTTGATATTGTTATTCCATTAATTCAAATTAATTTACTAACAAAGTAACTTCTCGAACCTTGTTATGGCTAATTTTTTTAATGAAACTTTGCAGGATTAAGATATAGTTTCACTTAACTAAAATTACCAAAATCTTAGGTGCAGAATCGAAAAAAAAAAAACCAAACCGCATTGGCTGTTCTCTTCTGTGAATATACTCCCTACTTATATCCGTAAAATCTGTGTAAATGGCTTCGCGCAAAAAAATTTAACTGGTATGTTGAATTAATTACGGATTTATTTCCTTAAATAATTCGTAATATTTCTCAAATTTTATATAGCATTTCGTCATGATAAATTTTATTTACTTCTAAAGTTTGAATTAACATTTTACAAAAATAATAAACAATATATCAAGGAAATGTAAGTTTCTGTATTATTTTAAATTTTCTAGATGGAATTTTTCTGTCCCAATTACACAAAAGGAATTCAATTTTTAGATAAATACAATTTAAAGGTTTCATTTCCATACACAATTTAATCTTAAGTAAATAGAACATATTAAATATTCAATTTAAATTATTTCTTTTCATTAATGATTCTTAATATTGTATTTTCCAAATGAATGTTCTTTCTAATTTTAAAATTGAGTTGTCCGTAAAGTTTCTTAAAAATTTTAGGAACCGGTTCATTGACTGCTGTCGCAGCGAAACCGAAACCGAACCGAAATTTTGAGTATTGAGTGAACCGGAACGAAAACCGGAGCGAAAATTATTACGGTTCGATGCCCTGGGTCGAGCTGCTGCTGTGCTACTTGTTTCTCCTCGAAAAACCCATGCAGTGGGGGTGTTCTCATAATCCGACAGTATTTCCTTCTTAAGAAAATCACCCCCCTTACTAATTACCAGTGTAATCTTCAGAACAGAAGAACGAACGAACAAACAAAAAAAAAATACTTTTTTGAAAAAAAAAATGTTAAGCTGTGGGAACAATAAAATAGGAACAATAAAAAATCACTCTTTTTGCCAAAAAATAAAATTCATTTAAAAAAATAAACCATTACACCATCTGCCATCAGCTGTGACGTTTGCGTACCATTTCATACAAAAAAATTTAACCCTTTCTAGCTTTTTGTCCATTCAAATAGACATAAATTTAACCTCAATTTTTACACAATTTTTGTGATTCCTGTCTTAATTAACATTAAATGAAAATAAAAAGAACTTTTTCAAGTGCAGATTGACTATAGTATAAGTCAAACAGCGAAAAAATTAAGCAGTAATTATTTAATTAAGTTAAAAAAAATTTTTGGCACGCAGAAAATCTTGTTTGTCTCGGGGACCATTTGGCGCCCCTCTGCGAGTGGCGCTCGGGGCATGATAGACCCCCTTGCCCCCCCCCCCCCCCCCCTCGCTATGCCAGTGGTAAGTATGAGTGTCGTATTATCAGTACGGCCAAAGATGAACCTCCCAGAATGCAACGCAGATGATAGATCTTCCTTTCCTGGCCTGTCGGTCACATTCAAATGTAAGAGAAAATGGCGGTTGTTTATTCACATTCAACATTTCGACGAGGAAAAGGTCTCAAAAATCAAGTAGGGAAATTATTCTTAATGTTGCTCGTCGATTTCAAGAAGATGTATGTGAGATTTTTGATATTTCCTATTTTTGATAATTGAGATTGATATTTTCTGCGGAGCTTACGGCATTGATACTGGAGAAATTAGTCAATTATAATGTGTTTGCGGGTCCAACTTTCGCCGCGACGATAAGTAAGTAAGTAGTTAATAGAAAGCTTTTGCCCAGCTCGCTATTTTATAAGGTAAAACTAAAGTCACATGACTGGTATTCTGGCATGCGTCACTGTCCCGTAGAGGAAATACCGTTAACGTGATACGTTAACTTTCCTCGAATAGCGTATCGCTTTACCGTAGGAAACATGAGTTCCGATAAACCTTAGAGAATTAGATTTAACATGAATGACGACTTGATACTCTTGCGCGAAGTTTCATTTCATTTTCAATTCATTTTCCATTATTGCTAGTAAATTTAAGCCATCTGCTAGTCGCTGTATATCGTTTTTTTCGAAACGGAAATACAATCGACAGTCCTCATCATTCATTTCATTTAAACTCAACCTTGGATTTTCCTCTTCTCGAACCTGAATGTTTCTTTCTCTCAGGATATTGTGTAACACTACATCCTCAAACAAATCATCGTCAATGCCTCCAAATGCAGCGATCTGAAGTATGTCTTCCATCTTGTTTATTAGCTTACCGTGTCCACTGGCACGTTATGGCAAAAACTCTCTTCATGACAGAGCCCGCTACTGTGGCTACCGTGTTCGCTAACGTGACATTTGCGTTTCCCGTATATAAGTCACGTAATGGCAAAAACTCTCTATTAACTAATGTTAAAGTTGTGATTGAAGACATAGTATTTGGCACATTGTTCGTGATGTTTAAGTTGTGAATACTCTCTTTCGCTTTTTATACGAAAACATCAGCACCTCACCTGCTATCATTTCACAAGCGCTGTAGCACGACATGTCGACTTTCGGAATCGGGGTCTTTGGGTACGCATACCACCATAATTAGTCGTTTCCGGACATGGTTGCATCACTAAAACATGTTCCCTCTCCGCGTCCCCTACAAATGTTTTTTTTTTTGACACACGAGTTTTGCAACACCCTGTAATAAAAATGGAAAGGTATGTATATATATATATATCTTTCTATTTTATCTACAGGGTGTTGCAAAACTCCTGTGTCAAAAAAAAAAACATTTGTAGGGGACGCGGAGAATATATATCTATATATATAAAAATGAATGTATCTTTGTCTGTCCTTTAAACACTCTTAGGCCCTTTGACCTATCTGGACCAAACTTTGCAGAATTACTCTTTAGGACCCTGCGGAAAAGATAGGCTACCTTAGAACCCGGACCCCCCCCCCAAGGGGTTGAAAAGGGGTAAAACCTCTGAAAAACCCAATATCCACCTGGTGGTGAAAATGAGAACTACACAATTATTGTGTAAAGTGAAAAATTCGCTCTCCTATGGGGGGGCAGGGACACCACACTTGGGTGGGAGGAAGGCAACACAAAGGCTGAAGTGTCCCACCCCCGACAGACACCGGGACCTTATATTTAGGGCCCCTTCTCGGGCCCCCCAAGTCAATTGCAAATAAGGAAAAATTCGCTCTCCTATGGGGAGCAGGGACACCCCAATTGGCTGGGGGGATGGCGACACAAGGGCCTAAGTGTCCCACCCCCGATCGACACCGGGACTTTATATTTAGGGCCCCTTCTCGGGCCCCCCAAGTCAATTGCAAATAAGGAAAACAAATCGCTTTCCTATGGGGGGCAGGGACACCACACTTGGGTGGGAGGAAGGCAACACAAAGGCTGAAGTGTCCACCCCCGACCGACACCGGGACCTTATATTTAGGGCCCCTTCTCGGGCCCCC
>JAFIDM010009631.1:252759642-252783357 GCA_023159025.1 Thereuonema tuberculata | reverse complement strand
GACAACTAGAACACGCTAACTGGTGTCCCTCCGAACGATTTATCCCTTTGAAAAGAGCTCACTTTTGGCGTTTTTCATAAAACGCCAAGTTTGTCGCGCAAAATTCACCAAAGTATATTGGCTGCAAAGCTGTAAATCCTCTGACTTGTAGGCACGCATGTAGACATCCAGAGTACAAAATATGAACATCATACTTGCTTTATTTATTCCAGCAAGATTCATTGAAAATAAGAAAAAAATTTCGGCGAAATATTTTTCGGCAACTTTGGGGGCCCATGTAGGTAAGGGATGAAACTTTCGTAACTTATCTTTATAATTTTCGTAATCTACGCGTGAGGTTTACCTTAGAATTAATTTTCAGGGTCAATGCTCTAATACTTACCGTGATATTATAGCTCAAAAGTGCAAATTTTTTCACGACGACGACTATGTGGAACGAGTGACCTCTACGAAAATGACCCTGGCTCAGCAAAAAATACATATTTCGAACTGAAATTTTGCAGATTTTCATCTAAGGCCTTATAGTACAAACTGTGAAAATTTCATGAAAATCGGAGATGGTCGCGCGGGGATCGATTTCGAAATTAGACCACTTGACATGGAATGACCCAGATACTATATTTTACTTTCAAAATATTTCATACTTAAAACCTTTTCTATCGGCTAATGCTAAATCAATTCCTCTAAATTTGCACTGTAGGAGGCTGTGCCGAGTAACGTATTAATGTTGTTCAATAAATACGTTGTATGTTCAAATTGTTAAATATGTTAGTTTTGGCAGATTACTTAATTATAAGGGTCAGTCATTTAAAAATCGAACATATGAGATTGTAGAAATGTGTCTGTGATCCTTGCGAGTTACGTCCCATACAAAGGAAGCGAGTACATCGGAGAACCTAGTTTACCTTCACCCATGACGTCACGCGTCACGTGACGCAAGTGAATGCGCCGAACACCACTGGTGGCAGTGTAGTCACCGTCCAACCGTAAAAATGGAAGCGAGCAAAGAGGAGCAGCGCGGTGTTGTGCGTTTTTTAACAATGGAAGGTGTGGGCAGCAAGCAGATGCATACGCGGATGAAAGCAGTGTTCGATGATTACTGCATGAGCCTCACACAAGTACACATTTAGCGAAAACGATTCCTAGAGGGCCGCACATCCCTCCGTGACAACGAACGGCCAGGACAACCACAAAAAGTGACTGACAGTGTTGTAGCGCATGTGGACGAGTTGATTAGAGGTAACCGGCGCCTGACTGTGGATGATATCGCGGCACTGGTGGGTCTGAGTCACGGTACCATCCATCAAATCATCACCGATAGGCTCTGGTACCGGAAAATCTGCGCTCAATGGGTTCCCCGTAACCTTAATGAAGTTCAAACGGGCTATCGCATGGCCATTGCTCTGTAGCATCTGCAGCGATATCAGCAACAAGGTGACCTGTTTTTGTTACACATTGTGACAGGTGATGAGACGTGGTGTCATGATTACCAATCTGAGGCAAAGAGGCAGAACCGACGGGGAAACATTCCGCCTCCCCTCCACGAAAGAAGTCCAAGGCCATATAGAACAGTAAGGATAAGGCAATGATGACATTGTTCTTTAATCAACATGGCACACTCCTCATCGAGTTTCTGGAGAAAGGGGCAACTGTGAATGCTGTGCGCTATGTCGACACGCTCACGAAGTTGCGGCGAGCAATAAAGGCAAAATGTTCTGGACTGATCTCAGAGATGTCATTTTGCTCCACGACAATACCTGTCCACATACTGCCGATGTTGTCTGCGCCACAATGCAGAAATTCTTGTGGGAAATGCTAATGCATCCCCCCCCCCACACACACACACAGTCCCCTGTGATTTTTAAGTGTTCAGAGAATTGAAATGTGCCCTCAGAGGCAAACGATTCACATCGGACGATGGCGTGAAGGACGCGGTTCAACAATGGTTCCAGCAGCAACCCAAAGACTTCTTCCAGAGAGGCATTCAGTGTCTCATTTAGTAGTGGGATAAGTGTCTCAACAGGTGTGGCGACTACTTGTAGCTGACTTAAAGTTAATGAGCTTTTCCATCAAGTGTTCGGTTTTTAAATGACTGACCCTTATACTTAAGTCAAATAAATTACTTATATTCAAACAGAACTCTAGTTACATTGATATTTTACCAAAGTCCAAGTGTGTGTATATGTGAGATGTTACTGTTATAGCAGATGTCCTAAGTGCATTGTCCCAAAATCTTTATAAATGAAAATTTGCTGATACTTATTACATTTTATTCAATTATCAGATATAGTATCATTTCATTTCAGGAAGTTAAATTTTATAAAGAAAAAAAAATGAAAACTACATCACCGCAAATGTGTCTGAAATCACCTCAACATTTAGATATGCTCCTTCTCACATTTCCCCCTAGCGTTTTATCTATATACATTATATACAGGGTCTCTAAGAAATAACTGAGGTGGTTTGACACCCAGAAGAATCAAAACTATCAGTATGAAAGCGCCCACATACTGACTGACCAATTTATGGGCAAGCAAATTGATTAAAAAAAAAAAGAAAAAATAGTTCATATTTTCGCCAGAGGTTGCGAGGTATGCTCAACCGTATCCGACGCCCAGTGGATCCAGCTGTTCAATGTGACACTCCTCGTGCCTCTACTACCGTCTGACATCGTAACACAAGATTATCCACATTGGCTGAGAGCAGTTCTGGTGGAATTTTGGTACATTCACGTCTGTGTTATCCTCTAGATGATAAGATCCGAACCCAACCCTCGTCTTCAGATAACCCCGTAAACAAAAATCACAAAGGTTGAGGTCTGGAGATCTGGGAGGCTAACATGTTGGTAAGAATTTACTGATAACCCTATCTTCCGTAAAGGTGTCAGTCAGGTACTGCGATACTACACGAGTCGTGTGTGTTAGACACCATCTTGCATGAATATCGTTACATCAAGTACCCTCTCTACCCGCGAACTCCGGCACAACAGCGTCGGACATGTTCAGATAGCGATTCGCAGTCTCATGGCTGTAATGGGACCATGACGAGACTCAGTTTTCAAGAAGAATGGGTCAATGAGGAAGGATGACTTTATCCCATACCAAATTGTTGTTTTAGGATAATGCAGTGGGGATTCATGGAGTGCTTGTGAATTTTTAGTGGGCCATATTCGACAATTATGGATGTTGACATCCCCATGAAGGAAGAAATGAGTCTCATCGGACCATAGAATGTGCCCAGCCCAATTGTCTTCAATAGAACTTCTCCCCATCAGCGCCATTGCGAACATAGTACGAGCATCGGAATCGGGAGATAACAGTTGATGAAGGTACATGCGGAGTGTTTTCCTCATAATACTACGCACAGTTGTCATAGTGATGCAGTTGACATAGTAAGAACTCACGTCCAACGCTGCTTGCGCTGCGTCGTTTGTCATGTGCAGTTTTGTTTGTAACTGCAATCGCAATTTCATCGACCACGTCATCGGAGATCTTTTTCCTACCGCTACCTGGAGCACCTGTAATTTTCCCTGTCCGTTCAAATTTTCTGATCATGTTCTTTTCAGCGTTTGCAGAAAGAACATCTGTTTCATTCCTGTACTGCATTTCGTGCATTACTACCGTTTTGGTAGTAACACCTAAGCATCCCTGCCACCCACATTCACCACATAAACATAAACAAACATCTAAGCAGCTCGATCTACTAATCCTAATACCATCACTATCGCTAGGATTTGAACATCTGCAGGCCACACGTGCTTGCCTTTATAGGACACGGTTGAGCATACAGCACCACCTGTGGCGGAAATATGAACTACCGTATTGTCCGGCGTATAAGACGACTTTTTAAACCAGGAAAATCTTCTCAAAAGTCGGGGGTCGTCTTATACGCCGGGTGCTGAAACTTCCGAGCCGAACTGGAGAATCTGCGGTCACCGCATATGGTGGGTGGAGCTCAAAAACGGCCGCGGCCGCATCCCCGCCGTATGCGGCAACCGTATGAAAGCAACAAGGACGGCGCTGTACATGTACGGTAGAAGAAAATCCACTCACCAGGATTCGTGGAAAGAAGTGACTTAACGCGGTCCCGATGTGAGGGGCGGAGCAAGCTGCAGGCGTCCGGGACGCCCGGGGTATGGAAAAAAAGAGATAGAGCGGGGACAGAATAAACAAGGCTACAGTTAAGAAATACTATGATTTTAGAGAAATTCTAAAAAAAATGTAGCATTAAAATAACGCACCAGAATAAACAAAGCTACAGTTACTTGGAGACAGGGAGAGCTGATCAATCCAAGCAGGCGTTGCATACAACAACCAGCCAATAGCCGGTAAGGTACATCGCTTTTAAAGGAAAAGTTTGATCCACTTGCACTGTTTTATGTTTACATGCTTGATGACAAACAGCGTTATGTTTGTAAGTGACAGTTTTCCTGCTAAGTATCTGCATGTCATAAGCATTTGAATTAAAATTACCATATTGAAATCAAATCTGATGTTTTTTTTAATTTTTATTTGGTGTGCGTTGGAAGAGGGGTAGTCTTATACGGCGAGTATATCCCAAACTCTATATTTTAATTGGAAAAATTGGGGGTCGTCTTATACGCCGGACAATACGGTAATTTTGTTTTTTTAATGAATTTGCCTGCTCGTAAGTTGGCCACAGTTGAAATGTGGGCGCTTTCATATTGATAGTTTTCATTCTACAGGGTGTCAAACCACCTCAGTTACTTCTTGGAGACCCTGTATATAGATCTTGAACTAGATATTTGATAATTTTAGATGTTTACTACCTTCCGCAGATACCATTCAATGATCGCCATTTTCTAAAACGACCTTTTTTTTTAATACTAAATCTAAACAATACTCTCCATTATGTGATAATAATTACTATTTGATTTTGCTAAAACATTTTTAATTCAACTGAGTTACATTTAAGATAACTTAAGAGGCATTCTTTCAGCTGTAACGCCCAAAAATTTAAATACTTACAATTCTTCCGAAATCTGGATCATAGTATCGCTCCAACAACTGAATACAAGTAGATTTTCCCGAACCACTTCCACCTACTAAAGCCACTGTCTTGTTGGATTCTATGATCAGATTGAGGGTATTTAGTACGAGGACTTCCGGTCGAGTTGGATAATGGAAACACACATTCTCAAAAGAGAAGGTTGGCTTAAATCGACGCTAAAATAAAAATAGACAATGATGAGCAGAAGCAAAGTCATCATCATATTAAGTGGGAAAAATAATAAAACTTATATCTAAATTTAAAAATTTATGGCAAAATTGTTACAGTAAAAACAATGCCAAAAAACACAGACGAAGAAAAAAAAATTTCGTAACATTTAATCTCGTGAAGGAGTATATCAGAAGTAATGTTTAATTTAATGCATTTAATGTCGTTCAGGCATAGCCGAATGGTCAAGGCGATGGCCTGTCATTCGGCTGATGAGTCATTGGGCCCGAAACCAGTCGTGGGCTTGGATATTTTGTTCTCTCTTTTGTATATTCAATGAGTTGTTCCCAATTCTATACATTTTCCTTAGTGCAGCTTAGCTTCTGTTGCTGCTTAAAAAAAAAAAAAAAAAATTACTGTATAGCACTAATACTTAATATTGAAGAAAAACCAAACCTCTATTGATGGATTGTAGATTAATAGTACATCACTGTCAAGTAGGTTAAGCTACTCAAACAATAATCCCTTTTATAGAACGTTCGGAGACCTTCGTTGTTTCTTCTTCGCAGTTTTCCGTTGTGAGATTGAGCATCTTGTAATCTCATATTGAACATCTTTTTTTTTTATTAGAAGCTGTAACTAATTATGAAGAAGACAACAGTTTTCAATGCTTAAAAAAAAATAATTAGACAAAAGATTCACATAAATAATTCCACTGAAAATCATTCTGCTTATTTGAAGAACGCAGTGTAAAGAATCTGCAACAGGTGTCCAAAAGGAGATTCAATGGATGATATATAGAGCAGGATGTATCCTTGTAAATTTATATTGACTATGATACTATGATTCTCTACTGTTAACTCGAACAAAAACTTAACGTAAGTTATTACTTAAAAAAAAAAAAAAAAAAAAAGATTTAATACCGGTCTTAAAGCTTGCTCTTTGTTTGCAATTAAAGGTTGTCTATCCCATATTTCGAATATCTGAGAGGCTGCTATAGTTGCAGTCATAAATCCAGGAGAGAAAGCTACAGCCTGAGAGACCCACAAAGCGCCAAAAATGAGCATTTCGGTGATTCTGTAATACATTAAACCAATATGAACAAAGTTATTAACTCGACGATTGTTTCCTTTTTTGTTTTTTGTTTAAAGGTTTAACAACTTGTTTTTAAACATTTAAGTGGAAGTCTATTTGCATAATTTTTTATTTTTCTTTTCTCCTTGAACTGAAATTAGAAAATGAGATACAATTATTACTGTTCGTTTTAAGAACAAGACTTACTTGCTTACGTTTCTGAACTCTAAGTTTCTGTAAACGATGTAATGTCCTCCTATATACCAACAAACAGCAAAACAGAGGAACACAGCTCCCTGTGAAACACCAAAGATAAGGCTACGGATTTGTTTCGACTTGTCATAACTGAAATCAATAAAAACATTCAACTCTTACGGCTCATGTAGAGTTCTTTTAAACTATTAATATTACTTACACTACCTCATTCCAATCTACGATGGATGTTCAATAAATGAGTTTCAAGGTCTGTTATTTAAGTTATTAAAATGAGCTGAAAGCTACAGATATCTCACGATTTGGCAGCTCAATGTAAACAGTATTTTTCTCTAGAGGCGCGGCGTCTGAAGATGGCGCCACAATTTTCATGGACTTTAAAAAGCAATGAACTTAGGTCTCTTAAATATTTAAAATAAAATAAAAAATATTTATTCGGTAATGGTTTGACAATGAATCATTAGCGATTTGAAAAACTAACATAATAATCAGAAAGAACGCAGTTACTCGGCTTTTCAAAACACGATTTTGTAAAATAAAATCGCTAGCAAATCGTTTAGAATTGAGAAAATTGATTTGGAAATTTCTTTCTTTTTTTTTTTTCTATAAGTTTAAAAAGAAAGTTTCATGGTCAGCTATGTCAAATTTTCCATTACTAAAGCCGTCATTTCTCAATAATTGTATTCCGAGACTTCAGTTCATGATCTACTAAAATTCTCGTGATTTACTTCTTGGACTACCTCCAGGGGCGGTCTGGCATAATTGGGGGCCCTCGGCTGGAAACGAATTTGGGGCCCTTTAAGGCTTTACCATTTCTCTGGCGAACGTAACCAGTACATGATTTACGGGGCCATAAGATGAAATTTATTTTAACAACCAAAAAAAAAAAAAAAAAAACAGGGCAATCGGGGGCCCCCTGGGCTGGGGGCCGTCGGTGTTCGCCGACCTGGCCAGACCTCCGCTGACTACCTCAATTAACGTCAAACTGTAAACAGTAAGATATCAGAATTGGAGGATGGAAGACTTCTTTTAGACTCCGTGCCAACATATAATTCCCTTAGCAGAATGTAATATTTATAATATCTATAAACAATCTTAACATATGAAATTTCATTTATGAGTCAAGCTGATTACAGATTAAGAAATTAAATAAGGAAATTCTCAGTACCACAGTGAAACTTTTATTTGAGTAAAAAAAAAATCAACATTTATCCACCTAAAGAGAAATCAGATTTTATATGCTGGAGTAAAATCAATTCTGATTTTTTTCAGATTCAAACTGAAATAGACATAGTTTTATCAATTAAGTCCAATTATATGTTACTAAAGTATTAATTAAAAACGTTCTATGTATTAATTTCAGTCTAAATATTTTCGCTCTTAGTAAATGTTGTTTCATTGACGGATCCATTTCTGAGGACTAAATGCCAGCCGATTGTTATCATCCGAAACGGAAAATTCATAAAAACTAAAGATTTTATTTTAATTCATTAAAATTATAAGCAGTGAAAAACACGACGATTGGCAATCTCAGACCTACATAAATTAAGGTTCATAATTGATAAGCTGCAAATAATTTGCTGGGCCAAGTAGCCGAGTGGATTCTGGCGCTTGGCTAAGAGTTGGAGGTTCGGGTTCGATCGCCGGCCTCGGCGGAGGGCGTGAATTTTCCACGCTACTTTCTCCTCCAAACGGGTCCTAGGGTCTACCCAGCCCTTTTTAGAATGGGTACCGGAGGTTAAAGGTGAGCGAGGGGCTGACCGTCCAACTTAGTACCATTGGTCACAGAACGCTGGGAGCCTTACCTCCTGCGACCCCAAGGGTCACGTACGCCTTTAACTTATATAATTTGCTGGATGTTTTAGGACAATTTTTTTGATCACCGAAAGTCGACTTAAATACTGACATATTCGAAAATTATTTTTGAAGTTCTGGATATTTAATATTAAATATTTTACTTCTTTCCTCTTTAGATACAAGATAATGCCCTCCCCTCCCCCTCTCCCCGAAAAAAAAAAAAAGAAGTTTCATCTAAGAAAACTTTCAATATCTGAAGCTGAGTTGTACTTACAATGCGGGGACTGGTAAACTTTCTGAAAATTTTCGATCAAAATATTCTTCGTTATTCATTGCAGCTATGGTTCGAATATTCACAAAGGATTCATTGGCAATCTGTAAAAGGACAACTAGGTGTAACATAAAACCCAAGATTCGTAAATGAAATGTAAAAAAGGTAATATAAATTATTTTTTAATGACTTTTAATTACTTAAACTTATTTATCGTCGAATGGAACTTACCTGCCAGGCTTCTTCATAATTTGCTTCATTCTCAGAAAATTGTTCCATAAGAATTCTGTTTTGGAAATAGTTTGTACAGAAAATCAAAGGAATCGAGAAGCAGCTGTAAAGTGTCAATTCCCAGTAATAGTAAAAGCTCATTAGGAGACAGAAGAAAACCGTGCTGAGGCACTGAATCATTGCACCTAATGTGGGGCCTGTAACCTAAAGTCAATAAAGGGAGGAAAATTAGAGCATTGATTCACAACTGCCAAATTTACTCTATTTTACGATATTTTAATATAAAAAGAGCCAGTTATCATATCCTGCGCTGATTCCAACTTCATGCTTTAGAAACTGATACGATTCTCTACCCAAGTTGAATATTGAACGGCAATATACAGCATATTTCCGAAATAATAGTACTATTACAAAAGGATGTTGTTTGAGAATGGTGCAGAGTACAGTAAAATAAGAGGCCCGGATGGATAGAGGAGTATTCAAGTTTTATTTGTTGCCTTACAGATGTTCAATGTGTCAATGTTGTGCGACTTGACCCCGCGCCCTGTGAATTTTTCCTGTGGGGCTACGTCAAGGACACTGTTTTTGTGCCACCTCTCCCTGCCAACAAGCAAGAGCTAAGGACACGCATAACACACATTAAACGTTGATGCAGACATGTTGTACCAAGTGTGGCAGGAACTCAACTATCGGTTGAACGTCTGCCAAGTGACCAAAGGCGGACATATTGAACATTTGTAAAATAGCAAAAATAACTTGAATACTTCCTCTGTCCATCCGTGTTTCTTATTTTACTGTACACTGTACCATTCTCATACCGACATCCTTTTCAAATAGTACCATTATTCCTGAAAGACCCTCTCTTTTAGATAATTGCTACTTTCCCCCTCCCCACCCATTTAGAAAGTTAGTTAAAAATAAAATAAACAAAATCATCTACTCAATTTCAGGAACCACACTGCAAATCGTAGCTACAACAATTTATAAAAGTTTTTATAGATTTTCTTCCCTTTTCATATTATATTAATGCACGTTAAACCTTCTTTATTATTATTATTTTTTTCAAATGGAAAAATTCGTTAAAAAAAAAAAAAATCATAGGAATTCTGTCAACTCTGATTGATTAAGGCTAATTAATTAAAGTAGAATTTAATTTTCTCAGTCTTTTAATTTATTTATTTTTTAAATTTCATTTCATTATTTCATTTTTTGAATGGCTTATTTATTTTCCAGAGAGAATTTGAGTGAAAAATCTCATAACAAAATCGAAATATTTTTAGTTAAAAATGTAATTATTCTACATAAACATAAATAGGTAGATAATATAAACGTGATAATGTAAATCAAAAATAAATTTGTCCTTATCTTAGGTGTTAATATCCCTGAATCATAATTTAAGTAATTATTTAAATAAATTTAGAACTTACCTTAAAGCAATTTTGAACATAAAATAAAGTAATCTTTTTTATAATTTTTTCGTTTCGTTTGACTTGAACTTGTTCCTTAATTTTTTTGAGAGCAATGTATAATTTATCTATTATTATTAGTTAATATAAGGTATAATCTTGTTTACTAACCTCTTGAATTCTAGCTGCATCCACAGCCAATCGAGAACATAAATTTCCTGTATTATTCTGTGGTTCGTCAAACCAAGCCATTTCCTGTAAATTCAAAAACAAAATATACAGTTCGTCAAAAGCTAAATGCGAAACATTTAAAACGATTATATCGTAAAACTATATTAAAAACTTCGTAACCAAAACGTTGGGAACCCCTGTGCGAGTCATGGTTTTGGGGCCGCCTCCTGCACATGTGCATTTAGTGAAAGCCTGTTTTAATTAATACATGATATTATCGTTTTCTCCAATTTCAACCTTATTTAACTGTATTATAAAAATGCAAACGAGTGTTCTTTCTGAATTTTTGTTAAAAAAAAAAGAACGATAGATGGGGGGTTTGCATCGCCGGATTTTATGGCACTGAATACATTACAATTGCATGTTGTTATGCATCATTTGACCAAGCACCAAAATACAGTTTTTGGATATTCGCATAAACGCAAAAGCTTATATATTACTTCACATTTTTTAGAATGAAGTGTGTTATATATCAAAATGAAAGTACTTTCACATGACAATTCTGATCATTATCAAAATGAAAAATATCCTTCAAAGGTCGTTAGTCACATGGTGCAAATCTCATTCGTTACGATTAGTCGATTGGCGTTTATTCAAAATTAATTTTCCGCAGAATTATATTAAGTAGGAATATTTTTTTTTTTTTTATAAAGAGTTTACACCTTTCGCTAGTAGATGGAGCAATAATCTTAAAAAAAATCTATGATGGTCAAATGATGTATAACACCATCCAATTTGTTTGCACCTTTCGCTAGTAGATGGAGCAATAATCTTAAAAAAATCTTTGATGGTCAAATGATGCATAACACCATCCAATTTGTTTGCACCTTTCGCTAGTAGATGGAGCAATAATCTTAAAAAAATCTATGATGGTCAAATGATGCATAACACCATCCAATTTGTAGTAATAGAAGTCATTCAAATAAGGAACAGATGCATTTAAATAGCACCAACAAACACAAGCAAGAAATATCAAAGAATTAATTGGAATAGAACATGCTAGTTCATAAAGAACATGCTCTCGGTTCTTTTGCAGCTATTTTGAATTGTTATTGGTACAGAGTTTGCATCAACTAGGGCTTTGATATTTTCCTTATCATTTGCCTTTGTTTATTTTAAACCTAAACAGAGTCAAATTTTTATTATACTTCTAACTGGAAATGACTCAAAAGCATGATCCTGAACACAATATTTGGCGACTGTTATTATCTATTGGCATTTAGTATAGGCCCATTTTCAAAAATTTCCAGTACGAGTCCATCGGAGTGTTGCTGATTATTGTAAGATAAACATCAAAACTTCCTAAATTTTTCTGCTAAAATTTAAGAGATCAATGATTAATTAGATTCTATTGTATATTAGGGCCATAGATACATTCCACTTGTATTACGGCTGCAAGGGGCTATTGTACCGATCCGAGGGTTAACAAAAAAAAAACACAGGCAGCTGGAAGGAGAGAAAGAGGAGATAAACACAAGACAGAAAGGAAACATTCAGACAGGTCGCGGGATTCCACTCAGATTAAGATATATCATCCAAATTAGTAGGCCAGTATCTAGACCGCTCATCTACGCCTAAAAGATTCATTAATAAATTAGTTTTGTTTTGAAATAAGTTTAGACTATAAAGTACTTTTAAGACTTAGATTTCATGTATTGTGTAAAACAATGATATTTAGGAACAAATGTTGATTTGTGTGATTGAATTTTATGACAAATTGATTATGCCGAGTTTCAGAAACAAAATCAATTGAAGACATTCACTGTTTTTGCCTCCTTCTTCAATTCTACATCTTTCCACTTAAGTATCTTCAGTTACTAGAGAGAGCTCATTCAATATCTCAGAATGAATACAAGGATCACTTTATGTAACTGCTTTGCAACAACAATGGATTTCAGACAGACAACCTATTTTAAAATCGCGACTACATTGCTATAGTGATAGTCCAATGTGTCATTCAGCAATAATGCACGACGAATTCTGAGCAATAACGAAATCAAATCAAGGATGTAAACTCCTATATAAGAATACAATATGTCTATTAATTACATATACAGGTGGAAAAGTAAGTGACCCGACAGTACCATGAAACTTGAAACTTAAAAACCAAGCCATCTTTAATAGATTTTCTGTTTGATTTTTTTTTTTCATAAACCTTTCCCAAATAATGCTATGTAGAACGTATCTCCCTCCCGTGCCGGCTTTTGAATGTACCTAATAAATGCTACAATATATCGTGCATACTCTTCTTGTTTTTATATTTATTTTGCTTATTTTATGCTAAGAAGGTCACTTCTTTTCCAATCTCAAATCTGCACTTTCCTCTTGAACAGATGTGAGTATTCGAGTTCAGACTATTAATGGTTGATGAGAGTTAATACGTTTGAATTATCTGTTCTAAACCCTATGTGGAAAATTTTAATGGCTTATTTATTTACAGTTATAATCAGATTTCTTTTTTTCCCTCCATTTCATCACAACGCCAGCGATAATCATAATTCTAGTGTTAACTGCAAATTTAGATAATAAATTTTGAGCACGACCGCATCTGAGTGCAAAAAAAGCACCTTTGTGACTCTCCCCTTAATACTAGTTTCATTTGCTTTTTTTTTATTGAGAAACGGATAGTGCTTAAAAACACGTAGTTTGGAATAAGTATAACTATTTTTTTTATTATACAAGGGGCACTACGAAAGTTTTGAAATACTCAAAAATGAAAACACAAGAAATCATTTGGATTATTTTATTTTTCAAACTAATCACTACCACACTTGCGCATTCTCATAAACCATTTTTGAAAACACCCCCCACATTTTTGTCAAGCTCTGTAAGCTCACTTTCATAGACATCAAACCTTCTTCAGGGCTGGAGAATCTACTTCCACGCATACGATTTTTTACTTTTAGGAACAGAAAATAATCGCAGGGAGTCAGCTCACGACTGTAGGGAGGACGGTCATTTCACCTCTGTGGATTCCAGGAACCGGATGGTGATGTTGGCCGAGTGAGCGGACGTGTTGTCGTGGTGGAGGAGGATCCCTCGCAGTCCCGTCCTTGGCGCCGGTCTTGAAGCTTCCCGAAAACTTCTGGTAGGCAAATTGAAGTGTACCACTAGACAGTAACAGTCCTTTGTTCCTCCAGATGAATGGTTGCCATATGGCCATTTTTGGAGAAGAACGTTGCCCCGATTTTCTTGCCAACACTTCGGGGATACTTCACTTTCGTCGGTGGAGTTTCATCGGGAAAGATCCACACTATCGACTGGCGTTTATTTTCAGGGTCAAACTGGTAAATCCAGGTTTCGTCACCAGTAACAATGTCAGAAATCCCTCTAGAGTTACCTCCGTCGAATCTCGCCAACAATTTCTTCGCGCCATTCAACACGGATGCGCTTTGCTCATCAGTCAACATCTGAAGCACCAATCGGAATGAAACTTTCCTGACGCGAAGATCATCGTGTAGGATTTTCGACACTTCTGGCGATTCCGTCTGTAATGTTACTTCCATTTCCTGAATTGTCATTTGATTGTTTTCACAGACCACTGTTTCCACAGCGGCGATGTTTTAATCAGTCATTGCGGTTGCAGGATGCCCACTTCTCTCCTCGTCTTTAAGTGCAAGTTCGACCTCTTTTTAAATTCTTGAAACCACCGAAAAACTGTTGCAAGGGTAGGAGCAAGGTCCCCAAAAGCCTGTTGCAAACGGTCAAGGCTTTGCTCTCATTTAATCCACTTTTTGAAATCGTAGATCATCATGGCGCGAGAGTGCTCTCTCTCCAGCTGCATTGGTGTAACTGATAATCACTGCATACCCAGTCTTTCCGGAGCGCATAAACAATATAAGTTGGGGAGGGGGGGGGGGCAGATGCTCGCTATTCGATGTTCCTGATTCACAAAGGATGGGGCTGCACCATGCTGCATTTAATTCAGGTAGGTGAGCTTCCAGTTTTCCATATCTCAAAACTTTCGTAGTGACACTCATATAAGCAGTAATTGAGAATTGATTTTCCATGCATAATTTGCAGTCCTGCTTGTGGCCTCGATTTTCAGACACTTACCTGTTTAAGGATTGCAGCAAAAGTCAATTTTCGAATTCTTTTAGTTAGGCGACTTCCACTGAATGAAAATAAAAAAGGCTGCAAAAAAAAAAAAAAAGAAACAATATTTAACAAGTTATATTCTTTCTTTTTAAATACTAGGTAAATAAACCGTAGTTTCTTGGAACACTCAAATTTCGGATATTATTGTTCAGGTTTCTAACTTTAATACTAATTTGCTATTTTTCTTCTGCACAATCTGTTAACATAGCAGCAAAAATGAAGTTTCACTAGTAAACATGGTATTAAGAAAATGATTATATAACACAGTGGTAAGAAATACATTTGAAACGAAAAACAATAATTTTTATATTTATTTTTATTAAAATACAGTAAAACCTCGTTAAGTCGTCACCCGGATAAGTCGTCACTCCGTTTAAGTCGTCGTTTTCCTTTGGTCCCGACAAGTTCTCTTACACAATAATATAAAATAACCCTCCTTTATTCGTCACCAAATTTAATTCTACTCCAGATAATTTGTCACCCTCAAGAATGGCCAAAAGCATCTTTCTTCTCCATTTTGCATGCCATCGTGTTGTCTTTTCAGCCCCGCCCCTTCCCTTTCAGAAAGCCAAGCCTTTACGGGGAATTTTTGACCTTGCCTGTCACTTCATTCCTTTCCTACCCCTTCGGAGGATTCGGGTTCTTGGAATCTCGCTGCTAATCATTCAAATCATACTTCCCGCTGCGACTCTGTCGAGTGTAGACGTTTTTCTTGACCGCTCCTGAGTGTGACTTCATTTCATAGCGAGTAAGCCCCGCTATAAGGGCTGCTTTTTTCTCTTGCAATTTCGTGGTTCGATTACGTTTTTAACATGCCAGGGAAACGAAAACTTACCTCGTTATCTTTTAAAGAAAAAAAAAAGACTTAATTGCACTGTTTGAAAAATCAAATGTTTCGAAAACAGCTTTTGCCAAAGAACACCATATTCCCAGGACTACATTAAACGATATTCTCTCATCGAAACAAGTAATTGAAGAAGCTGACTGCAAAGACAAAAGAAAGAGAATGAGGAAATCGAAGTTTGACGAGATCGAGGAGGTTTTATTTCGATGGCTAAAACATGCCAGATCGCAAAATGTGACGATTTCTGCCGTGATTCTCAAAGAAAAAGTCATGGAAATTGCTAAGGAGTTGAACATTGAAGATTTCGGCGGCAGCAATGGTTGGCTGGAACGTTTCAAAGACAGACGTTGCCTTTCTTTTAAAACGATTAAAAAGTGGTACCATAACTATAAAAAAGTGTTTTTTTTTATATTATTTATTTTCCACTCTTTCATTTGCATGTATTGATTTCTGAAAATCTTGTTTTTCTCACCGAATCCTACACCAATTCATGAAAATACTGTATTTCAGTGTGTTTTTTTTTTTTTTTTCAAAAATGCCCACTCCGCCTAAGTCATCAAAAATCTGTGGTCCCTTCAGTGACGACTTAACGAGGTTTTACTGTACATTAAAAACGCAATTCGAAATCATTTATAAATACTTTTAATACTGCTAACTAATTATCGAAAGAATAAAGATTTTGAATATTTCAATTTTTTTATAATTTCTGTAAAAAATTCTGAATATCTTGTGCAGAATCATTGTATTGAATTGATGGTAAAACAACTTGTTGTGTTGTATGTGATATATACAGGGTGTTTACATTTCGAATGGCTGGGAAACTAATCAGTGGAAGCATTTCATATTTGACATAAAGCAGTCTGCGGCGATTGAATTTTATTTGGTGCAAAAATAAACGTCAGTTCCGAAAGTGACTGTTAGTGGATGCACACGGTGCGTTGTGTGTTACTCAGAAGGTTGAGTGTAACTGAAAATGTTGTGGAATGCTGGTCTTGATGTCCACTAATTTGACTAAGTGTCCACGTCTTTGAGATGTTCCCACAGTCAAAAGTCGCAGAGGTTCAAATCCGACGAGCGTGCTGGCCACGTTGTAAGAAAATGGCGGCTGATGATTCTGTCTTCGAAAATACGAGCCTAAAGCAATTGCTTGATAGGGTGGCAGGAAGTGGGGCACCATGCTGCATGAAACTATTGAATCCAGACACTGACCTGGTTGATAATAGAGATGGATATCGCTGGCCATTAACAGTGCAGGTAAAGAGACCCACAGGACCTAGCTCTTCGAAAAAGAAAAGTCAGATGATGAAATCTGCTGTAAAACCACACCAAACGGGGAATGAAGTGAATCTGTCGCACGACGTGTGAGTTTGGAGTTGTGCGCATTCACATTACTATGCAGATGGAAGTAAGCTTTTGTCAGTCAACAAAATGTTCCAAAGGCCAGTCGTTGTCCAGTTTAATCCGAGCAAGAAACTGCAGAGCAAATGTTTTAAAGAATTAAGCAACCACTAAACATTAGAAATTTTGGAAGGGTACCAACGCAGAATTGTCTAACTCCTTTGTGAACTGTGCTTACGGATTTGTCTAACAACTGTGCAAAACTCCGTGCGCTGCTTTCACGACATTTGCCACCCTTTCTTCCTGTAAGGCTATGGATACTTCTTCCATTGTCTGTTGTAAGACATACTTTCATCCTCTGACAGGCTTGACTTCTAAGAAACCTACCTCTTGAAATTTTCAAAATTTTTAGTCCCTTTAATGTCGTAAACTTTCGCAATGCTGTTAAGGCACAGCTGTTATTTTGATAAAACAGCTTCACAAGAAGTGCACGATTCTTATTTAACAGTTACGCAGTGAAGTGACGCATTCCTCAGCTGCCTGCTTTTGTAGCAGCTTCTTTCGAATCACGTGTCATTGAGGCATTCGTCGTTTGCACATTTATCCAAAAAATACAATCATAATCGTGCAATTAGATTTGTATCAAAATATAGTTTTGGTACCAAGTAATCCTTAAAGAATAACCGGAATTGACATCTTATAGATAATTATAACAAAAAAAATCAATTACTGTCACCTATGCTTTTGTTTATTAATTACATTTGATTGCATTGTAGATCCACAATGGACTTCTCCAGTGCTAGCCTACAAAACCTTACATAATGAAAGTAGATGCTCAATTGCAAAAATATAACACAGTAGCAATAAAGGATGTTCTTTTATTAGTTCGCCGTTCCGGCGTAACGTTGTGGTCTAGACGACGGTCTGCCATGAGGTAGCTATGTCGGAATCTGGGTTCAAATCCAGGCGCGGAGCTCGGAAGTTTCATTCTGTCTTCTTCATTCTGTTTCGTCCGTTTATGCGGGTGTAAAAGCAAGTTCGCGCCTTTGTGGTGCACCCTGGGTTATTTTAAAGATCTAACAATTCTGGCAGCCACACATCGTCTCGATCTCCTGGTTAATGAATGCCATACGATAAATAAATAAATAATCTCATTAGTTCAATTAAATCTTATGGAACTGACTACTTACTTGAAAAAAAATAGAAACTGCAGCCAAAGTTGCAATAACAAAGAAAAGAAGAGACAACTTTCTTGAATGCTTTTCAACATAATTCACATCGTCAGCTTGAAATGCCTACAAATGTGGACAAAGCAAAAGAATTGGTTTAACATGACAAACATTTATTTCAGACCCATTCTTTAAAATTATGAGATATTTTAACTCTATAAAGCTTTCTATTAAAAATATAGAGAGATTTTTTTAGTTTTTCTAGCACCGAGAAAAATATTAATAAAACTGTTGGCAAATACATATACAGGGTTGTTAAAATTAAAGTATCTCTACTTAAGAGGGCTTTGGAGCGAGTTCTATTGCGCATAATAAACAGAAATTTGGAAACAGTTACTTCAAAGGATGTGCTCACCGTTTAGAAAAAAAAAAATAGTTACAAAATTTGTCACTTGATGGCGCTGAGGCAATACAAATCACTTGAACAAATTTCAATGTTTTCTCCAATGTGATCAACAGCAGCTTTCATTCAAACAACAGCATTTTCTACGGCAGAACGTAACAAGTCAACTGGAATAGCCAGCATATCACGTCTAATGCTGTCCTTTAGATCGACAGGGTTTGACATCCTTACGATACACCTGGTTCTTTAAAAAAGAAAGTCACATAGGTGAGGTCCAGTGATCGAGGTGGTCAATATGTCTGGAAACAACGGCTGATGATCCGTTCGTCTTTAAACTATTGCCTTACCAATCTTTGGAGACAATGTGATGTGGGGTGGACATCATCTTGAATGTGATATCTGATGACACCCTCACTGTTGCAGCTCTGATATTGCGAAATTTGCCAATATTTCATTATATCTCTGTCCAGTGATGGAATAGGTGCTGGGCCCAGTCTGTGTTTCCTCTTCAAAAAGACCATGACCAAATGATCAAAGTGGCAGTAAATCCACACCACACTGTCACTTCTGAGAATGCAACGGGACCTCTTGGATAACTCGATGGTTTTCTGTTCCCCGAATGCGACAGCTTTGCATATTCAGTTGTCCATTTAAGCAAAAGTGGGTCTTATTACTCCAAAGGATGTTTCATGGCCACGTGATATCCGCTGTCATTCTCGCCAGGAAGTGAAGTGCGAATGTAATACGAATATCTGCTATAGCATGTTCATCTTGTCAGGATAGTAGCACAACAGCTGACGCATCACTAGCCTTACAGTAGAATATGTAATGTCCACTTCATGGGCAACAGCTGGCACACTTGTACTACCACATGGGAATTGGTGTACAGGGGGTAGAGTTTAGGACCCCTCGCCCATTTGCATCAGAAAATGGAAGAAATTTGGGATCTGTTTTTTGATTGGAAAGTTCATCAGTTTGTCTGTAACTCACTCCTCTTCTGCGAAAGGACACTACTTTTTTTTTAGTTGAACGACTACGACTAAATAACGCATCTCCCATTCCAAATCTTGGGTTTGCCTATGCATATGGAGATTGATTTGATAAATCTAAGCACAGTAGCCACATCTTCAACACGAGGAGTCCACTCGTTTTCGACCTCTACCTGGCTGAATACCAAGCTGTCCTATCGCTTCAATTTTGCAATCATTTTGCGGACAGAACAGTCAGTCTTATGTCCACGCCTTACGTCGGAATTCTCTAATAGCCGCAGCTGCATTATTGCCGTTCTTCACTAATAGCACCTTTTCCTGCAACGAGGTTGGCACTGCTGCTGTAGTAAGGAAAACATCTATGATTTTTTGAATAGACTTTTTTGCTTTTACTGAGCTGATTAGTAAACATTACGCAAAATAACGTAAGTGTTTGCCACAGCGCCATTTAGTTACAAAATTTTGCAACTAAATAATTTTTTTTCCAAAAAATTACGAGCGCAACCTTTTAAGTACCTGTTGTCCAAATTTCTCTTCATTACGAGCTTTAGAACTCGCTCCAGAGCCCTTTAAGTAGGAGTACTTTAAATTTTAACAACTCATAGATAAGGACACCAAAGTAATGAAATATGTAAATTAAGTCATTTTAATTTTAAAACAATTTTGATGTAAAACTAAACCTGTCTTTTTTAATTGTTTTTATTGTGTGGTGGCCTTAATTTCATCCGTTTTATTAATTTTTCTTATTAATTTCTATTTAATACTGACCCATAACACTTCAGCAGTGAGAATTGATGAACAAGGCCAAGTAATTCCAAATAGCATAGACGCAAGACAACCAAACAAAATGAAAGGCCATTCAGGTGAATTCAGTTTCATTATCCTCCAAACATTAGATTTAGAAGGCATCAATTTTTCTTCCTAAATATGCAAGTAAAATAAAATATTAGAAATAAGGCTGAGAAGAAAGCACTCACATCAGATTTTTCAAGTTAACAAAGGTGTGGATATTTTTAAAAAAAACTTCATTAAAAAATATCGTATGAAGCACTTTAAACGGAATTTTAATAAATGAATTGAATTAATAACACTAGTAATTAAGTCAAAATTTAACTGCAGATCATATACCATATATACCCCATAAGCGTAGACTCTCTCTTTGCGAAATCTCAAAATTTATAAAATAAGCTGTTCTTCAGCTTTATTTTTTTTGGTTGGATGGTAGACAGACCTTAGCCTCCCCCCCTTTCGAAATTTTGAAACTATTTTTTTTTTGCATTTGAGATCTGTCCCCTACCTTGGTCTCGAAATAAAATCCTATAAACACCTCTAATACACTTTGAGATTACACCAGGAATGCAGAACATTTAGACCACGAAATTATCTTATCGCTTTAGTTTCTGTTATATCTTTAAAACATTTAAGAATCTTGAGCATCATCTCTGGCGTGAGAACGAGATAGTGAAAAGCTGTAAAGGAAGAAGAGGGCAAGAAGTACAGTACGCGCCAAAACAAACGATACTGAAATATTTGTATACAAAAATGGTTTATGTGACATAGGAGGTGCTGGAAGCCGGAAGTGTGGTGGCGCAGCAGTCATTCGAACGCAGTCTGTGAGAGAGGTGGCGTCACCCAGCAATCTTCATGGATGATGACTCGCACTGTGTCTTTGCTAAAACCCACTTCTTCTGCTATCATTCGCAGTTCAGTCGCCGTTCTCTTGCTATCATGCTTCGCACACGCTCCATCATGTCGGGAGTTCTGCTTGTCATAATGTCGGTAGTCATCATCCATGAAGATTTGGGTAAGCGCAAGATTTGTTCACGATTTGGATCGCACATCCTGACAGACGATCAAGAAGCAAGACGTTTGGAAGCTTGAGAGATTTCATTACCACGTGTGACCAGGATCCGTCCCTTCTGGGTTCCATTGCCACAGGGGACGAGACTTGGTGTTACCAGTTTGATTCCGAATCGAAGATAAAATCAATGGAGTGGAGGTCAAAAGCGTTTAAACCAGTCGTAAGCACATTTTCTGGTCAAAGCGTCCTTCCGTACACTTTGATCAACATTTTGTGCATCTCCGTTGCCATTTTCCCCAATTTGAAGATAACTTAGTATTCTGTCGTTGGTCCATTCTTGTGTGACGCCACCTATTTCATAGGCTGCGTTTGAATGACTGCTGTGCCACCATACTGCGGCTATGCTTACTCCACACTAGGAGACGGTCTAAACCTAGTGTTTCCCACACTTCTGAACCTAGTGTTTCCCAACCTTTTTTGTGCGATGCCCCACCTAAGCCTTTCTAAAATTCTTATGCTCCCTATTACTATTCCTTATTGCACCCCCCCCCAATATTATTATTATTATTATTATTATTATTATTATTATTATTATTATTATTACCATGAAGTGTATATATTTGCTGCTTGGTTTAATTAATATAATTTATATACAAATACAATTTTTCATAATTTAAATAAATAAGAAACAGTATAGAAACAGCAAATCAGTTTTATATATCATTACGGTTAAAATATAACATAGTTATTATTATTATAAGAAAAATAGATATATAATATCATATTTTATATCATCAAATCCTCTATGTTATAAATAAGAAACAAAATCTGCGCATTTGCACTGAAAATGGAAAAACGACACTGACCCCTCAAATAGGTTAATAGAATTTTCGAATTGCCCCCTTAACAATTAAATTGCCCCATGTGGGGCGTGGGCTCCAAGTTGGGAAACACTGGTCTAGACATATCCCTGGCTGTCCGTGCGCATGCTCGACCCTGCCGCAGTTTTTGCATGCGAGCTATTCAAACATTCACCGAACTTTTTAGACACACCTCGTACAGAATACAAACAGTAGAGGAGGCTTGGACTGCATGAAAGTCAACATCCACGTTTTCGGAGGCATAGCACGTGTTCCATATGCTGTCCGTTGTTTTGCAGGCAGTACTTGTAATGCTCACGGGGATTCTCAAACATGTCCTTGAAGCGAGGTTGCTTCATTCCTCTGATGCATGTCGCAATATTTTGACATAAGTCACCAATGTTTGCCGGTGGGTTCTGTCGGAAAATGGCTTCCTTCACCATACCTCACATGTAAATGTCTAAATGGTGTAAGATCAGGTCAATGAGACGGATATGGGAAGGCTGTTCCACGGGAAATGATGCGATTACCAAAATTCGCATGAAACAACTGAAGCGTGTTCTTCGCTGTGTGGGAAATGGTCCCATTGTACTGGAACCATTGCGTATGAAGTGGCAGATTATGTCAGAATCTGATGAGATCCCTCAGAAATGGTGTGAGAATATTTTCTCTGTAATGCACCTGGTTCACAGTCATAGGATTATCATATCATCCTTAACAAAATAAGGGTCCACGATGCCGTTTGCAGACACAGCACACCATATTGTTACACGCTCACTATGGAGAGCTTCTCAACAATGATGCCTGACCGTTCAAATCTCAGAAAGCGGGTTGTCTGTAGATTGATGAATCCATTTCAAATGAATATGGCTTTCATTAGAAAACCAGACATTTGACAGGAAAGCTTCATCTTCGTACGCCATCGCTTACGTCGTCGCACAGTAAGCGATTCTCGCGTCCTTGTCGGCATTGCTCAGACGTTGTCCGATCTGTATCTTTTAGGTAAAAACCATCAATTTCCTTGAACATGCGTCTTATAGGTATTTGACTAACATTCATTTTTGAGGATGTTCGCTGGAGACTTCTTTTAGGCTACTGTAACACCTGCTCGAGGAGCCTTCCTCGATTAGCATTTGTTGTCATCGTAACTGGACGTCCAGTGCTGCCTTTGTGCTGTGTCAGAACGCTGCCCCTTGAACGAAATGTTTTAATGATGGCTAACAAAACCATGTTGTGGGTGGCGATTTTTGAAACTGTTCCCGAAATGTATTTCCAACGTATAGCAAACTTGGTACATTTGAACGTCCAACTCCATATGAGCGAAAATAATGCTCCGTAATAAAAAAAAAAATTACCCCATGGTTAACATCGTTTGAACATCTATCAAGCTTCAGCCAATATAAGCAACTGTTACGTTTCCATGACGACGTTCGATGAGGTGATCACATGGTGCGCATGAGCAACAAAGGCTTGTGAATTTCAATATCGTATGTTTTGGCGCATATCGTAGAACATTTGTCATTACTTATTGAAAATTGGTAATTAGCCAGTTTTTCTGGATTAGTTTACGTATTCATTAGGAAAAGGTAATGTTTGTGGAAGAAAAATATAAATATTCTTCTTAAATATATTTATGTCACAGTAATTCAAAATGAACGAAATTTTATACATAATCTATATTTTAAGTTTATATGAACAATCAGTGGCGGATTTAGCACTTGAGAGGCCCTAGGCGCAATTCAATTTTGAGGCCCCCTCTAAATATTTTTTACAACCAAAAAAAAAAAAAAAAAGGAAATACTTGGGTGGATG
>JAFIDM010009631.1:252550577-252754642 GCA_023159025.1 Thereuonema tuberculata | reverse complement strand
CAAAAAAAAAAAAAGGAAATACTTGGGTGGATGGGGCCCCTAGGCTGACTGGTGAGGCCCCCTAGGCTTGCTTTTACAACCAAAAAAAAAAAAAGGAAATCTTGCTTTTACAACCAAAAAAAAAGGAAATAAGCTAAATAATTTTTAAATTTTGAGGCCCCCTCGATATGTGAGGCCCGTGGCGCGCGCCTCCTGCGCCTAATGGGAAATCCACCACTTTGAACAATCTTTCTTCTTGGAATTTAATTCAACAGGTAATACCGTATTTACAAAGATGGGTCAAGACGAAAATGAAATTGACAATTTTGATCCGGGAATGGTTTTGAATTTGACGTCAATGCAATAAACCAATAGTATCGGTATATTCAGGTATCTCCCCAAACTCAATGAACGGGAAACTCCGAAGAGACTGTTCTTCGTTAGCCGAAGTTTGATATTAACAAGTGAACGCAATCTTGTGCACAAACAAAGCAAGAAGTTTTCTTTCTTGTTTTAATGTTAGCGATATGACAGACTATTTATTCATTCCAATAATTTCAAAGATATTTGAAGAGTCAGTTTTTTTATTGATTTCTTCAAGGATTGAAAAAAAAAAATTACCAATCTTCATATGTTTGATTTGAGGAAATCACTTCCTTACTTAAAGTCACCAAGTCTCAATTTCGTCGTTGATTATTTATAGTTTAAAGTAATATAAATGTATCCTTTGCACCTGTAACTTAAAATGAATGATAATATTTCCTTTTTTTCATTGACATAATAAAATTTAGCCAAACTTTTTCCGCCAATCACAACGATGTCAACCTATAAGATTATTCAAGGCAGGAAAAGCAAGAATACATTTGATTTTATTTAATAATTGTTCCATTCAAAATAAGAAATAAAAATGGAGAACGACTGTACAATATTAACGTCGTTTTTGGATTATCAAATAGGATTAGAGATTTATTTCCTCTTTCTTTAGGATAACTGAAACATGGAAGAGAGTAGGAGATAAAAGCATATGGTTTCATTTTATATATCATTTCAAATTTCAAAGAACCTTGCAAAGAAATTAGTATAAACTGAATTTGATCAATAGACCAATGGCTAACTTCAGCTGAAGAGAAGAAAAATAATCTCTAACAACATTATAGGTCTCTGGGTCCTATTTAATTAAAAATAGACTTGTGCACTTGTGCATTTCTTTTATATTCTCGTATACAGATCTCCTGAATATTTAAAGCTTGTCATAAGAAAGTTATTATTTTAGCCTAATGGCTGCTTTACACGCTCTCGAAAGCTTGCCTCAAATGCGCTCATAAACTTGCTATTTGTCAGTTTTAGTTTGGCGGAAATGCGATCGCTTTACATGTGCGAGCGTCAAATCGTTTTTTGCTCTCGTTGAGATCGCCGAAGCGACAAACAAGTTGATTTTGCAGCTTAGTTTTGCTAATAATTGTCAACTCATTTCACAACAGAGTTAAAGAAAAAGAAAAAAAAACATTCTGGAGGAAGAGAATGTGGTGAATGAAGCTATGGATTGAAATCACGAACAAAGAATATCTAGATTTCAGCGTGAAGTTAACATTGTCGTAGTTTTTAAATAATTTTTTCTCGCGGCCAAGGCCCCTGGTGTTGACTTGCTTCTAATATTTGCATGAATTAAGAGCTCGTTGTATTTACAGCAAGTAGCAGATTTTTCGAGCAAGTGGAAGATTTTCGAGCCACTTGTCGGTTTGGGGCAAGTTTTCGAGAGAGTGTAAAGCAGCCGTAAGATACGGTTATGAAATCGATAGCATTGGAAACAACCTGATAAAAATTCTCTGTCTTCAAAGAATGAATAATTAATATCATATAAATAATAATCAAACAACCTAAATAATAAAATATTTTAAGAATATAAGCATTACTTTTTGGAGATCGTCATTTTCCTCTACAACCGAGAAAGACAACCCGGAAGAACGGGTCGTGGATATCCTACGGGAGTAACTAGAGCCATCGCTTTCACTCAGCATTGGGAAACTGACTGACATCCTGCCGTGTCGCGAGGCGAAAGGAGGCACCTTACTAGTTCCTGGCTTCAAAAAGCGTTCATCAACTGACACAATGGATTCATCCCTTTCTAAAATGAAAAAAAAAGAGAAAAAAAAAATCATAAAAAACAAATAAGTTATATTTTTATCGATATAACCTGCTGCAAATATACGTCTACATATAGTTTGAAAAACAATTAAAAGTTTTTTACAGGCAATGAATGATATCTTTTTATTGTATTTAGAGACGGGCTCGGCTCACCTCTAAACATTATTATTTATTACTACTACTATTAATAATAATTTTATTAAATATAATAAATTTATAAAACATCATATACTACATATCAAAACTACAATATTGTAATTAAGTATTACAAATTTGTGAACTTTTTTTTTTTAATCTCTGAATAACTAAACTTTTTAAATGTTTTTGGATGTTAAATATTAAAATTATTTTAAGTTCAAATTATTTTAAGTTTGGCTTCAGCTTGTAATTCAATTGGCTTATTCTTTAATTTTAAAATTTAATCAAACTATTTCTTTGAATCATCACGTTAAATTTCTCTTCATTTTATCCAATCAGTGTAGATAAACAATTATATGATGTACAAAACAAAGAGAGAAACAGGTTGTTTTACATGATCTTATTCGTTTAGTCTGCTAATTTACAAACAAATGTCATTACAATAGCCCACCAATTTTAGTTCTTTTTCTAAAATTGACGGCACTATTATTAATTACTTTAAAAATCACGTTTTTAGCAAGAAACATCGTACAAAAAACAAACATGCTGTTCAACTTAGACAAATGAACAGTTCTGATATCTCAGGTAGCAGCTTGAGATTAAATATCCCACAATAAATGTGTGTGGACATGCTATAAAATGCTAACGTTAAGGAAAAACCTGCCCTACAATGATTTCAATAAGATTCCCAAACAACATGCGTCTAATAAGAAACTTTTGTTGTGAGCTACCTTTTCAACCGAGTTATGATACAAAAACGCTTATCATGCCTTCAACTTAAATTTCTCATTATATAATCGTGATGTACTACACTGCTCAAACAGTACTGTTTACTGCACTGGAATATTCCGTGTCAAACAATCCTCATATCGTTACGTAAAAAAAAGTAACGTTGTATTCGCTCTCGTAAGCTGAAGCTTAGGGCGTCAAAACTTGATACTTTGAGTTTTAGTTATATTTTATTAAGTACTAGGAGTAATACCATAGCTGTCTTACACATTTATAATTTTATAAGTTACATATAAGCAATAGTTCCATGATCAATCATAGAACTACATCTTATTAATGTACATTGAGGAGCATGCATGTTCAATAAAAGTGCCAACTGCTTAGGGTCTGAGAATTGCAAAATCATAAGTTCCTTCATCGTAACACCTCTCTTAATACCATTTGTTAGATACAGCAAAGCAACATCACAAAGTAATCAAATTTTGTCAAAACTTTTCACCAAACTTTTGATTCAAGTTATAAATCAAGACATTATGGTTTTAAACCAGAATCAACACATTAGCTCTCTCCTACCGTTCTTTATCTACAATGGCGTGATTTCCATCCAATTTTAATTATCGGAATAAATTTAGTATATTTTGTGCTCAATAAGTGCATTTCTACGTTTTCATCTTATTATTGCACTTTTTTCCGTTTTTTATATAGAAATAGATAAACAGAAAAATAATATGCATCTGTAAGATGAATAAAATGCAAATGAAACCAGATACAAATATATTATATACTAGCCGTGTGGTTGACGTGTAGCTAAGACATCGGCCTCTCACCTCTTGAGTACCGAGGTTCGATTCTCACATAGGTTTTATGGTAGGCGATCTGTGTAGGGCAGGTTTTCTCGGGGATCTTTCGTTTTTTTCTTCCAATACTTTCATCATTGCCCTCCTTCTTTCCATAGCACCAGAATAGATCGTAAGTCGCGGTGCTCACCTTCCCTGCTATCCATATTCACACCACATAATAAAACATACTATATTTTAAGGAGAGCACGTATATTTAATATATAGAGGACTTAACAGATTATTTAAGTATTTTCATTCAATTTTTTGCTGTACAATGCAATTAGTATTGGGTCAATCCATACCAAACGGTCCAGAAAACATTAAATTGTTTGCGCGACCATTTAAAAAAAAAAAAAGATTTTTTTACGGTTGTTACCCCTATGCATAAGTACCCCTATAAATAAGTACAAAACAGCCATTTTTTTTTTTTTATTATTTGACTTCGTTTATGCCATTTTTGTTTTTGGTTTCCGGCATTTTTGGCCTTTGCACAGTTGCGGTAAATTTGATAACTCGGCTAAGAAAAATGATAAAAAGCTGTGGTAAAAAACATTATTTGCAGCACATTTCAAACTACATTTTATGCCCTATACCTTTTTACCATATCTCTAATGCAAATGGCTGAAATTTAGAACCGAAACTGATATTCACTTTTGAACAAAAATTAAAGTTACGGGTTTTTTTTTTAGCAGGAAGGAATGAAATAGAAAAACTATAAATTTTTTTGAGAAAAGATATACATCCAAAGGTTTAGTAAAAAATATTTCAGCTCTGTTACTGGCTTCCTAATTTGTTTATAGCTCTTGAAAAATGCTCATTATTTCTTTCTATCATTTTTCTTAGCTGAGTTATCAAATTTACCGCAACTGTCTACAAAGGCCAAAAATGCCGGAAACCATAAAACAAAAATGGACGCCATTTTTAAACGAAGTCAAATAAAAAAAATTAATGCCTGTTTTGAAGTACTCATGCGTAGGGGTAACAACAGTAAAAAAAAATATTTTTTTTTTTTAAATGGTCGAGCAACCTGTGCTGGACCGCTTGGTATGGATTGACCCTGTTGGGAAGGAAACTGATGATAACTTTCTTAGCATTGTTACAGAAATGTTGCGATGCTCAGGATTGAAGTCTCCTGCAATAACTGTCAGGGCAAGAATTAAAAAAAAATAAGAAAAATCAAAATTATAAAACATAAATACCCAAAGTCAGCAAAAGCAAAACTCCCTAGCTTAGAAGTTTCCTTTGTATCCTGAACGAAATTACTTAATTTTAACGAATTTCTATATTTTTTTTCATTTTTTTCTTATAAAGTAGAAAAAGATATTGCCATGAATTATTTTTATTATAAATTCTTAGTATATCCTTTTGACCAAATGTTTAAATTACTGAAACGTTTCAAGTCAAATTTTGTTATCATTAATTGAATCGTTATTTTTTTGATTTGGTTCAGGTTATCAATCATTATAAAACATGGGACTACTAATTAACCAATCATAAGCTTTGTAAATATCTTTGAAATTCATGTGTTTTCGAAAATAAAATAGTAATCAGTTAGAATTCAGTCTTTGGAAGTCTCAACTCTAATTTTGACCGTAACAATATTAAATAATTGTCGGTTCAAAGATCACGTGAACCGACAAGTATTTAATATTGCTAAGTAAGGAATCTTCTCAATCGCGTTATTGCTAAGGAATCTTCTCAAAAGAATTGCAAACTGCTACAAAAAAAAATTGTAGTGTAGCTGCTTAAGTGAGAATATTATTACAATTGTGCATTTTATGGGAAAAGCATGAAATTTCTACCGCAGTTAGTAATTAGCAAAATGTTCATATTTCGATATGGAATCAGATTTAACCTCTGAGGTCTTTCAGAGGTCAAATCCAATATGGCCACCATTGCTAATGTTTAAATATGCGTAATTTAGGAAGCAAATAGTGCAGAAGGCAGTTAAGGTGTCATTTACAAATAATTGAGGGATGCCTTTTCATTTGGTGACACTTCATTAGATAGCTTATTAGCAGCCTGTGGCGGCCAGTGGGGAAAGTGTGCAATTCTACCTTGCACATCCCAACTTAATTTTGCTTCGTGGAGGCATTTCTTGAAATTTTAATTGCCTTTGATTAAGTTTATCGATTTTGGTGTTTGACTTTATTGTTTCTTCTTATAAGCTTTGTATTTAGCTGATTTCTTGTTCTTTTAAGTTTGTCGTTGTTCTTCTTGTTAACTTTTGTATTAGGGACCTGTTCTGTAGGTAGTTGCCCCCTTTATCTTTTATCTTGGTCTTTTAAGTTTTAAGGCTAAAACTTATTTGCGAATTTCTATGCTTTCGCGAATTATCGTGAATTTCAGATGTGTAGATAAAAATATGTTTTTTTCAATTGTACGTATATGCCCTTTATGTTGTGATAAATAATGGTGATATTATGCTTTTTTTTTGTTTTCAGAAATCCCTCTCCAGCCTTATGGATACTGTAAGTTGCTGATTTACTCACAAGCATGTCGAAGCAATACATCCTGGTGGACCCTATCCAGCCCTCAAGATCCAAGTGATCCAAACCATTTCCAACAACTAACTGGGACATTTGTGTCCTCTGTCAAATGGTAACAGATTAATCAATTCAGCGTCCACTCAGATCAACTAAACAGACCGTTGGTTGTGGCTATGCATCCTTTGCGGAAGACCTTCTTCGGTTCCAGACCCTTCATCAAATGCCAATGGACCTGAACCTCGAACGAAATCCACGGAATCCACTCTGAAGGCACACAGGGCTAAGTGACACAAGAAATATCGGCTGAAGTTCAAATAAAAGGCGTTTGAGGAACAAAGTCAAGAGGGAATTAACTACAAGTCAACCAAGTGCCTCTAATATGCCCATGCGATCTGCAAACACCCATTCAAAGTCTACAGAGCCTCCTTGCTTTTTCTGAATTGAGCCTGCTGGCTTTTCAAACCTACATGGAACATCAATCATACAGACGCAAATGTGCGAAGGTGAGCCCTTGAACTGGAGGACACTGCTTTAAGCTTGCAGCAGATGATATGATGGCCATTGAGGCGAATTACCATCTACACTGTTGATTTCACTGTACAACCCAGCCAGGCCGACTGAACCCAAATGCAATGATAGATATGATTCTTGCCATCATGGCATAGCATTTGCTGAGCTAGTGGTATTCTTGGAAGACATGAACAGTGATGAGGACACTGCTCCTGTCTTCAAACCGGTAGATATCGCTCAGATGTGCGGGTGAAACTGGAGCAGCTAGATCTGCCTTTCAAGAAACGTATTCACACAACCAGATTGAAGAACAGACTGCTTTCTGCGCTTCCTGATCTGCGTGCACAAATTCAGGTAAGAGACACGCTCTGTACAAAAGGGGTGTGCGAAGGTGACCATATGTACTGTTGAGATTGATGTAGTAGTACTGGCTGTGGCTTTCTTCAGCAAATTATCTCCTGATGAGTTGTGGATTGCCTTTAGTGTCGGGTCAAGCTTTCGGTACTTAGCTATTCACGAAATAGTGGCCACAATTAATCAGACACAGTGTTGTACTCTGCCAGTCTTTCACGTTTTGACAGGGTATGATACTGTTTCCACATTCAATGGTAGAGGAAAGAAAACTGCCTGGGATACTTGAAAGTCTTTCCCAGAGGTGAATGCTCAGTGAGTCAGTCAAGAGTCAATGTTATTGCTGGAGTGATTTGTAGTACTGACTTACGACCGAACATAGAGGTGTGCCAGGAAGCAGCTCTTCACACAGCAGTCCAAAACAATAGAAATCACTGTTGGAACCAGGCATTGGTCATGGATCCAAATATGCCAGAGCACTCTGAGTTGGGCTGTATAAAGGTGCAACTGGGTGGCAACCTCTTTGGACTACTCTTCCTGAAGCATCGAATTCGTGCCATGACTTGATTCACTGTGGTTGTAAGAAACAGTGCACTGGACACTGCAGGTGTGTCTCAAGCGCACTGCACTGTCCTTCTGTTCTGGAGATTGTTGATTTTGTTCATATCTATATAAATAAAAATGTAAATGTTCGTTTGTTCAAAATCTTAAATCTCCGAACGTTCTTAAGTTCTTCACCGATTACTTTGAAATTTTGACACAACGTTGCATTCGAATACGCGCATATTTTTATATACCTATTATATAGATGTCACATCTGTGACAGGTAAAAACATGCTTTTTTTGACAACCTCAGGTGTTTGGCGCCAACCCGGAATACACCTGAGTTAAGCGGAGAAGCTACAACGGACTGGGAAGTCGTATATTCGCCGATCTCGATATTAATTTGCTAAATAAATTAAGTTTTTGTTTTTAATGCTATATATGCAAGGGTTCCGGAGCGAAGCGACGGTACCCGGCTAGTATTACATATGTTTGTTCATTACATATATATTAATGTACCCGCGTCAAATTGACCTTTGCCCTAACTGCAATTCCTTGAATTCTGGAGATCTCTAAAGTGTCACCAAATGAATGGGCATCCGTCAATTATTTGTAAATGACACCTTAACTGCCTTTCTGCACTGTTTGCTTCCTAAGTCATGCATATCCACCACATTAGGCATGGTGGATTCAATTGGATTTGACCTCTCAAAGACCTCAAAGGTCAAATCTGACTTCCCTTCACATCGAAATATGAGCCTTATGGTATATACTAACTACGGTAGAAATTTTATACTTTTCTCATTCTTTGAATACTAACTATTCTTTGAATACTCACCAAGATCCTTATCTGGAAACATCTACATAAAGAAAAGAAAATATGAATTTGATTTCTTATTAAAAAAAAAGTATTATTTTGTAAAGTATAAGCTGTGACAATCCTTTTAAATAGTTTTCAGTTTTAAACTTGTTTAAACTATCAACAGTGCTCAGTAAATAAAAAATGAAATTCAGTAATTGATATTCCTCTTTTCAAATTTTTTTATATGATTCATATTTTTTTTTTTAAGTTTTTGGCTTTTTGTTTTTTTATGATCAACTTTTAAGAAATAAAAAATAAAAGAAAACAAAAATATTGGAAAATGAAATAATTATTTTAAGAAAATGTAAAATTACCAATTTTATAATTATAGACAGCTAAATATTTATAAAAAAAAGAGGGAAGGACCAAAATTTTGAGTCTATTTTTTCTGTCATAAAATTTCACTACTTTTGCTTGAGTTATAAATTAATTCATCCAAGACTTAATCAAGAATTAATATTTTTCATTATCAAACTCAAATGGCCTACTGGTAACTGGATGAACTAAAATTTATTTGTTTCAAAAAGCATTGGTGTCTGGAACAGGCCCGGCCCTGGTGCGGGGCCCCAGGCGACCCCTTCTTCAATGATAATGTCCTGATTACTCCCCCGATCTAACTTCCCTCAAACCTCCTTACGGACATTTTCTAAAATTACATATTTTTTGGTTATCTACAGCTCTTTCATGGACTTCGTTGGAGAGTTTCGAATTTTAAATAAAGAAAATAACCCTAAAATTTTTATGGATCGCTTAATGGAAGTTTGTAATTACAGCAAATAATAACCAGCGCCGAGGTCCCCTCCAGGCGCGAGGCTCCAGGCGATCGTCTAGATTCGCTCCCCACCCCCTCCCAACTTAGGTCGGCCCTGTCTGGGACTTGCAAACTAAACGATCAATCGTATTTTAAATTATTTTCCTATACGTAGCGGATCTTTATCTCAGATTATTAAATTTTGAAATTCCGTACAGATTATTTACTTAATGATTAAATATTGAACGAAAACTAATGGATTGTTAATTGCTTGATTGCATTTGTTCAGAAATGGTCTTTTTCGATTCCCCAAAACCTTCAAACGTTTAATCTTGAAGATCCCTCAATCTGTCGATATAAAAATGATCATTTCGCCTAAGGTGGCATTCAGCATTATAGCAACATTGCGCAACGTCAAATTGTTTTCGACTGCGTAATGACATGAATAACAAGGATTGTTCCTTACACTTGTCTATCTGCTTATGGCACTACGAACCTCAAAAACATGCAAAAATATAGCTTTTTTTCGTCTTAATGTTTGTCCTAAAATTCTCAAAAATAAGAGGGGGGAAAAAAAAACCTAAGGTGGGTTTTCTTGAAGAATTAAAAAAGTGTTCTGATAATTTTTTTAATTTTATTTTTTAGGTCTTTTCTCGATGAAAAACCACGATAAACACCGGTTTCGCCATAATTGTTCGCAATGCTAAAACGGACCATAGCAACGGGCTCTTTGAACTGTGACGTAGGTTGTGATGACAGACCTAAACGGTCCATGTCCTGTCTTTACTGCTAAAATTTGATGTCCTGTTTCATGAATCGATTGTCCCGTTTAAACATAAAATTTAAGAAAGATAAAAATTATGAATTTTTAAATCTTTTAAGTTTTTACTTCAGTAATTTACATTTATTAAAATAATTAGTTATTTTAATTTTCATAATAATTCGTGATTAGCCTACTGGTTTAAAAATCTATCTGTAATTTAAATCTATTATAGAAAAATTTAAGGAACTCTGCTTGACACAGTCAATTATTGGATTTCTTCTGTAACTTGATGAGGGTATTTAAAAAATAAAATTCAAATCTGTATTTTTATAGATTGCGCTAAAATTTTCCTTATTTACTGAGAGAGATGGGAGGACAACTATTTAATTCACTTTTTATTACTTTGTTTCTATTATATCGTCAGGAACTTTATATATCAGGTCCGTCGCGTGGGCGGGGCGCCGCGGCAACGGCAAAAGGAGATTCCGGTTTTTTTTTGGTTGTTGAATTGGAGATTGAGGGGGCGCCTGACGAAATCTTGCCCAGGGCGCCGCGGCTAGGGGGGGGCCGCGGCAACGGCAACAGGAATTCCGGTTTTTTTTTTGTTGTTAAATTGGAGATTCAGGGGGTGCCTGACGAAATCTTGCCCCGGGCGTCAACAAACCACACGACGGCCCTGATATATATATATATATATATATATATATATATATTATATTAGGCCTATATTATTATATAGCTGCGATTTCCTTGTGGCTGATTCTCACATTTAATCTTAATCTTCTTTAACACGAATTAAAACAAGATTATGAAGGGACTTATAATAAGTCTTTAGTTTACCTGCAAGCTGACTAGATTGAAGTATAGTTCGCGTTGACGCATTAGTTCATCATGGGTTCCTTCTTCCACTTCCTGACCGTCTGCAATGACTAGGATTTTGTCAGCATTTTTAATAGTGGACAACCTGTGAGCCACGACAATGGTTGTGCGGTTTTTCCTTGCTCTGTCCAAAGCCAAGTGTACAAGACGTTCGCTGTCGGTATCAAGGGCTGACGTTGCTTCATCTAGCAGCAGTATCTTAGGATTTTTAAGAAGGGCTCGTGCAATGGCAATGCGCTGTTTCTGACCACCACTCAAATAAGCGCCGCCACCAGACAGATTAGTCTCGTATTTCTATAAAAGGAAACAGATACAATTTTTAACTAATACCAGAAAATACATTTCATCAAGGTAGTCCCTAATAACAGATTGTCATAGTTTTTAAAAACTTTGAAACACTACCTTTTTTTATATTTTTCTTCCTTTTTATTCCTATTAAAAAGTTATATAACAATGAAATTGCACCAGAGGCATAAAGACCTCTTGGCCAGACCCTGTGCAATCGACAAATTTTCGGAATACAAATCGTGATCTTGGAAAAGTCCCAAGAGAAGGAGATGTATGTGGGAGTCTAAAATGAATGTGGGATCTATGGCCAAATGAATAACAATACAACGTTAAAGAGAAATCGAATTGTTATGCAATCAAAAACCAGCTCACATTCCATGTGAAAAGCGAAGGATTAAAAAAAATAGCTGCAATGAAAACATTAGGAAAAAAATCAGAAAATAACAATATTCTGTAATGTTTGCAAATCATACAGAGAATTATGTTTATTCTACAGACGCTGCATTAATTTCCGAATCTCATTTCGTCTTTCCTATCAATGACAATTTTTCTTCTGATGCTCTAACGATTGACTGGGTAAGATAAGGGGTAAACCTGAATTGGAAATCAAAAAACCAAACAACTGTTTCTTACATGCTTAAGAAATTCAGCAGTCAGGAGACTGACTCCACTTAAAGATATCCTGCATATAATTGTTAGTGGATCAAGGAAATTTCACGCTCCACGTGTCATTTATGAGCCAGTTTATTGTTGATTTGACGCCTTTCCTTTTACCATGCAATAAGACTGCCTCCCTTCAATCGTATTTCAATATATAACTGTTTCATTGCAGTAATATGCTTAGGAAATATTTAACATTCATGTAAAAAGGTTAAATATCCAATATATCCGATTTCTTTAATATTTCTTATTGGCAAATAGGTAATGAGTTTGTGATATACACACCCACACACACCCACTTACTTATGTAAATGAATTTATACTGTTACGAATTTTCGGTCTCTATACCTGTATATTTTTTGTGCTGTACTCCATGGAACAAGTTCCATTTTTAGAGCTTCCAAATACCTTATATATAAAAAACAAACACAAAAACCCAGTTTATTTCAATCATCAAAAAGAAAAAAAGCTTAAACCTAAATAGACAAAACCCACTTTAGTTTTAATCGGTTTCTATATGATAACAATAACTGATAAGAATATGTCTCATTTGTGATTATGTCGTTATTAGACGAGCCAAGCGAGTCTCTCCATTCCCAACCAGATCAGATTTTGTGAACCGTTTTATTCGAAATCTACAGTAGCTAGAAATAGGAAATTTTGTATGCTCACATAGAAATCCATTTAGAAGTGCACAATCATATATTCAACATTTAAAACTGTAAATTTTATAAGAATTACTTGTTTTTAAAAACTTGGAAAAAGACATAAGGCTATAACAAATGCGCCATTAGTTCTGAAACCGAAACAAAAATTTATAATTTCTAATAATCCTACAGCGTCGTAGAATTAGTCACTTTTAAATATCTTCAATCTTCAATGCATATATATTTATTATGCAAAATTTCGGAAGTGATTATAAGAGTGCGTGAGTCTCCTCAAAGCCCGGCTTTTTGCTAGTTTGTATTTAAATCTTAGCAAAAGTACTTCTTAAAAAAACCGCATTCTGAAAGAAGCTATCTAAGAATAGGATTATCAAGAATTGCTGTTTTCATTTTATATCAACTCTGCATAGTTTCAACATTTTCTCGAAGAATTCCTTAGCCACTTAATTTCCGAAAATGACAGTAATTACAGTTGTTACTATTACTCTAATTTTTCAAGGAAATTGGAGATTTAAAATCCTCTATAAAAATTTCTTCATTTTAATTACATCTTAGATGATATTCTTTTCCAATTATGCTAAGAAGTCTTCTAAATATAGTTCGAAAATCTCAATTTTTTGAGCAAATTATTACTCAGAATAAATCTCTGCAGATGTATAAAAATTTGGCCAATTGGATCCACTACTGACCAACATTCAGATAGGTCGTAAATAAACGACAGTAAAATAATCCACTCAACATCTGTGCTATTACTATATGCAGAGTATCCTTTCTATAGGAAGTGATAGTGATCGGGAAAAAAAACAAAACAATTTTGATGTAAAGAAAATAATGGGCTTTTTATGTCCACGGACGTATGATATAACGATGCCTAACTATTTTATAACTTTTTGTTTATTAATGGAATATTCTTTATATCTAGTTCTATATAATAACATTCAAATACCATTGGAAGACTCATGATGAAATCGTGGATGTTGGCTTCCATACCAGCGCGTTCGACGTCCTCGTCTGAAACATCCTGTCGACCACACCGAATGTTCTCTGCGATTGTTCCACTGAATAGTACAGGTTCCTGGCCGACGATACCAATTTTGTCTCGGTACCAGCTGACGTTGATATCACAAAGGTCCAAGCCGTCAAGCAGAATCTACAAATAAGAAGCAATACTTAAAAAGCTTTGTTCAAATTAATATTTTCTACTAACAATGAAGTATTATGGTATCCCACTTAAGGGTAAAAGTTCCCAAAATTTCCTAGGTTACAAATATTTAGACATGGTGAGTAAAGCTACAGATTTCTATAATATCTTACTAGAAACAGCTATGCTGATTGATTAGTTTAAGATTGAAATGCATTATCTCATATTCTCATTTGCATTTACGAAACAATTGCTTGCTGTCATGATATATATTAACAGAGCATTTCTAAGAAGTTATGGTGCATCTAGACACTATCCGGAGAGTCGATTTTGCTAGTGCAATTAGCGAGATTTAAGAATCAGAATAGGCGACTCTTGGCAGAAGACCTTCTCAAGAAGAGTTCAGATAATTTATTCACAAGCAAGATTACGACGAAAACGCTTGATATATATAAGAGTGTAGGTGATCATTCAAGACCGGGTGACAGTCGTTGGATTGTACCCGGGGGCTTTGGGATGTCAGCAACCTGGCGGGTCCACGGGTGGTGGATAGTGGAAATCTTCGTTTCCGCGGTGCCCGAGGACACTGTGGGAGGTGAGGAAGTTCGTTTGCACCCCGAACCAGACTCCCCCCGATCTAAGATGTCATGCGGACGGTGTCGATGGATGGATGGCACTAGGTATAGTGTCATAAACGGGGCCTCCTGGAAACCAGGCCGCATCCCGGAGTATTCTGGCCTCCTACGCAAGTGGGCTCTCCGCAGGTTGACCGTGTTTTTTCTCCATTTTATGCATATTTTGTATGGATAATAAACTTTTTTCAATGGAGGTTTCTGAAGAATTGCCCTCCACAAAAATCCCTATTCAGGGTAAAAACGAAGCTAATTCAGATACTTCAGAGGAGGGACGGTCTTTACCGAAACCTCCTGAACCTCAAAGTTCTGACTCCCGTAGGGAACCATCAAGGGAACTTACCGTGAGCTTACAGGACTTCATAAAACGCACGAGGATTAGTGGTGCGGAAAGAAGGAGAAGGAAAAAGGCTAGAGCTGCAACTGCAGTCACGGCCACCTCAGTCACTTGAGACTGCTGGGAGGGGAGCTAGCACAACCGGGGCACGAGGGAAGGGTCGTGGAGGCACTGCTCTAACTGGTCAACCAGGAAGGGCTGCCGATACGCCCAGCCGAAGTGCACCGGAACCTGCTGCACCCTCAGGTGGGGCCAAGGAACCTGGCACAAAACGTGCCAGATCTCAAGGCAACACACCACGTGAAGTAAGGTCCGATACAAAAAAACAACGGGAACAGCCCTCTGGTAGCCCCGGTATAAGCAACTTTGCCGCTGTGGCTGCTGCAGACCCTGCCCTTCACGTGGCTATTCGGAAGTCAAATAGGGCAGAGATCTTCACCGAAGAACAGATGGAGGTATCTTATCATGTAGGACAGCTGATCCGTCAGGTCCCTGAAGGAGGACAAGTTCCTTGTTCCAAGGGAAATAGACGCAGGACAGAGTTTATCTTTATTACTTCAGACAATATCTTTAGTAGGGACTGGCTTCTTAGTGTAGTCCCTAACTTAAGAATCTGGGAAGGGGTTGCGCTTTCCGCCGTGGAAGCCTCTAAAATCCCCCGGTTGACCAGAGCTATTCTCTGGATTCCCGGGGAAATCTCCAACCCAAGCGAGGCGACCTATCTGTTGGAAAGACAGAAACCGGGCATCCGGGAATGCGGGAATACTTGGAGAATTATGGAGACCAAGAGAGAAAAACATGGACTCAGACTAGTCGTTGGACTAGATGAGGAGTCTATAAAACATCTGGAGAAACTAAGTTTCCGACCAAGTATCAACTTAGATGTCGCAGAAGTGACTCTAAAGGAGAAACCTAAATTCTTAGAAAAAGGGACTTTAAAAAACACAGAAGACGACGCCAAAAACAGGGAAGGAGTTTCGCCTAAACCTGAAACAATGGACGTCTCAAACTAGATAAGTTCTTTTATTTTATTTTATTACCTTGTTAAGTGCTTTTATTATGTCTTGCTCTTTTTCTTTTTTACAGATTAATTTACAGCACTGCTCAGCGGCTACTACGGTATTTTCCAAGAAAATCACCGAACTGGATATCGACTTTGTCCTCATTCAAGAGCCTTGGTTCTATAGGGATAAAGTTAGAGGTCTGGGAGGATGTGGAGGATCTTTGCTTTAGTGCTTACAGACTACTCCACGTGCTTGTATACTAAGCACAGGAATGTTTTCCTCCTTTCGGAATTTTGCACCAGGGATCTGGTTGCAATCAATTTCCTAGAATTAACAGAAGCGATATTGTTGTCGCATCTGCTTACTTTCCTCAAGAGCCAAACTCTGATCCACTCCCGTTGGAGGTAAAGAAATTGGTTTCTTACTGTATGAACTCTGGATTGCCCCCTCTTATGGGATGTGACGCTAACTCCCACCATACTGTGTGGGGTAGCAGCGACATAAATACCGGGGGAAAGTTTTGCTAAAGTTCTTATCTACCACTGATCTGGAAATCTTGAACATTGGTTCAGTTTCTACCTTCTTTACCCCATATAGGGAAGAAGTTCTAGACCTTACCCTTGCTTCCGCAGGTCTTAGGACTGAGGTCTCCAAATGGAGGGTCTCTCAAGAGGTCTCTCTGTCGGACAATCAAAACATTCTTTTTTCTTTGAGCGCGGAGGCGCTCAGCGAGGAAATGTATAGAAACCCACGGATTACTAGCTGGGATTTCTATAAAGATGATCTCAAACACGATATGGCAGGTTTTCCTGTCTCCTATCGCGGTAAGTTTGGCATGGAAAACTCTGTTTGCTTTCTTTCAAATGCCCTCATCTCTGCTTATGAACAGAACTGCCCACTTCGTCGCAAACGAAGGAACAAAGTTACCTGGTGGAATCCATTTTTGGATAGACTAAGGACTAAGACCCGTAAGTTGCTCAATAAGGCAAAATATACGGATACTTCGCATGCCTGGGATTCTTACAAAGAATCCCAAAAGAAGTATAAACGTGCCATAAGGCACTTTAAGAGAACATCCTGGGGAGCTTTTTGTGATAACATAGGAACTCTACCTGTGGCCACAAGGCTGACCAAGGATTATCCAAAAGCTCTGAGACGAAACTGGGATCATTGTTACTACCCAGTGGGGACTTTATCTCATCCGAGGAAGAGGCTTTTAAGCACCTACTGGAGGTACACTTCCTAGACTCACGAGCTATTGATGGATTTTCACAACATGCTATTATGGGAAAGGATTTTCCTCTTGCCAAATGCATTGTCTCCTATGAAAAGGTTAAGCAAGCCATTGCTAGCTTTAAACCTAAAGCAGCAGGAGAGGATGAAATTTTTCCAGCTCTACTCCAAAAAGGGATGGAAATTATTTTACCTCCTCTTGTTCATATCTATCGCTCTTGTCTGGCATTGGGTTATATTCCTATGAACTGGAGAAAGACAAGAGTTGTTTTTATCCCTAAGGCAGGAAGGTCTGACTACACCTCCGCCAAATCCTACAGACCAATCAATCTCTCGTGCTTTCTTCTAAAGACGCTGGAAAGACTGGTTGACCGGTACATAAGGGATGTTGTTCTTCAAAAATATCCTCTTCATTGCAGACAATATACCTATCAGAAAGGACTTTCTACTAAAACAGCCTTACACCATCTGGTACATAGGATAGAGTGTTCTCTGTCTCATGGGCAGATGGCTCTCGGCGCCTTTCTAGATATAGAAGGAGCATTCAATCACACTTCTTATGACTCCTTTTGTAATGCAGCTGAACAGCAGGTGTTGACTCATCCATTATCAGATGGATTAGGAACATGCTTTCAACTCGCACTATTGTGTACACCTTTCTAGTAACACCATCACAACTCAGGCTATGAGAGGATGTCCACAGAGATTGGGTTATCTCAACACTGCTTTGGTGTCTGGTAATGGACTCCCTTATCGTGGAACTTCAAGAACTTGATTTCTACTCTCAAGCATACGCTGATGACCTTCTTATCCTTCTTAGAGGCTTAGATCCTGGTACAGTCTTTGAGCTCATGCAAAGGGCTCTTAGCTGCGTACAGGCCTTGTGCAACAATATAGATCTTAAGGTTAATTCTAGAAAAGCTACCCTTGTAAACTTTACTAGGAAAAGGAAGATAAGGAAAACTTTGACTTTAAACATATTTAACAAGCAAATTGACCTGTCAAAAGTGTCAAGTATCTTGGAGTTATTCTTGACTCCAAACTGACCTGGAAAGAACATTTAGACACAAAAATCAAGAAATCCATTGCCTCCTTTTGGATGTGTAGCAGGACTTTTGATAGTTCATGGGGTCTCCAGCCAAAGGTTATTTATTGGCTTTATGTGACTCTTGTTAAACCTGCATTATGTTATGCAGCTGTGGACCAGAACTAGGCTAAAGACTGTTAGGAAACTCCTGGGTAGAGTTCAACGTATAGCCTATTTAGGAATCACCAGATCTATGAGGACGGCACCTACTGTTGCTTTAGAGGCAATTTTAGACCTGCCACCTCTTTATCTCTTTATCGAGCATCAAGCCAGAAAAACCGCCTTTAGGTTTGTTAATCAAGGCAAATGGTGTTATAGCACTTCTTATCATTCTAGGATCTGGAAAGAGGCACAGGACTTATGTCCTATGCTTTCTCTCTGAACTCCTCTGACTTTTTGTTATAATATGATACCTAACTTTGCCATCCATTATCCTAGCAGAGAAGAATGGCTTGTTAAAGGACATGATCTTTTACCCCCCCCCTGGAGCATTGTTTGGTTTACTGATGGCTCCAGGATTGGTAATAAGATGGGAGTCGGAATATATGGGCTAAGACCAAGGGCTGACTTTTTTTCATGCCCTCGGGACCTATTGCACTGTGTTTCAGGCTGAGGTTTATGCTATTCTTTTTTGTGCTTACGAAAACCTCAACCGTCATTACGTCAACAGGACTATTTATATCTGCTCAGATAGTCAAGCAGCTTTGCATGCTCTAAGCAGTTCTGTTTGCACTTCGCAGCTTGTTGCTGAATGTAGGGAAGAGCTATCCTGCCTGACCAGGATAAATTCGGTTCATTTGTACTGGGTTCCTGGGCATCTAGGTATTGAGGGAAACGAGAAGGCGGACTAGTTGGCCAAGAGAGGATCTTCTTCACTTCCGATTGGCCCGGAACCCTTCTTAGGATTCTCCTTTGATCTAGGCAAACGATTACTTGGGACTGTCTTGGGAAAACAGTTCCATAGGCATTGGATTGCCTCTCATGGTAGGAGGCAGGCCAAATTATTTATTAAAAGGCCTGACCATTGCTTTGCAATGTCAATTCTAAATTTAGATAGGAAACATTGCAAAATGATTACAGGGGTTCTTACAGGACACTGTACTCTCAATAGACACTTACATTTCCCTAGCATATGCCAAAGTAATATATGCAGGAAACGTGGAATGGATCAGGAAACTCCTGAGCACATTTTATGCTTTTGCCCAGCTTTGGCTAGGAACAGATGGGAGATCTTTGGCAAGATTTGTCTGACTACTGATATCTCCACTTTTAAAATTAAGGTCATTTTATCCTTCTGTAATTCCGCAGGACTTTTCATGACCACTGAATCTCATCATAGCTTTGATAAGTTATCATTGTCATAGTCAATGTTTTCATGAGGGGACACAATGGACCCAATTATGAGATCTGAGTGACTATTAGCAATAGCCAATTCTCTTTCTATCCTTATCCTTATCCTTGAGGTGGTCATTCGTTGTCAAACAAAAATGGAACACTATCAAAATATAAGTACAGGGAAAGTTTAGCAAAAATACTAATAATAAAAGTTTAGAAAAAAATAGCGAAAATAATGATATCTGCTTGACATTAAAATGCTTGGGGTTTAATCTGACATTAAAATAATATATAGACTGTTATTTTTAAATAAGGTCACTTAATTCTTTTTTGCCATGCATCACGTAAATTCTATGTTCCTATAAATAGAACAGCAATCTATACAAGTAAAATATTCGTTGAACGCTAATTAAATATGTTTAATTGAGTATTCAGTTTGAATTCCTACATTAAAACGTAACCGGAGTTGGAGATACTGTAAAGCTGGACGTGCATTCTTTAACGTCAGCGGTTTGCGACGATTAGTGAATGGAGTGCGTTATATGTCCGTTGTCGTCGCTCTCTGGAGTGCATATTTTGGAAACGGGCGATGCGGGACAAAATATGTGATAACAGTAAACTTTTTTATTTGTAATAGAACAGTATAGTCCAATATAAACAGTTCATTACAAATTAAAACAAAGAATAAATGCAACGTAGAATTAGAATTTACTCATACTATTTATTTTAGGTATCGTAGATTGTGATTTTGCGATCATTTCGGCGAGAAACGAGACCAATACGCTTTCAGTTTCTTTTTTTCTTTATTTTTATTTAAAAACCTCTTAAAGCTCATCTTACCTTTACTTACACATGTTTATTAAATATCTACACTTCGATAATTAAACGTTTTTTAATCTTCACTCAGAAACTAAAAATAGAAAATGTGAACCGAGCAAGAAAATGGATGCATATTCCTTTTTTAGCAACACAAGTGTTTTGTGATTTGCTGTTTGAAAATGATTGCTCCCGCCACTCTCATACGACAAGCCGTTCCGGCATGGCCGAGCGGTCTAGACGGCGGTCTGCCGTGAGGCCAAAGTGTCGGAACCTGGGTTCGAATCCCGGCGTCGGCATGGATGTTACTTTCTCCTTCTGTGTTTCGTCCGTTTCTGCGGGTATAGCGTGAGCTGCCTCCTATGGCGTACCCTGGGCAACGTTTCGTCGGCTAAATGCTCACATTTCTCGCCCCTTGTTGAGGCCAATAGTTTAACTACTAGGAGCCCGGGCGTTGGCGAAAAAAAAAAAAACCTCTCATACGACAACGTGATTGACCTGCCGCCGATTCCTTTACCGCTAATCTTTAAACTGCCGCTGAAGTCCGTTCTTCCGTGACTAATGTGCGCCGGGCTTAACTGACTTCCACTCCGCAAAAAGCTATAGACTCTGATTCTGCAACACTAATTTCAAATTAATTAAATTTTAACGGCAAGGATATAAATAACTGAGAATTTAACTCACCGAACCTTCGACAGGCTTGTACAGGTGCATTAATAGCTGAAGAATAGTGGATTTTCCTCCTCCACTTGGTCCTACAAGTGCCACAGTTTCACCTGGGAATATAGCTAAGCTCAAACCCTGCAGGATCTAACAATTGATATAGAAAAATCTTATAAAAATTAAAATACCTACATACTGCTTTGGTATAATCTCTAAAAAACCTCTTTAAGAGAAAAACAGTAATGCAGAACTTACGGGAATATCAGGTCGACTTGGATAAAAAAAATACACATTCGTCATTTCAATCATTCCTTTCAGGCTGTCCGGCTTGATGCCTCGCTTGCTGTAGCTGTCAATGGCCGAAGGCTAGAACATGTTTCTAGAGTTATTGAAAACATTTACTAAAAAAAACTAAAAAGAAAAATTGAATTTTTTTAAAATGAAATTTCAAACTCCAACTTTTACAGCTAGTTCGTGTAAAGCTATACTTACACGGTCCAAAATTTCCCAAATTCTTTTTGAAGAACTGTTTGCGTCAGTGATATTTTCAAGATACGGAAATGCTTGACCCAAATTCATGGCAGCAAATAAGACGTTGTAAAATATCTATGTAGGATTTAAAATTAAAAGATTTATTTCATATTCTACTTCGTTATTTAGCTTACATCTAAACATCCCTTTATGTTGGACATGAAAAGGCTCCCAACATTAAAGTACAGAGTCAACCTAATAGCATTAATCTCTCTATCTCTCTCTCTCCTGCATTTACTCCAATTAAGATTTATCTTATTTCCATTTTATTAAAACTGATTCCTTTACATCACTCAAAATTCTAGAATCCCATGCTTATGAATAATCCTATCTTCTTTTCCTTCCAAGAAAACAAAAATTTAGCAAAACAATTACACTTGAAGCAATGTATCTAATTATTAAAATCTAATGGATCTGACTTACATCGAAAACTCTGCCTTCTGTGTATTCATATGTTTCATCTTCGCAGCTATGAATAATCAATTTCGAACCATATAAATAACCCAAAGCAAACATGGAATAAGTGACAAACCATATAAGGGAAATACCAATGCCAGTCAGAAGACCTCGATTCTTGCCTTGTTTCTGAGCGTGGTCTAAAGCAGCATCGTATCTAAAATATTTACAAAATTTTAAAGAGCTTATTAAATAAATATGAAATAATAGAATTCACTAGCAATGGGATAAGAAAGAAATTCTGAAGATTATATTCTAACTCTACAATAAAAAGGTTATTCTTTACCGTTCTACTTCTTTAAGTTCACCACAAAACGAAACGACAGTACGAATTGCCTGAATGGCCTCCTGGGCAATACTTCCTGCTATAGAATAGGCTCGCTTTTCATTGTCGGCAAGGTAAGTCTGTGACTATAACGAGACCAATAACACACATTTGATATAAATATCTGAAAGAAAACTTTGTAAATTCGTCTTAACGGCTAAATAAAAATTCTAAAAGAGATAAACAATAAAAAATATTTGTCCTGGAACTATAAAGTCTTGATGCTTGATCATGTAATAAGTACTGAAATTCAAGTCAGCTATAAAAAAATTGAAAAATAAATAAATAAACCACTGGATAAATTTTGTCTGAGAAATTTTCCTCAGCATCATGTCCCACTCCTCCATCAGAACCAAACTATAAATAAACCATTTCAAGACAGAAGAACAATCTAGCTAAAATATTGAAATTCTGAGTAATATTTATTTAATTTTACTTGTTTGTTTGTTTCAAAAATCTTAGTTGCACCTCAACAATGTATAATTATCAGTTGCTTTGTATTTCTATCTATTTCCTAAAGATACGACAACAGAAAAAGACTAGAATTCAAAGAAGTATAAGCGGAAGACAATGGCATTAAGCTTTTTAACAACTGTGACTTGAATTCATAGTAAAATAAAGAATATAAAACACTAGGATGTTTACCAGGATGTTTGAAATTCTGTCAATCAATCAATTGGGCAGCTTCATTATTCAAAATAGAAGGGTCTAGAGCACCTTTCGGTGACTACGCATTGTATTAATATTCGTATTTTTTCCTTATTAATTCAAGTTTATTTTATTTCGAATTTCTATGCGTTTAAGACTGTATATACAGTATTTGTTGGCTTTGGTCTATCTTCTCAAGAAAATGGAGGGACGTGTTACTTGCAACTAATAATTAAACAGAGTAAACAATAGCAGATTCCAGCTTCAGCTGTAGGAATTAAGGATGATTAAACATAAGGATCAACAACACAACCATTATTTGTAGCATAAGTAGAAACAGAACAAAAACAAAAGAAAACCCAAGTTATAACTTCTATATTTTTTGCAGATTATCTGGACAACAACTTTCAACTCAGACAGAGATTTCCGTGGGGTCAGAAACTGTTAAGTTGACTTTTTATTGTGAACACTGATAAATCAGTTATTGAGAATACAGGCAAAAATCAAAAGAAATCCAAATTTTGTCATCAATCAAATCTAATAAAATGATGTGAAGATACTTTATCATTCCATTAAGTATCTATTTATGAAAAAGTTCAGTGATTGATAAACATTCAGGATAGCCTTTTTTTCTTTTTCAAATTACGTACCTAGATCTTAAGTGATTCATTAATTTTTCAAATCAAATAAATAATCAGTCATTAAGTCCCCCTCCAATGCTTACCTTGCCAATTACAGCAGTGAGACCGACTAAAATAGGCAGAGCAGCAAATAAAACCAATGCCAATTCCCATCCCAGGATCAGAGATATTAGCACATTTCCCAAAAATGCCGATGAGAAATGGATAAACAGGATAAATTTTTCACCAGTGCCTTCTTGTAGTTTATGTACTTCGCTGCAAACAAAGATAATTATCAATTGATTAACAAAAAATAAACGTAGAAATATGGTGTCAAACTACATTTAACAATAAAAGGCAGGTTTAATAATAGATAACGAGAAGGCATATAAAGAAATATCGACAATTGTTTTATCAGTGTTTAATGCTAGGACTTCGAAATAATTGTCCCATTCTTCTGACCAAATAGTTACTTAAACCCTCGTTCATACAAGAGATTAATGCGTTACCAAATAAATGCTATTGTTACAAAATCAAGCTATTGGTAAATAGCTTATTCTCGCCAACCTCGTGAGTGTCTTCTATTACGTATTTTTATATATTATTATTGATATAATGATTTTAATGTCACATATCAACAGACTTATTCTGTTTTAATTTCACAATTCTGCAGATCTGAATTGCATATACTGTAGAAACTTCTGACCATCGACGATCGATTGTCAATAATTCGAATGTACGAGCATATTGACATTGTATTTTAGTCATGCCCATAATATTTATGGAGTTTAGTAAGTGATGCAAAACACGGACCAAAGTAATATATAGAATCCTAACATAAATGTAACAATAAACATTAGTTCGAAAATTACAAAATTCTGTAGCGTAACATTTATTAGTGATTTTTTTCTTAAAACAAAAATGAAAGATAATTGTGATTTTTTTCTATAATTAAGAAAAGTTTATAAATCTCCGCAAAGAATAAAATGTTTATGAAACATTTTTGTACCTATATTATAATATTTCTGAAATGCAATGTGACATATTAAAACTACTTAAACAGGATTTTTTTTTTCAAATAACATAATGATTACATTGAACTGGTACATCATACGTATTTTATTATTATTATTTTTTGTAATATCATCGTCGCAATATCATCGTAAGGTTATTTTCAACTTTGTTGAGCTCTGCCAGTTAGGATGCTTTACATTAGCTGTTAAACTAGACAATATCCATCCTATATTCACGAAAGTCCCCTCAAATGGCCAGAAGAATAGCGTCTGTATTTATGGCAATCTAATGTATCGTACTGCCTACCATGTGAACTGACAATCTGGAACCAGAACACATGGTGCCAAAAAAGGCAACTACAGTCGAACCTGTTTATCTCGAAAACCTCTATATCTCGAAATTTCTGAAATTCCCTACATTTACAATCTAAATTCAATGTATTTTCCATGTTTATCTCGAAAAAATTTCCTTCAAAACCTCTCTATCTCGAATTTCGGATAGTGTAAATTAGAAAAATCGATGCCCAAAGACCACCCTTCTTCAACAACAGGTTGAATCTCACCAGAAAATATTGGCCACGAGGGATTCGCAGCTCTTACTAACCTTAGAAGGCTAATAGAAACAAAGAAAGTTAGACGTCAAAAGTCATTGAAAAACTATTTTTATTATTGAAGGTACGTATGTATGTTAAAAAAATGTTATGGATTTATGTATAATTAATCTGCGATCATACCACTATATTTTTCTACAACAAAAGCAATTAAAACGTTTTTTAATTGACCGCATTTAAAATCTCTATAACTCGAAACCTCTTTATCTCGATTTTTTTTTTCCTTTACCGTGAGATTCGAGATAGACAGGTTCGAGATAGACATCTCTATTCGAAATTACTAATCACAAAATTGCCATTTATGAAAAAAGGGTTTTTCACAATTATTTATTAGAAGACTGGCATAAAAATCAGAAGCGGCGGACTGAATGTTACCTCACAAGTATGAAACTTTTTTTCGTGAAATCTCGAAAATGAACATCACGAAATTCAAAGAAACAAAAATATACACTACATTAATTAAAAATAGCCTTTGGTATTTTTCGTTACACCTAATAAATGACTTGTAGCGAAAACAATGCTTCTTTTCGTAAACAAAACATAGTTAAAGCAAGTTAAATTTATGATGATAAGAATTCGTTATGGCAACATTGAGGTGGAAATTTTCTTAGAAATTATTATAGAACATTTCATAAACGTTTAAACCTTTCTGTTACATTGTCATTCTACACATAGACTACAATTATAGTAGCAAGAATTACTGGACCTGTAAAACCAGCCTTTAGCATAAGTTATTTTTTTTTTGTCCTAATGTGATAGAACGACAATAGCTTTAACAATATTTCTAAATACTTGATGAATCTACTTACAATTGTAGAATCGACATAAGTTCGCCTGCATCATGGAGATCGTGCCAACTGATGTCTTGTGTAATGATCTGTCGAAAGAGAAGCTTTCGGATATGAAGTGCTTGTCTTTCTGATGCATAATTAATACAAATCAACATTATGTAGCTACTTATGGTAACAATAACTCCTATGACGATTGTGAAGATGCAGAAATTCGTAAGAACCGATTGAAAATGTTCTTGCAACCTGGGAACATCACTTGATGAAAAGCTGAAAAGATATTTAACAAATAAATAAATAAATAAATAAATAAATAAATAAATAAGTGAAGGATCGACAACATTACTATTTAAGAAGAGGACCGCCCTTGGGACCGGCAAGAGGGCCCTTGCCCCAGGCCCTGCGTATTTTTTTTTTTTTTTGAATCTAGCGCTACATAAAAAAATTACTAAAAATAGAATAGTATAAATTGTAGAAAAATATATAATATTAAAATACATAATATTTTGTCAAAGTAATACTGATTTAAAACGACAAATTAAAAAAATGTCGATTTCAGAGATTTAGGAATCGCAACGTGATTGACCTCGCAAATAAACTTGCCCGGGACCTTGCAAACGTAGGGGTGACCCTGTCTATGAAAGTTCTTGTCGTTTTCAAGTAAAATCAGCCTTCTCTTGTTTAGCGAAACTTTTTCATTAACAACGATTCGGTAGAATAAAGGTTTTTGTTTATACTATTTTCAATATATCTCAAGAAGGCTAATTCTCAAGAAGAAAATGCTGGAATTACCTGCGCAAGGCTGGTTCTGTTTGCAGTCATTTCGCATTAGCTTCTATTTCAAGTCTGAACAATTACTTCGTTAACCCTCCGTCTAGTGTGCTTTCGTTATAGTTTTTATTATTTTTGCTTAGCGAATTTCCACAAAAAAATAAGGCTTTTTTTTTACAGTGTAACCCCTTCGTTAGAAAGGAGTGGATGTAATAAAATGCTACTAATTAGCAAATTATTATTACAGCAAAGAATCAATGCGCTGCCTAATAACAGATCTTGATAATCTATATTACTAAAATCTTTTATTTCTCTCTGTCCGGCGCAATTGTTAATTATTAGTTTCCCTTGCTGAGAAAGTCAGATTATAAAATTTTCCTTTTTTTTTTTTTTTAATTTTTTAAATTTTTTTTTCGCCTTGCATGGGATTTGAACCGAGGACCTTCATCCTCGCAGTCAGGAACGCTAACCATTGGACTACTTCTGATATCCAATCCTACTGTTATTCTATTTGTTCGCGCGCTATCAAATAATGAGTTCATTCAAAAAGGAATAAAATATCACTTTTTGCTATAACCGCTTGGAATCGATTCTTCTTGGATTATTTCATACTTACCACGGGGAGACAGGGGAATGGCCTGGTTGGGACAAAGTTTTTTAAAATTTAGTTCGAATAAAATCTAGAAATTTTAACTCGAAAATTAGAATTTATTGTATATCCAACAAAAACTAGAAGAAGGATATTTTTTAAATTCGTCTAAGTTACAAGTCTTTTAATATCAAACAACTTTATTTTATGTGAATTATAAGAACACCGACGATGCTTTTCTAGTATTTTAGTTTGGCTTTTATTTAATCTATAGATTTCAAAGTTACTTGTTATCTACTGATACAGATGAGGATTTAATGATCATTTGTGAAGAATAAAGGTAATATAGAAGATGAACTTTTTCAATAAAAAAGATATCGTGTGAGAATTTCACGTTTACTTTCCTTTTCCCGTCGTTTATTTGTCATAGAACAATAAAGTTTCATAACAAAAAAAAAAAAAGATTTCAAGATATACTTATGTACTAGATTGGTATAATACTGAGAATATTATTTAATAATAAAATCTATGAAAAAAATGTGGGAAATCTGTAGGGTTTTTTTTTCCTCAAGCTGAATTAGCAAACAAAAGCACAAAATATTGGAACATAAAGTTTAATTTTTTTGTTATGCTTATATAAAATTATCATTTATTCTTTATTCCTTTTATATGTAGCAATGTACTGAATCTATGAACCACTAATGGAAATTTCCAGCAACTACAGAAGAATGCAAATTAAACAGGTTGAAATCAGGAATGAACGATCAGAATCTTATTTATTGCAAAACTATAAGAAAGAGCATTCCTAAATAAACAACTAAGTTAACAACAGAAAATGAGTGATTTCTCCTTACTTTTCCTTTAGACAAAATGTTCTCTTCTCTGTAGCTGGAAGATTTTTATCAGCCCTTTTGCCTCTTGAATATGCCACTAAAGACGACAGCATAAAAGAATGTGCATAGCCCATAAGTGGTATACCAAAGGCTGAAACAATGGCTGCAGCAATTGCAATCGAGATCAGAACATTATCTTGGGCCGTCGTAAAACGGAACTGAAAATAAATGAATAAATAAAGAGTTTATAATAATGCAAAATCAAAAGTTAAGGATACAATAGAACCTCGTTGCATCGTTCCTGTTCTCAATGTTTTTTCTACATACAGTATTTTGTCTGACTTGTTTGGTCCTGGAACTGCCCCATATAAATAACTATTTTTTTCCTGCCTCCATCGGTCCTCGATCTTTTTATCGCGTCGATCATTGAAGAATTACGGTCCTGATGCAACGTTTTCACACACTAATATATCTATATATATTTTTGAAGCGATGATTTAGTAGATTGGTTGGGTGGGTGGTGGGGGGCAATGCATGATAATCTTGAATGAGTAAGGACAAGAAACATTTCTACGATTGCTCCATTATGGAATACAAGATGGAAAAGGATGGACAGGAATTAAGAAAAAAAAATGCAACTCAGTTAATGTTTTAGAAGTTACAAATAACAGAATAGGAAAAAAAGGTAAAATAGAACAGTATAAAATTCTAATAAGGTCGCCCACATCACACAAATTGTGATTAGTAAATTAAATGTTAAAATTCATTAAATATGGACAGGCATTCGTTAAATATAGAACTCCACTGAAATTCATAAAATACTCTCTACACCAAACACCCTACTAAAGAATTAAATGAACCATTATAATTATCGAAATTAGTTATTTATTTAAAAAGTTAAGTCTTCACTTAAGATTTCAGAAGACAGGATTAAAAAAAAAAGGTTACTTCTTAAGGTATGATTAATTAAAGGCCTAATAAAAACAGGCAAACAAAAGTAATTAATATAATAACAAAAACAGGCAAGTAACAAAAAAGGCAAGCAAGTAATCCCCATAAAGCTTTTAGACAGGAATCACCCACTCAAAACTTTTTCAAGCCAATAAAACAACGTATGTTCAGATTAATTCAATGAAAAGAAATAAAGAAAACAAGATCACAATTGGAAAGCTTGGAAGCTTAACTTCATATTTACTGTACTCTACATTAAACCTATTATATTTGCTACCAGCTATCTGCTTTGGTTCTAGCGGCAAAAAAAACAATATATAAATATATATAAGTATCGGTAATTGACAAAGATTTAACGTGCCAGAAAGATTTGCCTGAAAATATGTTTTCTTATGGAGAGGACCACAGTCGGGTGCGTGAGTAGTTTCTCTTATCACTTTTGCAGTATCTGAGCATTTCATCTGGTGAGTGGGTTTGGCTGATGAGTCCACAAAAAGGACGAAACAGCCGTCCCAGACTCACCGATTAAAGCTCGGATATTTTTCATTTCTGTCATTTCTTTATGCTTTTTTATTAGTAATTTATTTCAAAGTAATATATTATTTTAGAACCACAGTTACAAGTGCTATCATCTTCTGAATTCCTCTTCTAAAAATACAGCCAATAAATTTTCTTGTTTTTCAGATTTCAGTCATGTTTTCATCGCTTTTTGACATGAGGTTAATATCTCCACTATAAAAAGCAAGCTTGATCAATGCCACCTAGAGACATTTTTGTGCTGAAATGTGACGTCACTACTCCTAGGCGATGCATTGGATGAAAGCTCTTACTCAGTTAAAGCAAACAATCGGATAAACTATATTTCGTTAATATTTCAGTTGTATTTTTTGGTTTTTAAGTTAATCATGTAGAAATTTAAGCATATATATTTTTAACTAATTTAATTCTTTAAGAATTTTGTTTTTAATATTTCGATATAAAAAAAAAATTATATATACACTCAGTTTTTTCCACTTTACAAATTGAAATAAATTTTATTTAATACTTTAGAAAATAATGTTAATTTGCAGCATTTTCTATTTTCTCATACAGAAAATATAAAATATATTATATATATTAAATAAATTATATTATATTTTTATACTGTATATTTGACTGAATTACTAAAGTTAATTCTGCAGATTCTGTTATTAAGTTATTGCAAATTTATTTAGTATAAATTTAAATTTTATTTAGCATAAATAAAAGTATTTTTTGTATCCTGAGTTATAAATTCCTGTCCATTTATTAAGGATCATTCACACCCGAGTTTCTAAAATACATGATCGAAAACTTAAGTATTTAATTTAGAAAATTTAAATTTCATTTTCATTCAATTCAAAGTGTTTTGGTTTTTTTTAACTGTTTTCAGTATCAGTTATTGCAAAATAGTGGAGGATTTCTTTAAAATCATTTTTACAACGAATATTAATTGTATGTGATATAGTGAGTGATTTAATTATATATATAATGCATCGTTTTTTCTGAAATAGATTTTATTTCCTTTTTTATTTCTACCTTCCTCAGAAAAGGTAAGCTCTGAAAAAATTTCTTTTAGAAACACTTATAGGATAAAAAAAAAGTAAGAAAATAGTTACATTTAAGTGCTTAATGATTTTATATTTTGTGTATGAGAAAATAGAAAATGCTGCAAATTAACATTATTTTCTAAAGTATTAAATAAAATTTATTTCAATTGTAAAGTGGAAAAAACTGAGTGTATATATAATTTTTTTTTATATCCAAATATTAAAAAAAAAATTCTTAAAGAATTAAATTAGTTAATAACATATGCTTAAATTTCTACACGATTAACTTAAAAACCAAAAATACAACTGAAATATTAACGAAATACTCAATATAGTTTGCTCAATATATCCATTGTTTGCTTTAACTGAAGAGCTTTCATCCAATGCATCGCCTAGGAGTAGTGACGGCACATTTCAGCGCAAAGGCATTATCTCTAGGTGGCATTGGCTTGATTCCCTAGATTTCTATGGACATTCATCGATCTCCTCACTTTAACTATACCCTAACAGTTCGCATAAAAAATCATTCTTGTCCCTCCCATTGAAAGCTCTCCTCAGATTTTGTACACAAAAATCCATCAGCGCTGGTGTTTATGTCACGAAATAATATCCTTTACATCCAAAAAGAAGTTGGTGGACCCAGTTAAAGAGTTGTTGATCTTAAAAGTGTTTTTCTAGCCAGCACAGATGACATATCGTTCATACTAACAACACTGTACCCAACATTTCTGCCGTAAGTAACTAACACAAATAAAAGAAAAGTGTATTGGGCAGTTTAAAATAACAAAGAGCTAATAGATAATTAATTTATTTAAAAATTATGATTAAATAAGCATGAAATAAGCGATCATTGGGTTTTTATTTGATTACATATGTTGTTTATGTGAAAGATTTTTAATTATGTCCAAAGTAAATGATAAAGTTACATTACACATCACAATGCATTCACAGAATTATATTTATGACATGTCCATCATAATTATAATTTCTTCTTTTCCCATAAAAAGATTTATAATTTGGTTTGTAATAATTGGTAAGATTCAAAATTTGGATAAATTATCCTAAAGCTTTAACGAACTTTAAACATAAAAATACATATCTTTTTACTAGGCCAAACCATAAACATGATTTCTGTAACAACTCACACTTCATAGTATTCAACTATGAAGTTGTTTGTTTCATTAGTATTGAACTAATAAAAGTTGTTTGTTAGTTCTTTCCTATTATCGAGTTATACTATCTTCAAAACTGAACAATTTATCAAAAATTCAAGTATCTGATGGAGAAAGGAATTACTCTTTTTTGAAAGCCTAATAAATTTCATTATTTAATTCGCTGCTATATGTACAGTATATATTCAAGCAAAATACACTTTTAACGTTATTTATGAACTTGGAATAGTATCTATGCCTAACGACTGTAGGAATTTAAACGCTATACTTAAGGAATAGATTCATGTTTAATTTCTCATTGTAATGGAATAAAATTTAATGATAATATGTTTGCTAAGTAATTCTTGCAAAATCTTTTTAAAAATTCGTCTTTCCTCACTGGTTTCTTTAAATTAAATGTAAAACTTACCAAACCCATTGTTCTCCTGCTGCCATTGGATGTTGATGTTTAAAAAGCACGTCTGATGCTGCCCTCTATTTCGGGAAATTATTATAAAATATATAATGGAGCATTCACTAATTAATTTTCCATTTTTATAGCGTAAACAAATGAAATATTAGTCATACAGTCTTAAAAAAATTGCTTTTCAAAACTAATTTTTTTATTAAGATTTATTTCATAAATTTCAATAAATTCGAAATTGAGATTCGTTAATTCAATTAACAATTTCAAATTTTAAAAGGCAGAGAATATCAATGATGGCGAATGGCTATAAACGTAAGCAAGAAGCCAGAATCGTTAGATGTTTAAATCCTTAAGTTTTAATGATAATGTGGATCTCGATTGAAATTCCTCGTCTAAAACATAGTTGTTGTTGTTTCTGTTTTGTTTTGTTTTTTTGTTTTGTGTGTGTGTGTGTGTGTGTGTGTGTGTGTGTTTTTTTTAAATATAATTTCCCAAAGCATTTTGTATTCGAAGTCGAAGAATAACCAAGGGAGGAAATCAATTAGCTTCTCTCGTATTTCTCCCAGGATTTTACTGATAGTTGTAGCAAAGGGATCACAAGGCATTCGAATAGGACGAAAAAGTAAAATTATTAATGCATAATTGCAATCCTTATAAGAAGGCGCCCAAATATCAAACGAAACATTATTTTCTTCACAGAATGATTTACATAAATGGATACCATGATAATACAGTTCATTTACACAATTATTTTATGATTAAGGTTTGTAATTTCGTGCTTTCATTTCACTTACAACTTAAAAATTCCTCTGATTCAAAATTAGATATTTCTGATACTTTTCTAACGTGAGACGTGTAGGCCTAAGGAGATTATAGTCTCATAATAAGCTTAATTATAATATTAACACATGTGTAACAGTAAAACTAAAAAAAAAAATTCATTCCCTCATTCTTTTTTTGTCTCTGCAAACAAAAAGAATTTTTTTAAAACACTTCCAGGGCCCTCATTTCATCTTAGAGACTTTCTCTAAGTCGAGGGGAGCAATTAAGAATACTTCTAAATTGATTCGACATTATTTGATACTTTTGAGTGAATTCGCCTAATATTCTTTTTTTTTCTTTTGAAAATTGATAAACAAAATAGAAAATCAAAGCTATGATACGAGATGGATCAGTAAAATGTTTACGTAGACCCAGAATCTCCTTGAAAAAATAAAGTGAAATCATGAACAAAAAAAAACAAAAAAATTAGGTATTGAAAAAACTCTTCAAGAAGATGAACACAAGTTACTGGAGTTTTTAATAGGGGATTACTACGATCGTAAGAGAAGAATCACAGATCAATGACGTTGGGTCAGTCGAAAGGAAATGCAAAGGAAGCTTCTCTATGGTATCCACAAGACACAAGTCTATTATCAAAAGAAACGTTCAAATGAGGTTCATCTGGGAAACTGGCACGTATATTATATTTAAAATATTATATTTTATTATATTTAAAACACTAAAGAATAACAGTAGATGTTTACTGTAAGATGCACTTCGCTTTACCAATTCTCCGTTTTACTCAGTCAAATTACCTTTAATTAATTGTTATAAGGTTTTCATGTAATAATATGCTAAGTTAGACACGGATTCAAGTTATTTGCATGGCGCTGTCTCATTTTAACCTAACGACTTTTGGTATATATTTAATATTATATTTTCTCTTAGGAAATAATTAGAAAGAACCAATAATTGCTAATTTTCTCCTTTGCAGCCCCTTAAAAAATTATTTTCCTATTATCTTCCTTTTACTTTTGGAATAAATTAATAAAATAGCTTAATTGGTTCAGTGAACCAAATCTCAATTGGTTGGTAAATATATAAAATTTATATTTAATGTAAACCAACATCTATAAATAAAAAATTTAAAAAATCATAATTGGGGAAATGGTAATGATGGTTCCAAAGACAAACTCTAAATCATAGCTTTAAATAATGATTTTTTTTTTTAAATAAAAAAAGGTACAGTGAAACTTGAATAATTCGAACGTCTTTAATTCGAAATCGTGGTTAATTCGAAGATTTCTCTTAGTCCCTTGAATTCCTTATTAAATCAATGTTAAAAAATCGTGGATAATTCGAAGTTTTTTATAAAAAATTTCGAACCATAACGACTTTACGGCGTTTCATCGTTAAGAAATTCGACACGTGACAACTGAAATCCCCTTCCCGCCACCGTTCGACACGTGACGCTTCAGACGCCATTCGAGCTTCCTGCTGTCAGTGTCACCATGTCTTTCAGTAAACCACGCGTGTACAAGAATTTAACGTTCGCTGAAAAGGTCGCCGTCATTCGCGAGGTGGAAAAGGGTGTGAAGAAGAACTGCCAAATCGCAAACGAGTACGGGATAGCGCCGAATTTCGTCGGTACATTGAAGGACAAACCAACGTAAGTGAAGCTGTTTTCCGTTCACTAAACATGCTTGATGATTTTGCTAACCTTAAGCGACTGAATTCTACAAAACAATCAGACATTGCACAATTTTTTGAAAAACTATAATTTTCTGTATTGAACGTACTGTAGCTTACGTAATATAAATCTTATTTTGTTTACATACATATAGTGTTTAAGTCTTTCATACCATGATCTTTCTAAATAAATATTTACTTATTGACAGAATAATCTTTTCAAGCATTCAGTGACCTGAAATTAAAGTTAAAAGATGTAACTTGTTAATTCGAAAACTTGGATAATTCGAAGTTTTGTAGTGGTCCCTTCAGCTTCGAATTATCCAAGTTGCACTGTATAACCAAAAATTAAACATAAATAATTCATAAGTAATCTTCTAGCCTATTTACATAACAATGTACAGTATTTGTAGAATGAATGGGAAATTCTTTATTATTAATTTCACTGAGTTACACATCTAGAAAATATATATCTTGAAACATACTTTACTATAATTCAAAATTCTGAAAGAATTTGGTTTCTACTTTCCGTAAACTTTTACAAATAAAGACAATTGTTGTCCATAAATATGCACGCCAAATTGTATTGAAGATCCATTTACTGAGTAATGCTTATACGGAATTGTTCTTTGACACTGTTTGGCTCCACAGCTCCTTACTCGTATAGTCTTCCTGTATTAAAATCAATACGAATATTTCTCTTTTATTATCGTAATATAACCTTTAAAGTTCGACTTGATCACAGGTAGACTTAAATACATGTGTATTTCAACTTAAAATTACATTCTATTTTTTTGCTTTTCTCTGATTAAGTGATGTCTAATAAATGGTTAATGCAATGATATATCTATATGTAATTGCTTATGATAAATATATATATACAGTAAAACCTCGTTAAGTCGTCACCCGGATAAGTCGTCACTCCGTTTAAGTCGTCGTTTTCCTTTGGTCCCGACAAGGTCTCATACACAATAATGTAAAATAACCCTCGTTTACCCGTCACTAAATTTAATTCTACTCCGGATAACTCGCCACCCTCAAAAATGACTAAAAGCATCTTTCTTCTCCGTTTTGCATGCCATCGTGTTGTCTTTTCAGCCCCGCCCCTTCACTTTAAGAAAGCCAAGCCTTTACGGGGAATTTTCGACCACGCCTGTCACTTCATTACTTTCCTACCACTTCGGGTTCTTGGAATCTCGCTGCTAATCATTCAAAGCACACTTCTCGATGCGACTCTGTCGAGTGTAGACGTTTTTCTTGACCGCTCCTGAGTGGGACTTCATTTCATAGCGAGTAAGCCCTGCTCTAAGGGCTATTTTTTTCTCTTGCAATTTCGTGGTTAGAGTAATAAAAATTCATTAATAAAGAGTAATAAAATTCATAAAAGTAAGATAAATGAATGTGATAGGAGTTATGAAGCTCAATTTGATTTTTACGATAAATTTTATTATTGGGCTTATTTGCTTAGTAAATTAGAGTACTTGTAAATTGATCTATACTTTTGAGATGCGACGGTAATAGGCTCGTCTACGCATCTGTGGCTCTTTGATAAATTAGCTAAAAGCTCTATGATATATGGGGCAGAAATTTGGGGGTGGGCAAAAAGAGGGGAATTAGAAAAAAATACCAAAATTCTTTAATATATCAAATGGGAAAATATATCAAAATTCTTTTAGGATTAAATTGGAATACCCCTAATTATATTCTGAGAACGGAAATTGGTTTTGAAGAAGTGTTTACCCTTCAATTGAAAACAGCCGTAAATTATATTAGGAAGATTTTTGAGATGGAAGATTATAGGTTTCCAAAACAATGTTGGATTCAAATGGAAAATGATAGAGTAAATGGGTTAAGAAACAATTGGCGAGATGAAATATCAAAATGTTTAAATAGTATCGGTCTATCAGATGAGTGGATGGAGGAAAATTTTAGGTCTGGAAATAAAAATTTATTTAAAGAAATAAAACAAAGAGTGGAGGATAACGAGTGGGAAGAATTGAGGCATAAAATGGTAGTGTCAAGTTATAATATTTGGAATAAAGATATTTATACGAATAACATAATGAAATATTACCTAATATGAACAGATAATACATGGTGGATAAAAAAGATATATTTGAAAATAAGATGTGGAAATTTTAACAATTTAAATATGTCTAACAAACAAGAAGAAAATACATGTAAATTTTGTAATATAGGAAAATTAACATTGGAACATATTATTTTATATTGTGAAAGTTTTAAAATAGAGAGATAAATGGGTAGAGAAAGAGAAAATGGTAAAGATGTTATATGAAGGGAAATGTAATATAAATTTATGTATTTTTATCAATAAGGTAATTGAGAAGTAGTCTGATATTGTAAGAAATACAGAGGTATAAATAGCAAATATGTAAAAAAAAAAAAAGGGGAAGGGGGAGTCCTCCCCCCCCCCCTGTCAAGGCGGTAGCCCGCACAGGGATTCAATTAATTAGAACATTTTGTATATCTTTTTTTTTTTTGTTTAGTATTTTACAGTATGTCTTTTGGGTAGATTTATATAAGAAGGAAAAGGGACAAGAGAGAAAATTGATATTATTGTAAATAGGCCTAAACTAAATAGTTTTGTGATTTTTAAGAGAATAAATCTAAATCTAAATCTAATTTTGAGATGTATATCTTAGACCATTTGCAGTATTATAAGAAAAACACTTAGCTCCATTAAAACTAATCGATTCAGAAATTGGCTGCTGTAGTATACGAAAGTGCGGCTGCTCTGAAAAATGGGTAAGTATTGCAGTGAAGTGATTTTCAGAGTAGGAGCAATTTGTATCATTTGCAGTATTCTGTACACCTCGTTTATTCGTAAATCTGGTTTATCCGAAACGATTCTATTTTGAAAATACATAAATACATTTTTCCGTCGCTACAATCAATATTTAATAGCATACACAAGCAATTACGTAACTATGTAACTGTAATTGTATTATACAGAGTGGCACAAAAGTAAGGTTTATAGGTAATTTTTAGTAAATTTTTCGTAAAACAGACCTTTTATTTTATAAATTTCTTCATTCCCTAGGTGATGGCAAACAATCTCAATGAAGAACAAAGGAAATGGATATTGAAGCAGTATTGGAAGTGTGAAAATGCCAAGAAAGTACGTACAGCACGGCAAGAAGCTTTTCACACATCTCCACCGTCAAGCCAAACGATTTATCGCATAAGGAAGAAAATTGATGAGACTGGTTCAATGAGTAATGCACTGAAACCTGGACGCCCCAAGACTTCTGTTACTGAGGAAAATGAGATATTAGTGGCTATGACATTTGTGAACAGTTCAAAGAAATCCACTCGTCGTTCATCTGCAGAACTATCCATACCACGAACATCATTGCAATGCTTAATGCATAAATTGAAATTAAAGCCTTACCGACCACGACTAGTACATGGTCTTTTGGAGGACGACTCAGATCGCCGGTTGCAATTTTGCGAAATGATGCGTCAGCAATTTGCTGGAGAACAATCATGAATAAGATTATCTGGTCTGATGAGGCTTGCTTACATCCGTGGCATAGCGTCAATGAACGCACGTACGTCCTGCGTTTTCCGCTTTAAAATTAATTAAATAAAATATAAACAATGTAACGAATTAAATGAATATTCTATATAATGAATTTGTTTATATACAAATATTGTATTGTATCTGTACGAGAGAGAGAATAATATGACTCCAAGTCGATCAGCTCTCACTTCTCTCATGTTAGCAGTCTCCAACGTGCACTGGGCTGATGAAAATCCCCATATGATCATAGAAACCGAAATAAACCAACCTGGCGTTTGTAGAAATTGAAAACATTTATAGAAATTGATGAAAATCGAACTTTATGTCGTACTGTGTATCGGAGTGTCCTGAAAAGGTTTGAAGAATGTTGCAATGTTGAAGGAGAACATTTTGAACACCTAAGAGATTAAATTGTTGATGTTTAATGCTTAAAAATGCTAATATTTTGAAATCAATTGCCTATGTATACATGATACTTTAACTGTAAAGGGTCTTAACTTTAACTACATTTGGGCTACCCTATAGTTAACTGTACTGCAACAGGCCATGCAGGTCCTGGGATACGCGAGAGGTTTAGGCTCCCAGCAATTCTCGACCAATGGCATTAGTTGAGGTTGGATGGTCAGCCCGGCGCCCGCGCGCCTTTAACCCCCGAGTAAGAAACCTGGTACCCGTTTGTGAACCTTAGGTCTGTCTGGAGGAGAAATAAACGCGGAAAAACCCCCGACCACCGCCGGGAATTGAACCTTGGCTCCTCCAGTAAGCAGCAGTCCTCTGCCTAAACCACTGGACTACCAGACCCATAATTCTATTACAGTGCCCACAGAAAAACGGTTTACTTCGTTGATTTTGGAACTCATTGCTGATTGCGCAGAAAGCAATATGGAGGCGTCATAAGAACAGGTTACTGTGAAGCAAAGAAATACATATAATAATACTTACATCAGTGGCATAGCGTCAATGAACGCACGTACGCCCTGCGTTTTCCACTTTAAAATTAATTAAATAAAATATAAGCAATATAACGAATTAAATGAATATTCTATATAATGAATTTGTTTATATACAAATGTTGTATTGTATCTGTACGAGAGAGAGAATAATATGACTCCAAGTCGATCAGCTCTCACTTCTCTCATGTTAGCAGTCTCCAAACGCCAGCCAGAGTTGGCGTGAAGCCTAACATGCAGCTGTACAGCAAGGAACAGTGAGGAGCAAATGCAGTTAAGCTGTCTTTTCTACATTCCTTTCTTGTAGCCGTGCTATAGCTTAGATTTCTCCGTTTTCCTCTTGGTTATTTACTGCAACCCCAGGGTAAATAGCCAAATAACTGATAAATTTAAATATATAAAATGGTTATCAATATAAAATAAGTCTTCTTTTAAGAAAGTATTTTACAGAGTGTCACTATGATTGAAGTAAGCATAATATAAACTTAATGTGTTCAACATTTATATTATAAACCTTTTTTTTTTCCTATAAGCTTTATTTATTTTTTAATGTTATCAGAATGAATTTATTACCTTGGATTTCTAACTCACAATCCCCATATTTAGCAAGAAGAGAAAACTTTAAAGAAATATATTAAAAATAGTTTATTGTTTTCATTAATAAATCAGATGCGCCTATAATAAAAAAACCCGAATATAATGTCATGTCATTAATTTCCATGGGTGGCCCTTTCTTCCAAGGTATTGCAACTGAATCTTTTGTTCTACCACTATCAATTTAACCTCCTTTTCACCGACATCTTTGATAAATCACATCCTGCTTTAATAAAATTTTGTATAATCTTTTTGAATAAAGATTGTACTGGTAAATAAGGTTGTGTAAGATATGTGAGTATTATTTAAATTATTTTATATACTTACATTCTGTTTTGAAAAAATATGTTCAGACTAATGATAATAGAAAATTCATCTTCACTTCAAACACAAATATAATACTATTTTGTAATCCATTTTCGCAAATTTTCAGTCGCCCCCCCCCCCCCGAACAGAGTCTTGGCGTCCAAACTGTAAAAGCTTATGCTACGCCACTGACTTACATGTCTTTGCTGTAAGGCCTACAAAGCCAAGCTAGAGGTATAATTTGGAACGTTTTCTACTAGCTTAAGAGTCAGGGTGATGGAGTATGTATTTCTGAATTACTAGGAAGACCTGCTATTGCTACAAATTTGTTCCATTTGACAGTGAAGACAGGTCCCCCCTCCCCACAACAAATTCAGGGCCCAGGAACCAAATGCAGTAACGGGCCCCCTCCCATGTTATGGTCAAAATCCTAAATTCTTAGCCAAAAATATCGCAAAAATGCAAAACGATTCATATTTCTCCCTTTTAAACACACAGTTATTAGCATTATTTTTAGAGTAAATTAATTTAAATAAAAACTACTTCTACTCTCGAAACATTAAAAAAAAAAAAAAATTAATTTAACACCAAATCTACTTTTTCCAGCTCTACCAAAAGGTTTAGAAATGAATTTCCTAAATTTTAAAAAAAAATTCACTCTATGCAAACATTGCAATGCAGAATAACTCCATTCAGACCGTTAAAGCAGAAAAGTAGTTTACGTAAAATGTAGACTTAATTATAAAAAAATGTCTAGTAAGATTCAGATTATTTTTTTTTTTCGGTAAAGACCTCAGCCAGGGCCCCTTTGACGACAGGGCCCTGGTGCTGAGGGACCAACTAACCCCCCTCTTGTGGGGTCCTGGGTGAAGAGAATAGTCAGGGAGCAAAAATCGACGGGATCCGGTCAATTTTCCTCACCCGCGCATTTCATTTTCCACGTCTGAAACCTTTTGGATAAAATGTATATGGATGATATTTATAAAAAATGTAAATAATATAAAAAAATAAAAAGATACATAAGCACATTAAAGATGCAAAGAATAAAAAAAAAATCGAAATCTTGTTCTCTTCTACTTTGATTTGCAGAAATATAGGAATTGGTTACGATGCTTTGCGATAGATATCACTGAGAATCAGGGCCGTCGCGTGGGCGGGGCGACCGGGGCGATCGCCCTGGGCGCCGCGGCAACGGCAAAAGGAGAGTCGGTTTTTTTTTTTTTTTTGGTTGTTGAATTGGAGATTGAGGGGGCGCCTGACGAAATCTATCCCGAGGGCGCCACGGCTAGGGGGGCGCCGCGGCAACGGCAACAGGAGATTCCGTTTTTTTTTGGTTGATGAATTGGAGATTCCGGTTTTTTTTTGTTTTTTTTTTTGGTTGTTGAATTGGAGATTCAGGGGCGCCTGACGAATTCTTGCCCCGGGCGCCAACAAACCACGCGACGGCCCTGCTGAGAATACATGGAAATATTAATTCATAACCCACGATTTTCATCTTTTTTTCAACCGTCATATAATAACACTAGCTGAGTATCGTCGCTTCGCTCCGGAACCCTTGCATACATAGCATGAAAAAAAAAAAATCAACTTTATTTATTTAGCAAATTAATATCGAGATCAGAAAATATATGAGTTCCCAGCCTGTTGTGCCTTCTCCGGATAACTCAGATGTACTGCGGGTTGGCGCCACACATCTATATATCGATAAGGCAACTTTAAAACGAAAATATAAATCCTCTTTATTCCCTATCCCATGGGAATTTCGAAACATCCGGCCTTATTCCTTGTCTACATCATAAAGGGAACCTCTGTGCAACATTTCAGCTTTCTAGGTCCAAGGGTTTGGGCTGGGCGTTGATGGGTCAGTCAGTGAGTGAGTCAGGACTTATCTTTTTATATAGGTAGATTATTCAGTACAATGTATCAATATTGAAAAGGGTTCAAAAATTCTTATATCTTGACAACAGTACTATAACTACATTCTACGATAATAGTTTTAGCACCCACTGTATGTTCACTGTAATTTTTTAATGTACAGTACATGTTTAGTACAATATATTCCGGATTATCCGAAACGGGCACAGTCCCATCAAATTCGGATAAACGAGTTTTTAGTGTATATGAGTTATTAATGGCCACCAATCTTAATTAAAACAAAATAAATATTTACCTGCTTTGAATGGATGAATTCAGAGATCATTAAAACATTTATCACATTAAAATTAAAAAATTTGAAAAATATTAAATATTAAGAGATTTAGTAATAGTCAGAAATGCTTGACTATACATTCCTTAATTTGATTGGCGTATGAAAGTTAGGCAGTCCACAACAGACAGAAAATATGAAGAAATGTTAAGAATAATATGAAATTTTATGTTACTGAAGATTTATATCAAGAAACTCAAGAAAAACTAAAAAAAAAAAAATATTTTTGTTATAAAATTGTGTAATATATCTTTGTATGAAAATTATTTACAGTTTTACAAACAAATTATATTTCACTGAAGAAGTGAAACAAAAACTTGTTTAGATGTGTATAACAAACAATATTATTTTAAAATTAATTTAACTTTTATGATTGAAAACAGGGGCGTATATAAGGGGGGGGAGGGCCGAGGGGGCCCGGGCCCCTCCCGAAATAATGAAGATATGTCCTCCCAACGTTTTTTTTTTTTTTGTTTTGTTTTTTGGTTGAACAGATAGGTGTCCATCGTTTTTTTTTTGTTGAACAGATAGGTTTTCATGGTTTTTTTTTTTTTTGGTTGAATAGATTTTTTGGCCCGGGCCCCCCCCCCCCGAAATAAGGAAGGTATGTCCTCCCAACGTTTTTTGTTTTTTTTTGGTTGAACGGATAGGTTTCCATGGGGCGTCTACTTAAAATTACTTAACCTTACATTAATCTTGGCCCCCCCCCCCCGAAAATATATTCTATATACGCCACTGATTGAAAATGAATAATTAAAATCATTCCCCTGAAATTACTCAAGAAGTTCTGAAATTATATCTAAAGAAATTATATTGTATCTAAAGCCACAAAAAGCTGTATTAAGATACTAGTTAGTTACCTTATACTCTCCTAACATGTACACTAGGATGTTTACATTATAACAAGTGTATTTTAATTCTGCAGAAAGATGATATTCTTTGAGAAAGATTGATATTCATTCAATATTTACTATGCACTGAAGGACAATTTGCTATTAATTCATAAATGAGCATTGTAATTATTATTTACTGAAACATCTTTTTTTTTTAATTGGCATCTTAATGCTGAATATAAATTCTCAAAATTCTTTACATGGATTTTTTTTTTTTTCCATTATCAAGAATTCTTAAAATTTTGAAAAAAAAAAAATTCTTGAAATGAAAATTCTTGAACACAGTTTCTAAGATGATTTAACAGTATTAATCTGAATGCAAATCATATTAGTGATTTTTTTTTTTTTTTTTTTTTTTTTAGCTATGTCTGATTCACTGCTAATAAAAAACTACTACAACTATAGCTTCAGTCTTGTACAAGGTTGTTTATTAATTTACAAAAGAATATTTTTTCTTTGTTATTTTTTGTATTTACAAGCTAAGCCAATAAAAATAGGAGCTATTTCAAATTGATATAATATGTGAACAATTTTAAAAACATTTACTAAAATAAATACGTGTTTTCAAATACCCAATAAAAATATATCAAATGTTTGTCATATTAAATGCACATCCATAGTGCATTTTGATATGATTGATATTGGGATTTGAAAATTGGGTATTTCTTTTACCATAAAAGTTTACAAAATATATATACTTTTAATTTACATAAAAGTTGTTAGCTACTATTAGACTTGCCCATCTTTTCTTGGTACAGAAATCCTTGATTTTGCTTGAAAAACTATAGTAAACAATTTTTACTTTCTGATTTTTTTCTTTTAACATTGTTAAAAAGGTCATGTGCTTATGAAATGATATGGTTTCATTCACAGGAAAATAACTACAATACAGCAGAGTCTCAATTATCCAGATCTGATAAATAGAATAGAAGATTAACCAGGTTATATTCCAAAAAGGTAACGATTTCAAAGAGAAAAAAAAAATCAGAGAAATGTTCCATCAAATATAGTTTTCAATATACTAGTTCTCATTTAAAGGTAATGATGTATTTCCTGTTTTATTTTAAATAAAAAAATGCATACACAACAACCTCAATTTCTCTCCATAGAAATATATATACATTACAGTATGCATTTGCAGTATATATACATTAAAAATAGTATACATACATACACAGTTTATTTACATATTATTTACAATAAATGTGTGAGTTTCCTTTTCAAAAAGTTACTGCTTTTTGTAGTGTATCTGGGAAATGTACTTCCCATCTATCCCAGATAAGTGAGAATCTCCTGTATAATTGTTATGCCTAATCAGACTGAAATAAGGCACTTTTCATATTTTCCCAAAATAAAGAGAGAAAGAAAAGGTAGAGGGATTATTAATAAAGAAAACCCTCCCATTAAAAAAGGCCACTCAATTTCAAGTTAAATACTGTATATTAATAATGATATTAGTTTAGAAAATAAAACCAAATACTAGATATCGGCATTTTAATTTTAACACTTAACATTTTCTTTTTGAATAGTGATTTTTTTTGTTATAAATTTAATAAAAGCAAATTTGTTTTACAATTTTAACTGATTGGTTTTAAATATCTCATTACAAAGTATTTATCTGATTTTATTTTACTCAAGCAAGTTATAAATATACTTCAAATAAACCCTATTTAATTATTTCAACATAATGAAATACATTAATAATAACTTTGCCCATTGTTTTAAAATATTCATTATGTTGTGTTGTTAAATTTAATTTATAATTTCTGTATTTTCTAAACATATAAAAAATACACTTATACAATATACATATGTACATGATCTTATTTCTATAAGGTTTCAATAAGCTAAAATAAAAACAAATTACAGTATTTTTACAGTATGAACAACACAAATATCTGTACAAGTCGCTGCTCTACCTTCTTCTCCAGTTGTCCAACCCTGCCCTGATGGCTAAATCATCACAAAATAACCCTGAGGTTAGGCTTGAATTTTATTTCTTCCCAGAGCAAATGCAGATGATGATAAAACAAAAGAGCACTGGGATGACAAATTTTATAACATTCTAACCATCATAATTATTCAATATATGCACAAAAGATAACTTGTTTTGTCAAACAAAAAGAAAATAGATTGTTAGATTGCTCTAATGTAAAAATAATAAAACTATTATGAGCATTTTTAGATGTGCTAATTCATTAGATTTCATAATTATTAAAAGATTAATAATAATCATGATGGCAGAATTTTAAAAATAAAGTAAAATACACTTAGGGCAAAACAGTTCTTGAGTAGTTTAGCTCATAAATCACTTCAGATTTCTTGTATTGGTTTTAGCTTCATTCTAATATAGAGTTTTAAATAAAATATATCACAATGACTGTAAATTTATACAAAAGAAAAATAAATAAATAAATAAACCAACTCATTACAAGCTAAAGCTGAAATGAAGTATTATGCCTAATTTAAATTAAATCAAAAAGACGTCAAAAATTACACAAATTCCTAAAACAGTAAATGGCAGTATTTAGCAAATAGTGTGTCCTAAAAACACAAATTTCTGATTTAAAATCTAACATTCCTAATAATTACAAAGCGAATCTAATTATAAAACTTTGGAAATGAGAGAAATAAAGCTTAATAATAATAAAAAATATACAAAGGAAATCCTAGGAACGAATGTTTTCAAAGAGTGGTAATGCATATGGAAAATTACTATCATCAGAGCTTTTAACAGCCTTACTGAAGAATCTGGTCCACGGCAGCTTCTGCAAAGCCAGATCAATTGGTTTAAACTTAACTGTGGCCATTCTTAAGGAGTTGTTTCAAATTCTCCACATACAATTATTTTGCAATTGGATTGTTGTATTAATTTAGAAGAAAGATACGATTGTTCAAGCAGTTTTTTGATGGGTCTTAAAACAGAAAATAAGGAAGACTGTGTACAAAATAAATGCAAGCGTAATAGCAGCTAAAGCATACATGAAAATATTTAATTCTGGGTGTCTGTATCGATTCTTCTGCATCCATTCCAATACTTCATCTTCAGCCATTAAGTCACCTTTTATTTGAAAAGGAAAAAAAAAGGGACAAAACATTTGTTACAGAGGCTGTTAAACATAAAATTTATATTGAAATAAAAAATAAGATAAAAGAAGAAGCATGAAATTTCACAGTCCTAGAATTTAAAAATATGATGGGATTAGTGGTGGTAATAATGAAATCATTTACAGTATTTTACTGATTTCTATCAACTTACTTAAACTTTCATCAATTTTGATTTAGTATATTTTTAATGTATTTTTTTTTATTAATTCTATATTAAAATCCATTAAATTTCTTACCTCTATAAATTGATGGAAATTTCTTTCTAAAATAGACAAGTGAAGGCAGTGAAGTTATACCATATTTCTTGGAATACCTAGGATCTCTGATCTTCACAAATATGATATCCAAATTATCTGCTTCATCATCAATGTGCTCTAATTCTTCAAGAATTTCATCACATTTGGGGCAATTAAAATCATCTATTAATAAAAAAATATAAGACTGTTTAATCTGGAATAATGTATAAAAAAAGATGAATAACTTGGTAGTTTTGGCAATGAAATATTAAATCTAAAGAAAGTAAAGTCAACTTTTTTAACAGCATCACTTCAAGAGTAAACAGAATAATCATCATCAAATTTTTAAGTTTGTAAGCTTTTAAAATTAAAAAAAGAAAAAGAAAAACTCAAAAAGGTTCCTACAAGATGTTATTAAAGCTTTTTTTTTCCTTTATAGCTTTACTAATTCATTTTAAATATACAAGTCATAAGCTTTCCAATATGGTATCACTTTTGTCTGTCCGACTTTTAGTTTGGGCTCTGGAGGTGATGACAGATAGATGGAGAGACAGTAAGAGCTGTCCCTTCACACTTTGTGCATGGATCAATCTAGAATGAAAGAACTCTAATGTACATTGGCAAAGGTGGTTTTAGTCATAGACAGCCATATCTATTTTTAGGGCTAGTGCTTTTAGGCATTTCATGCTTTCATGTGCACTTATATAGGTAGGGTCTCATGATTATTTATAAGCTTAAAAAAAAAAGCTTTTGCAAGTCCAGGCTTGTCTGGGATCTGGCACTACCTAAGGCCATCTCTGAAGGTATTATTTAAAATTCCTCTTATTATTTTCAAATATTTGTTAGCCATTACAAACAAATCCTGAAATAAAAAGAGACTATATTTTTTGGATAAAATATCACTTGGGAATTTATCTATGGCAGGCATTCAAGAATTTTTACTTTGCTAATGTTATCCTAATTTTTATATTTTTATTTAATAAATGACAGTATATAGAGTAAAGAAGTCATTAATTTTCAATGCACTGAGATGGACTGAAAGAAATGGCAAAGACCCATTGAATCATGCTTAACTAGACTTCATAGAGAAGTCTTATTAAATCACTAAAAGAAAATACATTTATCTAGATCATTTGCTTAAGCTGATTCAACTCAGCTCCCTTTTTCACTTCTCATATAAAATAATTGTTGTTTGACTTACAAAAGTAGACGGCTACAAAATCATTTTCCTCTAATAATTTGTCCAGCATTTTTCTATTAACTTCTTCTATTTCATCCCTTAGTTCAAATACATCATTACATGTTAGCCATCCCAAAATTTTTTCTTCATCAAATAAATCACCTGAAAAAAAAAAAAACACATTTTACAAAGAAAAACACAATATTTATTGCTGATAAATATTTCTTGAACAAGTTTTGAACTAGAAAATATGAGACTACTGATATTCAAAATATAAAGCAAAAAAAGTAGCAATTTTTTAAAATAATATAGAGGAATAAAGATAAAATTATTCTCTAAATCATTCTTTAATGTGCACCAAATTTCATGAAGATCTATTAATCAATAGTTGCCAAAGTAATATAACCAACCCAAACAGTTCCATACACATATATCCTAATAAAATAAATATTTATTAACATGAAAACAAAAAAATATAACAAATGATATTGTTGAGCCTTCATTTGGAAAGGATGCAAATTTTAATTAATTTCCGTTTTCTTCTAATAAGACAGTACATTTTGGAAAGGGTAAGAAAAAAGATTGAGCTATCATCTGATTTTGATCACTTAAAAGTACTGTGATATGCCTTGAAGAAGCAGCAATCAGCTGAGTAAGGAGCCTGGATGGCATTAAGAAGTAGGAACAACAGTGTAGAAGAAATTACAGCAATAAGAAGGCAATGCCATCACAATGATCTAGATAGAAGCTACTGCTGGAAAGTAAAGCTTTCAGCAATCACATTGTGATAGAAGTCAGCAACCCATAATAAAGAGGGCTTCAGCACACATAGGATAGTTACCATCTAGTAAGAAGTTAGTCACAGTGTAAGAAGCTACCACTACACATTTTAAAGGCAGTTAGGATGGCAGTGACTCAGCAATTAGAAAATGGTAATCATTGTAGAGGAATGATGGATTTTTTTTTCACAAAAGAGCTGCAAATAAAAGAGGAAGCATATACCTTCATAACCATTATTGATTCTCAAAATTAAATTCTATTTGTATAGCTCTTATTTGTGGGTGAAATTTTAATACAACAGTATACAACCCGTAGATGGCAAATATACTTCACAAACAACATGGCTACAACATGTATATCCTTCTAATAATAATTTAATATCTAGAGTACATTAATAAATGCAGTACAACAAAAACCATCAAAGGAATTTGAATGAAAAAAAAAATTAGTAAAAAGGAAATTCTTAAGCTCAAATCTAGGAAAACTGAGAATCTCAGAAAAAAATATGATTATTTTTTTTCTGAGAAAAATCAGATTTGATTAACAACTGATGCCAGGCAGTTGAAAATCAAAGTATCAGCAAACTTACCTCAAGTTTGGAGGAGCTGCTTATAATGCAAAACAGATCAAATAAGGGTAAAATGTAAAAATAGAAGTGAACATGAAATGAAGAGCTGAAGGACATAAAGAAGGTTTAATCTGTGATGTATTGGGTTGACCAAAAAGTTCGTTCGGTTTTTAAGTAAAAATAAAAGACACATTTTTCATTTTCACCAATAATTTTATTGAACAACGTCTTCAATGGTTTGTTCCACTACCCTCTGCCATCTTTCAGGCAATTTCATAATTCTATCTTCCCAAATCTTCTTATCTTTTTGAGCAAAATAATGTTCCAGGCCTTTGGTGTCTTTCAGGGAATTGAATTTTTTCAATTAGAGAATTGTGTAAAGACCGAAATCAATGGAAATCCGAAGGTGCAATATCTGGTGAATACGGCGGATGAATCAGAACTTCCCAGCCAAGCCAAGTAATAGTTTTTGCCTGGTCATCAAAGAAACATGCAATCTTACGTGCTTATTATCTTCCATCTTCAATATTAAACTGACTACATAAAATTCACCAATTTTGATCAGTTTTTGTTGTAAATGCAAGCTGATATGACAGCTCTCACAATACAATCTAACAAAATGGTGTTGAATGAGGTTAAAGCACCTAAGTGCTACTAGAGCCAACTTAAGTAAAACTGAACGAACTTTTTGGCCAATCCAATAAATAAGTTGATAACACAGTACTTAAAGATTGGATGATTTCAGTAGGAAGGATGGAGTAAAGTCTAACAGTGACAAACTGGGATCATAAAGAAAGCAATATTAACTTCTTATGTGCCAAGGAGTGAGTAGTAAATCAAAGAGCTTACTGCATTTGTAGAAAGTCACTCAAATTGGACAGAAGGATCTTTGTATAACAGCAACAAATAAAGAAATTGCTAAATTATAGCATTGTACATACAGAGGCACAAATTAGAGCCTAATATATGTATCAATTTAAGATTAATATTCAAAGATTGCAAAGATGAAGAATCTGAAGCACACATGGGGGGAATCCTTGCCATGCTCTTCTGATAGATATTTCTCAGAAACTAACAGAAAACAAACTATTTTGTTGATATAGACATTATAAAAAATTATGGAAGAAAGCATCTGTACTTCTTAAAAATGACTAAACACAACTGTTAGCATCTGTTTTCTTCTTAAACTTCAAAAGCATGTGAATAAAAGAATTCTAAAATTGGATGATGAAGAGAAACAGTCATAATAAAAAAAATGAATTAATTCAACTGGCATCAGTTGTAGCTAAAATTGGTTCATTGTAAATGGAAGTTTTAAAAATAGGTGATGCATAGTTGATGGAGAAGCAGTAAATTTCGGAAAAAGAGTGAAACTTCTATTATAAATTACTTGTATTGACATAGATTCTAAAGAGCTAAACTGCCTCAGATATGGATAATAAATTGAAATAGATAAGAGAATGATCCTTATCTACTTAAGTTAACTTAAAATTATGTAAGGAAGCGCTGACAGATGCAGATATAGCCTTTGTTCTCCTTGTGGATAATTTAAATGGAAAGACACCTAGACATGAACAGTTTTTAGGAATGTCTTTAAAAACAAAGCTTGGCAAATCTTCAGAAATTGCTTGCATTCAGATGTAAAGGAAAACAATCTGGATGTCGATGAGAATAGATCACCGGGATGAGGAAACAGAAGATAGAAATAACTACCTACTGAAAAGGTGAAAAGTTAATCAGACATGCATTTCAGGAGAATGATGAAGAACGTGGAAGATAAAACAGTTACAATAATATTCATAAATTATTACGAAATTAATAGTATTAAGAAATTATATGACATCATTAAGATAGGATGTTTGGAAGAAAACAGATCTATTTTTGACTAATTTGACAAATGAACAACAGGTACTGCTGCTTGCTAGCCTCATTCCTCCAAAGATCTGGAAAAATTATCTCATCTTATCCTGAGCATACATCTGTTTCATAAATATCCATATGTCCTTTGAACTGCAGATTCTACTGATTGTTATACTTAAAAAAAAAAATAGGATTAATGTCAGAGTAACATCAGAATGATGAACAAGTTCAAGCATAACTCAAATGATTTATTGAAATCTTACTATTCCACTTGAACATTTTCCTTCTTTGAATGTCTGTTTGTATGCATGCCATGCAAACACAGCTGGAGATACTGCTGTAAGTTGCTTATTTATGATCCAAATTAAAATATGATCAACTTTCCCAGTCCTCAAATTTTTACCCCCCCCCCCACTGCATATTCGCTCCTCTCTCTGCAAAGGATAGATGAGAATTATACCTGGGATTCATAAATCAAATAAGCAACAAGTCACAGAAGTTTAGATGATTTTCCATTCTGAGGAGGTGTGACATTCTCAAGTTGGCAAAAGTGGATTTTGCTACAAAGGAAAACTGGCGAACAAGTGAACTCTAGGACCCATCTGGATAAGAAAGAACCAGAGGAGAATTCTTAACTATCACCAGGATTGAACCCAATTTCTCAGCTTACAGTAAAGTTCTTTACCACTTGAGCTACTTAACCTCAGGCAAAGCATTGATTATAAATTTTGTATTCATTATATAAAAAGAAAATCAATTTCATGACTCAGTTTGTACTTAACTTTTTAATATAGAAAAGTTTCCAACATGTTTTGAATTACTTCTTACCTTCATATATCAGAGGAACCTTTTTCCTGAAATAAACTAGTGCTGGAGTTTGAAAAATATTGAACCGCTCAGCGGCATCCGGGCTGTTAATTTTTACAAAATCAATACCAAACTGATCAGCTTGGTCATCAATGTTTTCCAGTTCGGCAAGAACAGCTGCACATTCATGGCATTCACTTTCATCATCTAAAACACCCATGTAAAAAATAGTAATAATAATAATAAAAAAAAAATAAGATTAGTGACATCAAAATAAAATAAACAAACATATATGTTTTACAATTTTTTTTTTTTTTTATAATTTATTATATATTGCATTTTTAAATAATTCTAAAATAAATAGAATTTTGGTCATGTTTTGCTAAAATATAATTAATTCTTTCCATTAATTTTATTTCAAAAATGTATCTTTCTCATATTTTAATTTTTTATAAATATATCAGGAGAATTTCATTGTATCGTGTGCTAAATTGAAGTTCTCAATATTTGAACTATTTTAATAATTAAAATCATTGATAAAATCACTTAAATTCGTTCCCCTAAAGAAATACAAATTTTAACTACTGTTTTATCTTAAGTCAATTAATAATATCAGCAGTATTAAACAACTGATGCAAAGTTTACCATAGAATCAGAACGTATTGTCCCTATCACTTTTTAATAAATTTAGTTACATTTACTTTATTTTTATTTAATAAAATAAAAATATTCTATTGACATTCTTACATATTTCATCGTTATTTACTAAATGCTTGAATTCTAATTAAGATAAATATGGGAAAATACAGTTTTTTATAAATAATGAATGAGAATATCTATAAATCTGAAACTTAGCTATTTTCCAATGCTATTTTGAAAGAAGAAAAAAGTCTCACATTTTAAATGTAATACAAATTTTTTTATAATACTTTTATTGCCAAGTTTAAAAATAACAAGAAATGGATACACAATACATATTTAAAAAAGTACTTAGAAGTCATCTAACATGTTTCTGGCATTTACTCATGTATTGCCTTCCTCAGCCTGTGAAGTGAGTCTCAATATTCATTTAATATATCTGGTAGAGGATGGATGAAATGGCCATGTGGAGTGGCAATGCTGAACTTTGTTAATATACTTTTAAGTACCTTTTACTTTTCTTTGATGTCAAGTGTGTGTCTATTTCTCATTAATTTAAAATAATTTTTACAAACATATAAAAAAAAAATTAAATTGTTAAACTTTAATGGGCAATTCTTGCTCATCAAAGTGAATTTTAACAATGATTAAAAAATTATTTAAAATAGAGCACTAATGTATTTTAATTATGTATTATGTTTTAACTTTAGCATTTTAAGACTCTCTTCAAATAATATTGATATATTTTTTTCTGAAAATAATTTTATTTGATCTCCTTTTTTTAATTCATTTTACACATTTAATCAGCAGTACTAAATTTTAGTAAGTGAAACTAAATGAGGACATCAATAATTCATTTTATTACTAAAATATATTTTTACTAGCAATAGGCCTACAGAGGATTGAGGTAGATAAAACTGAACAAGTGTGAGATCTCATGTTATGGAGATAAGCCCTTTCTCCACCAACGCTGCTGCTTGATGTGACACCACGGTTGTGGACAATCACCCAGCATCATAGTTTCTATTGCAGAAGACTTCTGGATAGGTATTCCTGGGGCTTTGTGTTCCACACATCTAAACAAACTTTCCATAGGCCAGCTAGCATATGAGGTGCTTGCTGTGCAATCCCAGATTTGAGAAGTCAAAAACCACAGAAGTCCATTGGGGACATAACTGGTATGCACGTAAATGGATTGACATAAATCCCGGTTTCACATGCCTTTCACTCATAGTAGTGGACCAAGGAAGGTGCTGTATGACTGGATGCCTTGTCCATATGAATGTTCACTGATGGAGCATTGTTGCCATAAAGCTGTGGGATATGAGTGCCATAGATTGGTTCAATCACAGTCTCTTGGAAGTATGCAGCAGTTACCTTGGCATTAGCTGCACTCTGATTAGTGGGAGATGGCCATAAGCCCAGTATCCTGCAACAATCATAAAGTCTTTGGAGAACTTTTCTTTGCATTCCTGTACGAAGTCTGCTTGTCCTTTCTCCCTGATGTGCTGGTAATAAATCGGTTGGTTTTCATTGGGCTATTGGCACTGTTCAGATACACTTATGTTTGGTCCAATGTGACAACATACTGACGGAGGTCACATGCGAGATACCATTCATACAGCTTTTTTGCATTGGTGTAGCATTTTTGGATGTGATGTTCGGTGAGTTTGTGATCACGTGCTTTGTGGCCCCTGTGCATGCCAAGATTGTTTTGGATGGCACATTCCATGGTCTGTTGCGATGTTCCTAACCTATTGGCCATGTAATGTTGGGTCGGTGGATTCTCTTTGTATGACTATTGCTCTGATCTGCCATATAGTAGCAGGGGCTCAGCTGACTTGTCTGTTTTGGCAATATCTTTGGCCTGGAGGTCAAGTTGATGGTTTCAGCAGATTATGTGGTTAATGTACCTTTACTGATTACCAAACCTTTGTCGACGTGCTGTTTGTAATCACACTGTACGACATTTTGATGTTGGAAAACGCACAGATATATCCTTCACAGAATGGGGTTATTTTCGCAGATATTATTCAGTCTATTCAACAATTGACACATCACCTTTACAGAATATCAATGGCTGCATATGTACTGTATCAGTGGGTGCAATACATTGTATCACACGAGGTACAGATCAGTTCGAAATTGTTCAAATTTATCTGCCTCAACCCTCCCTATATTAAGAGATTCTATAATGAAATACTACCAATATTCCTAAATACTAAAAAGAAAATTTCTGGCACTAACTAATATTGAAGAAAGAAGAAATAACAAACATGTAGTAGAACTATTTGAAACAGTTACCCTATTTCAATTAAAATCTCATTAAAATACTGTTGTTTCATTGTGGATTTAAAGGAACACTATGTATAAAATTTGAAAGATTCTCTATTGTAAAAATGGGTAAATATATTAGAAAATTAAATTAAATGCAAAAAAAACTGCAGAAATCTAACACTAAATTAAACTTGTGTGTATAAAATTCAAATTGGCCATGAAAAAATTAAAGTATGGATCATCAAAGCATGTAATAGATGTAATAGATAATACAATGTGAAGATTGGAAAAGCAATACATGCACTATGAATTTAATCAGTTCAGGAATTCTTTCAAATAAAAAAGATGCATATCAGATAATTTATAAAATTGGTGCATTACGTAAAGTATTTCCGACTTAAATAGTACATCATCATCCTGAATAACCCAAAAGTGACATTTTGCCTCAAAGGACGTAGTAAGAAGATTCAAAGCAAAGATAAAATAACAGAAGTGGCAGACTCTATTGTATAGTGCCCATGATTTTGTTATCTCACGAATAGATGCCAGGAAAATTTTTTATCAGAATTCTTAATGGATTCTACTAATTCAAACTTCTTATTTCATCAGAAATGTGACTATTAAAGTAAAGTGCAAAATGACTTTAGTAGATAAAAACTGGCATTTTTAAAATTTTAGGTGCAATCAAGAGAATTGAGAAAGAGTAAAAAGATTGCTACAAAATGAACAAAAAGGTTATTTTTAGAATGTTTTTTAGACATTAAAAAAGAACAAAGAAAAATGTAATAATTATTATATTTTATAAGTTTAAAGCAATTACCATCTGTAGATTAAAAAATGTGATTAAATCTTTTCTTTAGGTTCTTTCCTGATGATTGAATTTTAAAATCATATATCAATAAAAATATGAATTTAGCACTACAAGCATTAATGAATCCTAGCACTTATAATTGAATAAGTAAATAATTATATAAAAATTACTTAACAAAATAAAGAGAGAAGGAAACTAAATATGTTAAACTGGCGATCTCCAGACAGGAAATTTGCTTTCTAAGAAGGGAAATTTAATTTTAAGAAAATAAAAAAAAAAAAAAAATTAAAGGAATTTGACTGAAGATAAGATATACAGTGTTTAACCCCAAAACCTGTTGCTAAGAGATGATTAAATAATATTCTCCCTTCAAATAGTACGATAGATTATCTTGTTCACATCTGATGAACTTTCTGAAATTTAAGCTTAAAAATACAAATAATATTATTCATAAATGTACATTGATATGAATAAGATAAACAGAAATTAGTAGTAAGTCTTGAGCAAGCCAGCAGGATTAATCTCCGAGCAATGCAGATACTTTAGCTACTTGTATATTTTAAAAGTGCTTCTAAAGCATTTCTTTTTAATTGATAAAAAGCTTGTTACAACATATATAATTAGTCACAATGGTTAGACTGAGAGAAGTTTTATGCAGGAGATGAAATGAAATTGCAAAACAAGTAAATCAAATCAATAAAATATTTCATAAACTGGAAAAAAAATTAAATTAATTCAAATGCATTCCATTCCAATATTAAATAAAAAGAATGTGAAATTTAATTAATAAAAAAAATATGTTTTTGAAAATAGCACAAGCAATTTTGAAGATAGTATCCAACAGTTTTATTATCAAAATTATAAGCTTATGATGTAAAATATGAAACCTCAAATTATTAAATAACATTTATTATTGTATCTTTCAATTTGTCAGCTCTCTCAGACCTGACTGTTAAAAAATGTTGTGAAACCTTTACTTTTCTTTAAGTTTTCTTAAAACAAGCTTTTTGTTTAAACAAAATGTTATTAGTATTTGGGATAAGTTATTTATTACATTCTTTTTATTGTTTTTAGATCTTTAATTAAAGAGGTGAAAACTTCTTTCATTGAAGTTTTGGATTTAATTATATTTAAAGAATAGGAGTAAAGTAGAATTTGGGGAGCTTTTTAGGAAGAAAAATAATTTTAAGGAATTCAATAAACTAACACAATATTTTTCTGCTGGATTCTATTTTCAAAAAAAAAATAAAAATTACAAAAATAAAGGAATAAATGAATAAATAAATAAATAAATAAATAAATAAATAAATAAATAAAAAAGCAAATGAGCAAAACAAAATTCTTAAAATGTAAAATTCAGTGTACTATACTTAACTAGATATTCATAACATGCTTATCAAAATTTATTTGAAAATTAACCAAAATATTTCACAAAATAACTGAAAATGTATTAAAAAGCATGTAATTTACATAACGTACATTGTAAAATATTTCTGAAGCGATAAAAGGATTTCTAGAAAATTAAAAAAAAAAAATCATTGATTTTAACATACCAATTAAGTATACTAGAAATAAAAAGATAAAAGTTTTAATTCGAAAATAAATAGAATGTTCTTCAACATAGCAAACTTAAGTAATATTAGCTTGTAATAAAATGCTAATTCTTCTTCTTATTATTTTTAAATTTGAGCAAAATCTTTATTGACTTTTTAATGACATTAAACAATGGCTCATAAGAAAATATATGTCATCTAAAAAAAAAAAAAAAAAAAAAAAAAGCATTTCTAAGTGTGTTTGTTGTTTGTGGATTTTGAAAGACAAAAGAGATGATTTTATCCTTTTAATAAAATACAGAATAAAATAATAATAATAAAAAAAATGAAGGAGTCCAAATGATCAAAATTTTCAAAATATTAACTTGTGGGAATTAAGATACTACTCTTATTGAACATAATAAAAGATAGTTTACACAAGCTTTTAAGAACGTATGAATAAATCTTCTTAGATCAAAAGATCAAAGAGGGAATACCAGAATCTACATCAAGCAGAAGGTATTCTAATGAATGCAGACACATAAGCAAGATAAACAACCTATTACAACTGAAATTGTGAAGACAACTGCCACACAGGTTGCTCTATCTGACTGCAAATAGATAATGATTCCAATTATGTGAGGAAAAGCCTATCTGCATCTCTAAATCATTGTAAGATTAGACCTACACAATGACAGAAATTTCGTTTTCTTAGAAAATGCAAGGCAAATGGAAAGGACATTTGTAGTGATTTAGGCATTTTTAATGACTGTTACTTATATTTAATAAGTGCTACAGATATTTCTTTCTCTCTCACTTTCTTTCTCTCATATACTAAACAAAAAATATCAATAATCTTTTGGACTCTTGAAAGTTTTGCTTTCATGTAATCATAAAGCAGATTCAACCATCTAATCCATTTCATAAGATAGCTGTTTACAAATTATTCGGCCATTACAGCATTACACTATAAAGAACAATGCAGTAGAGCTAATGGAATATATCTATATATATAAATTGCATTTCTAAAACATATGTATCTTACAACCTTCAAGATGAAATATAAAATCTCTTTAGCTCTTACGTAAGCCCAGTAAAATAACAATTTAGAAATGCTTTTTTGAGGATCTTGCATTTTAGAAATAGAGTACACTGAAAGTTACAAGTGTTATTGCCAGCTATGGATTAATAAGGGATACTCACTGGGGGGACATCCTCTGACAGGATGAGGGTACTCACAGAAAAATACAGCTAAAAATGGAGATTCCTCCAATAATCTATCTAACATTCTATTATTAACAGCTTCAATTTCATCAGCCAATTCTCTATTATCATCATCTGTCAGCCACTCAAGAAGCATTTCTTCATTTTTCAAGTCCCCTGAAAAGCAAAATATAACAAAATTAATACTGTTAGAAATTCCTGCAACTTTGATGAATGTCAAAATTCAAATTTTATCAGAATGGTATTTCTTTCAGATTTGTCATGAGATCTAACTAAAACTTTTTATTGTTCTTGTTCTGATTAAAAAGGAGATCTTTATTGCAAAACATATAAATATTTGCTTCCATGTTTTTTTGTAACAGTAAAAAAAGATTTATAATAAAAATAAAAAATATCTTTTATAAAAATTTGACAACAATGAAGTTTCAATGGATTTGGTATTACTAACATTTCAGTTTGAAAACCTTTTAATTTAATGATGAAAAAAAAAAAATGTCAGTTTCTTTTCATAACAATTATTTTTCTGCTTTTAAGAATGCTAACTGAACAATTAACACTGACTGAGCTGGAGCATTTTCTAATGCCAAGACTCTGAAAATGGAATGACTGATCTTCACCAAGCTTTCATTCAATGGCTGTACAATACCATTGAAATATAGGAATTATATCACCAGAATTCAAGGGCATTAAATATAGGTGGCAGAAAGATAGAAATAATTGGAGTATTATTAAAAAAAAAAAAAATGTGATTGGATGGTCATTTGAAGTTACGAAAGAGATTATTTATTTTATTCAGTTGGACAGAAAACCCAGTTATTTATTTATTTATTTATTTTGATTGTCAGCCTCAAAACTTGGACTCTCTCCCTCCCCAAATCAAATCCTACTTATGTTCATACTAGAACTTCAAGGTTGAAAGGACTACTCACCAGAGACTGGAAACATTATGTAAAAGAAATCTTATGTAAAAGAAAGTAAAACTAATGTTTCTTGTTACTGAAATGTTGATTATGAAGAATCCTATCTTTGAATATGAAGGCATTAGGCGACATGTAAATAGTGTCTTCAAAGATTGACCTGAATAACAGACAGTAATTGTGATGTGGAATTCTACTTATATTGTTTGACATGTGACATAATGCCTCTTCCTTTTTTCATACAGCTTGTAAAGTTTGTTTGTTCGTTTGTTTTTTGTTTTTGTTTTTTTTTTTAATTTTTTTTATTGGCGATAAAAAAAAAAAATAACAAACTTAACCATTTTCTCTAGATACAAATAAAAGACTATAATAACGAATCTAAAAAGACTATGATAGAATATGGTATTATGACAGTCTTAGTACTAATTACTTACCTTCATAGATTAGCGGATTTCCATTTCTGAAATATATCACAGCTGGAACTGTTTTAATTCCATATCGTTTTGCTAAGACAGGATCATGAATTTTAACCATATTGATGCCATAGGTATCCAGATCATCGTCAATATTTTCTAATTCTTGCAAAGACTGATCACAAGCCTTGCAATTTGGCTTATCTATTAAAAAGAAAAGTTATGCTCATTCAGTTACTCTTTAAATTTGTATGCTAAAAATACAAAGTAGAAGAATGTCTTTAATTTATTTCTGAAATACTTTAATTTAGTAAACTGTGGATTCAGTTAGGAAAATGCTGAAAGTGAAAATGTAATAGATATAGAAAATTTAAAGAACATTCAAGAATTTGCAAAAAGAGAAGACTCTTCTTTTTCATTTTATTTTTTTTCTGAACAATTCATGTTTTTACACTTAGCCGACTATTTTGGCACCAACTTTAAACTAAAAAAAAATAAATCTAAAAACATTTAAAATTTAAACATTTAAAACAGCAACCCACTGTTCAGCGATGGGACATTCTTTGGACACGGAAAATGTTATGATATTGGGGGTTATAAGAATAGGTATTTGAGTGAATTCTTTGAATCGGCAATGATCCGCACAAAAGGCAGTTATAACCAGGATCTTTCGACCAAAAATGTGTTGGAGTATGGCTTGTAAATTAATAAGGAGAATAATGGTTATAGTGTTGCAGGTGGAATAGCAGACAGCTGCTTCCGTTGAGCGCTTTGATCGCTCGTCAACATAGGGTAAGTGATATATATGACACTCCCAGAAATAGAACTGTCTTTTCTCATGGCTGACGATTCCTGTAAAAAGGGAAGGAAAAAGGTAGGGGAATTTTTACGCTTGATAAAGGAACCCCGGGTTACAGGGGTTCAGAAATGCACGTTGCGGTGTATTTTAAATGTTTTTAATTTTTTTTTTTTTTTTTTTTTTTAGTTTAAAGTTGGTGCCAAAATAGTCAGCTAAGTGTATTGAGAAGTAAAAGTCTTATAATTCTTGTTTTTCTTTTCATGTTAATTACAATATGCTATGAAAATAAAACAGCACTATTACCAATTCTTTCCCTTTATCCTTATGTATGGTTTGTTTACTAAAATAGAAAGTATACATTTCTTTCATCTAAAAAAGAATGTGATTTAAAAACTTATATTGTAAACATTTAGGATTCTGTCAAATGGATTTTCTGTACAATGAAAGCGTTCTAATATGAAAATCCTCTTTTTGCTTTGTTTTATGCATTTACTTACAAAAGTATACTGCTAAATACTGAGTGTCCTCAACCATTTTTTCCAACATTTCTCGATTGACTGCTTCAATTGTATCCTCATTTTTGTTTGTAACTAGCCACTGCAACACTTCCTCTTCAGCAAGCAAGTCTCCTACAAATAACATGTAGTAAAATATTAAAAAAAATTTTAATTGTTGTAATTTTTCCTATTTTTTATTTAGAAAAAGGATGTAAAATCGTATTTGTAAAATCATGATTATCCAACTCTGACTTATTATACAAATATATTCTTACAAACATAAGACTATATGGATTAATAAGCTATGAAACACTTTACGTCACTTCAATGCTTAAAAGACCAAATGATTCCTGAACCATATTCCTGAGGTAAGGAATGAAATAAAAATAATGACACAAAGACAAGCTATCAGACTTGAAACAAGAATTTTTCTCATTTAATTAGAAGGAAATTCCAAAGGTTGCCGAAACACATGGTCCAGTACAATGCAGTATACTATATAGAAAAAGGCTGGCACACTGATATTTTCTATTTTATCCACAATATAAAGCTGGTTACTTGCCAATCATAAAATCCTATAAAAACATCAATTTTTTTTTTATATAATTTTTTGTATAATTATAACCATATTTTATTATTTTTTAAATAATTTGAGTATTTTTTGTATAATAGTATCTGATGTTCAAAAGGATTATTTTAAAAAAATAATTATTATTAATGCTGCTTCATAATTTGTAGATGAATCTAAACAAAATTACAATTTTGGCATCTCCTGGATGGGTTTTCTTTTTCAAAATGCACCATGAACAAAATGGAATTAGAGATGGCATTCAAAAGAGAGAACAGTGCGGCCGTCCTAAGGTAAAAGGAAGCAACTAGCAATTTGGAAACTGATTATTTGCTGCCTTGTGGCCGCTCGGTTGGCGTTGTCGCTATGACATCAGCCTCTCACCTCTGAGTACCGGGTTCGGTTCTCATGTGGGTTTCGTGATGGTGGACGATCCGCGCTGGGCAGGTTTTCTCGGGGTTCTCCCATTTCCCCTGCACTTCTCCCACCCTACTTTCTCAGTCTTTCTCTCCATCTGTCCACATTTCCGTGGGATAGTACAATAGACCTCCGGTCGCAGTGCTTGGCTTCTCTGCCACCCACATTCATTACGTAACAAAACATACATTTGCTGCCTTTGACCGTAGATATAAGAAAATTGTGAGTCAGTTGCTACCTTTGATCACCAAAATAGGGGCCATACTTAACAGCTGATCATAACCAAATTGCTTTGGAAGATGTATAGATACTTCCTTACGTAGAAAATGCAGAAAACGCAAAATCAGAAAATTTGCAGTTACTTACTTTTACCTTAGGACGGCTGAGTTGTTATACTGTACTAAATTATGGCTCTAAATTCATTTCCAAAAATTTCAAACAAGTGGTCTGAACTCTGAAGTTTCATAGTTTACAGAAATTTACAGTGGATCGAGATAAACAAATAAGCTTATTAATCTAAAAAAAGAAAAAAAAAAAGAGGTTGATTTCTTTGAACTCAATAAAAAGGAATCTTTTATTATTACATCAGGAAAATATAGAATAATAGTAAGCCTATTTATCATGAAGTCATGAAAATCTTTAATGAAAAAAAAGATGCAACCTACCTTCATAAACATTTGGTACATGCCGTTCAAAAAAAATTAGAGCTGGAAAGTCATGGACTCCAAATTCACTTGCAAAATCAATATCCTGCGTTTTCACAAATGAAATACCATGCCTGTCCGTATCGTCATCGATGTCCTCTAATTCTTCCAAAACCTTCGGGCATATATCACAGTCATCTTTGTTATCTGTGAATAAAATTCCCCACAATATAAATTTTAGTTTGCAAATTCTTAAAAGCTATGTGAAAAAGAATATATTTTTAATTTGAATATATTGTAAATTTCCATTGATCATTGATCTTGGATTAAGCAATCCCATAAACAGGCCATGCAGGCCCACGGGAGCGCGGGAGGTAAGGCTCCCAGCGTTTCGAGACCAACGGGACTAGACTGAGGTCGAGAGGTCAGCCCGATGCCCGCTCAACTTAACTCCCGGAAAAGAAACCCGGTACCCATTCTACAGAGGACTGGGTAGACCCTAGGACCCGTTTGGAGGAGAAAGAAGCGTGGAAAAATTCCCGCCCTCCGCCGAGGCCGGGAACCAATCCCGCCACCTCCAACCTGTAGCCAAGCGCCCTTACCCACTCGGCCACCGGGCCCACCATTGATCTTGGATTAAAACAATTATAAGATAAGTGATTGAGAATTTAAAAAAAAAAAAAAACAACAACAACAATAACAACAAATAACTTTTTGAAAGCACATCAAATTTCTATTAAAATGAAAAGGAAGCAATGCATTTTTATTACAAAGTCATGGGATAGGAAGTCTCAATATTTTTTTAATACTATTTGGATTATATTACAGTATTTTAAAACAGCACACAATTCTGAACATTATTCAGCATATTTTGAAGTCATTGGGATCTCATATCCTAAACATTTGTAATTTTAGTACATCATTTCCTTATTATTTTATTAGCAGTGTATGTTTTGTCTCTTTTCAAGTTTTCATTAATTACACCGGCCTGCAAAGATTTTCCGGCAAAAATAATTATATGTGATATAAGTTACATTTAGTGTCCTTATGTAAAAAAAAATACCAGTTGTTTCGTATCACGTACAGATTTGTCATAAATCCGTCTCATGTGTATGCTAATTGAGCTTCGTTGTTGTAAATGAGGTTTGGCTTGATTGTATGGAATGCAGGTATGGACATGTCTGAGAGAAAATATTGTATGTGCTGTGTTTTGGAGAGGAGTAGGTAATCATATAGGATCACCGGAACAACAAATAGAACAGTTGCAGTTCGCGCATGCGCAGTGTCAGACAAGGTAAAAACGCCATGATCGCGTTCCTCCGTAGTCTGAGAGGAGAGTCTGAGAACGTGTGTCATGCCTTTGTCTATATGTTACAACGTGCACTTGAAGTCGATTGAGTGAATAAGTGAGTTAGTTTGTGTTAAAATGGCAAGTGGCAGCGATGTTCGGATGCAAAAATGTGTGAACAATCACAACTCTTTCTGTTATATATATGGCCAATATACAAGTAAAGGCCAGAAGCGAAATATAACACCATTTATAAAAAGCCTGTACTTGGCATATTTTAACATGAAGTTAGGTGATCAGGACGAGAATTTCGCACCCCATATTGTGTGTAAAATGTGTGTAGAAAACCTGCGGCAATGGTACAAAGGGTTGTTGCCATCAATGCCATTCGGAATCCCAATGGTTTGGCGGGAACAAACAAATCACTTTGACGACTGTTATTTTTGTGTATGTAAAGTGTCCGGGTTCAATATGAAAAACAAAAAGCACATTGTGTATCTCTGCCTTCCATCTGCCATAACTCCCGTACCACATGGACCCGATATTCCTGTCCCAAAACCACCAATACAGTTACCAGAGAATGTGTCTTCGTCATCTTCAAGTGCGGAGGATGGTGATGATGATACCTTTCTACCGGATGTTGAGGATAAGTCACATCTTTATAATCAGTGTGACTTAAATGATTTGGTGCGTGACCTAGGCCTCACAAAAGAAAAGAGTGAACTTTTAGGATCAAGATTTAAAGAGAGAAATCTTTTACTTCCTGGGACAAATTCATATTGTTACAGAAATCGGAGAGGAAGAATTCCGGCAGTTTTTTGTTCACGAAGACGAACTTGTGTTTTGCTGTGATATCCCTGGCTTGATTCGTCGTCTTGGAACTATTTACCAAGCAAAGGACTGGCGTCTATTTATTGATGCCAGTAAAAGAAGTCTCAAAGGTGTTCTTCTGTACAATGGAAATAAACTTGCTTCAGTGCCAGTCTCCCATTCAACATCTCTTCGTGAAAACTATCACAATTTATCTATGGTGTTGCAGAAACTGAACTACAATGAACACAGATGGTTACTGTGCTGAGTTTTAAAAGTGTGCGGTATCATATTAGGGCAGCAAAGAGGATATATAAAGTTCCCGTGTTTTCTGTGTGAGTGGGACTCTCGGGACAGGGATCGTCACTGGTTAGTGTCTGAGTGACCCAAGAGGAAACAGTTCGTGTCTGGAGAAAAAAACACTGTAAATCGTCCATTAATTGATCCTCAAGATGTGTTATTGCCCCCTTTACATATTAAATTGGGAATTATGAAGCAGTACGTGAAGAGTTTTGATAGAAGTAGTCCCTGCTTTCGGTACCTCTGTAACTACTGAGGAACACAAACGCAAATCAACACAGCGTTCATTCACATCAAAGTGCAGCAAACAATAGTGTTCTTGAAGTGAGATTCATACAATCCAGCAATGAACATGTTACTTTTTTGTATATTCGTTGTAATTTGGTCATGTCCCATTAAAATTACATATATTCTCTATTATGGTGTTTTCTATCGAAATTACAACAATGTGTAAAATTTGGATTTCAAATAGCAAAAAAACTGTATGTGATAGGCAAAAATGGTTTACATATTTGAACTCAGCACACCTAAATTAGGGTAAATCAGCTCTTCAACCTTTTGCCGGAGAATTTTTTTTTTTTTTTCGCAGGCCAGTGTTATCTAGACTTATATCAGTTATTTAATGAACTTTCATTTGTAATGACCGAGAACTACAGGTAAAAACTGGAACTCATAGGAATAAGCAGACTGCAAAAAAATAATGAATAATATTAATTTGCATTTCTACAAAAGTCAAATGTTATCATGGAGGTGACAACAGTCTATTTCCAAAAAAAAAGGAAAGCATAAAAATTTAAGACCTGGCTAGAAATGAATAATTTAAGATCAATTGTGCTGGATTGAAAACTGATATGCAATCTAGATATACTATAACAAGACTTTGTAAATCATAACTTTTATACATAGGGGAGTTGGTGTTGTGAACTAGAACACACATGATTTCAAAGAAGCTTATTCATTCTTAACAGAAAATATTGGCAATTGCAATGTCCTGTGATGGCATACCCCACAGCTATAACTTAACATATTTAATAAAAGAATGAAAGATTAAAGACATTGAACTGATGGGTGGTTTTCAATTGGTGAAATAAGCTTGGCAAATAGAAAAGCAAAAAAAAAAGCTACAAACTATGAGGGGGAAATTATTGAGAATCATTAAACTAAGGAGAAAAAAGTCAACTGAATCCTTTACACTTACAAGGGGAGAGAGTTGGAGTTACAAATATCAATTTTCCTGAAAACTCCAGGATTGCCAAATCAAAGAACCCAATATCATTTCCCTTCTGTTTGGTTATTTGTGCTTGCATTGCTCAGAAAGAAACTAAAATACTTTTAGAATGTTTTTATGATCTAACAGTCATGTAATGATTAACAGTCATATAAGTAATAAGATTGCTGTCCTGGCATAACCCAGTGGCCTCGGCAGCAGCTTCCTACAAGGCAGATCGAACCTGGGTTTGAATCCCAGCACTGGCATGGATGTTTCAATTTCCTTTCTTGTATTTGTCAGCTTCTTCTTCACTTTCTTTTTGGGTTTGAAGCCATTCCATAATGGCTTCCTGAGGAAGGCAACACGAAACCACCTCAGTATCTTTCCCAAGAAAATTTTACCCATAAAATTGCCGAGAGTCAGATACAACTGATGGCTTAAGGAAGCAATTAATAATAAGTATTTCTTTTGACCTGTTTGTATCTTTTCAATATGAAATGGTCTATCCTAAGATTCTAATAAATAACGAAGAAAAGGAAGAAAAAAGAAAAGAACTATGCAGTTGCATTGTAAGTTAATTCACTACTTTTTCTTATACAAATCAAATTCAATTACATTTAGCCACTTTACTTAAAGTATTAAACTAAATTTACATTACACTTTCTCTTTTTTTGAAGACATAATTGCTGTAATGCAGATTTACTGTAAAGTACTGCCAATTTTGTTGTTAACATGGAAATAGTACAAAATGTATTTCTTGTACTGAAGTTGATATAATAAATAATTTTAAATATTTAGGTATAATTATAAATGATTTTTTTACATGGGATAACTACTTAAATATTTTATATAAAAAACTAAATGTAACCATATATATATATTATTATATAAAAAATATTCTTCCACTTAATATAAAAATTTTAATTTATTTTGCGATTTTTGATTCTTTAATAAATTATGGAGTTAATATATGGGCAAATGTAGGAAATATACATTTGGAAAATTTAAAAAATCTACAAACCAAAGTTTTAAAGTTGATATTTCCTAAAAACATTTGGAATAATATTAATAAAAGGAAACAAATATTACTAAAATACAATATATTATATCCTAAGCAAAAATTTATATGTAATATAATAATAAAGAATTTTTATAGTGTTGTTAAATTAAAAGATGAAAGTATAAAAGAAAATTATAATTTGAGAAATAAAAATAGAATAAAACTTGATTATCCTTATATCTATAATGAATATGGTATAAGAAATTTAAATTATATAATTGAGAAAACCTTTAATGATGTAAATTGGAATGTTTTTAAAGATTGTAAAAGAATTTCCATTGTAAAAAATAATGTAAAAAGTTGGATATTAGATAATATTAATTAATAATTTGTTAATTTTATGTTGTGCGAATTTGTTGATATTTTTGTTTCAAATTGTTTGAGGAAGTTGATTTTGTAATTTTTATAAATTTTATTTAAATGTAATTTTTTTAATATAATTATTATGTATTAAAATAAATACAGCACCTGTTGATAGGAATTTATATTCCTAACGGGACTGAAATGTAATTTAAAATAACTAAGAAATAAAAAAAAAAAAAAAATAATAATAACAAAGATAATAGTTTCCATGTTTTAAGCTTACAAAAGAAAACAGCAATGTGATCTGCTCTTCTAACAAGAGACGCCACTTGCTCTCCATCCAACTCTTCAATAAATTCACCAGTAGGATCCTTGTTGGTTAGTAACCACTCCAATATGCGTTCTTCATTTTTCAAATCACCTGAAAGCAAAAAATCAGTTAGAAAAAGCAAAACTTATTATTTTTAACAGTAAAGAATGAGATTCCTCTTATTCATGAAAATGAGAAAATACAAATTCGAAATCAATTTGTCTTTTGAATCCTTAGTCCTAGGCACAAAAAACAAATGAAAAGAAATTATACTAAAGTATAAAAAAATAAAAAGACGGACCTAAGAAGTCCTTAATTTAAATATTGTGATAGTTGGATCGCATTGACAATTATTACAAAACTTAATTCCAGTTTCTTTTTCTTCTATTCTTTTAATTTTCTTTTTCACTGGCAGAATATGAGAAAAAAATCTCAGAGATCAGAGTCATACTGATTTTTCTCTCACCTTAAATTAGGGGTAAAAACCAGGTTTCATTTGACAAGAGGGTTGGGTAAATCAACAACCTGTTGGTGAATAATTAAATAAGGAAAATAATCTCAAAATCACCAGTGGAAACTGAACCCAGATCCTCCAGCCTAAAAGTAAATGTATTACCAATTGAACAGTATTAGAGAATGATACTAAATTGATTCATGTAATCTAAATTTTTGAGTGGATTATTATAATCCAGGTTAGTGATCAGAACAAATGTTCACTTTGTCCATATGAATTTAATTAATTATTATTACTACTATTAGCTTAACCTATTTTAGTGAATCAGTTTAATATTTAAATGTACACGTTATTTTAGATATTGAAGGCTGATGAAAGAATTGCAGATGTTATTAGTACACTGCATTTAACTGTTAATTTGTTATCGTCACTGTTTCAGAATTTCTGTAGTGAATTTCTGTTATTAAAATTGTTTAATAAACTACTCATTGTTATCAGTTTTATTCAATATTTGTAAAAGAAAATAAATAGGTCAAGAACATTCTCATTTTGCTTTAATTTTAATAAAAGCAGAAGGGTGATAATACATTGTCCTAAGCAATGATGCAAATTTTCATTCCTTTGCCTCTGATACTTCGTTAGTTATTATTCTTAACTGAGCACTGCATTGTAATTTAAGATGATGGCTAGAGAAATGGCAGAAGAAATCATTTCATTTAGCAATAATTTCAATAACTACTTGTGTTATGCACAACATTTACAAATGGAAATTATTCCATCAATATTTGTCTTGATTTATCCATCTTTCTCTAGCAGTTTTGTAACAATCATCTTCAGCATTGGATTCCTCTGACAGTGGGACCAGATATTCTTTTTCAAATACCCTTGTTTATTTTTTCTTTTATTCAGATTAAAATAACATTTATCTAAAACAATAGACTGCAATAGACTGGTATATCCCTTTGAATTTTGAGTGCTGTTTGGATATTACATGGCATTGTTCTTCTGAACATAAAACAGGAGTCCTCATCTTTTCTCAATAGCAGTCAGAAGGCAATCAACTTTTATATATTTTAATTTTTCAATGATTTATGTTATGCTTTATTTACCTACCACATATCATGCAGCTTATATCAATGATAATTTACTGAATTTCTTTGAATATACCTTTCTTTAGATAGTAAGACTTAAAACAACAACATCATATTCTCATTAATTCCTTCTAAGAAAGGAAAAAAAGGAACAAGAAAATGTTTTAATATTTTCTATTTACTTATAACATTTTCACAGTAAGTTATATTTTTTATGTTCAGTTTAAAAATTTCCCATTAAATATTATTATTTTATAAGTAACTAGTTTCTCAAACCCATCTCCTGACAAATGCAATTTTAATTGGATTTAATTTAAGCCTACACACATGAATAAATATCATTAACATTACCACCACTGATGTGTTTCAGGTGGAGAGGTCAGCTTGCAACCTTCATTCAGAATAAGGATTGTGAACTGACTTCTCCATCTGAAGAAACATGTCAGTTGCATGAGAAACCGGTAGTGTTAATGATATTTATTCGTGTTATTGTGTGTGTAGGCTTTTTATATCCAACAAAAACATCCACACACATTAAATGTTCTCTCAATACAATTTTAATTAGCTTGTACATAAATTAAGGATTCTACATAAAAATTAAATAAACGACAGCCTTGGAAAGGACTGAAATATATTTACAGTAATTAAACAAAATACTAAAATGGAAATTATTCAGCATTTTGTAGAAAAAGTTATATCTTTTCCTGAAAAATAAAATAATGCTTAAATTTAATAAAACTTAAAGTTATAGACAATAATACATCTGTGATTCAATAATAAAAGTTGCGTATCATATAATATAAATAAGAAATTTGGCACATGGATTGCATTAGGAAAAACTCTGAACATTGTTCTACTTTATACCTACAGACTATAAAAGCAAGTTTGTAGTGCATGAATTTTTAGCTACTCACTGAAAATATACTATTGCAACAAAACATAACAAATGCATCTAGTAACAATCAATAATTAACAACTTTTCAGATGTCTACAATTATAAACAAGATAAATAACTGACAAAGACAATTAGCAATTCAACTGGTTCTAAGCTCAAACATGACATATTAAAGTTTACTTGCCAGCATAAATGATTGGCTCATCACTTTTACTTTTGAAGAACACCACAGCTGGTATGGAATAAACACCATAATGCTTGGCCAACTGATGATCATCAATCTTCACGAAATCAATGCCTGCAGCATGAGCTTCATCATCGATATTTTCTATTTCCTGAAGGACCTTCTCACACTGCTTACAACTAATATCGGTGTCTGGTCAACAGAAATTTTAAATTATTATCCAACCTCAATTACTGAGAACATTTTCCATTACTTAAACAAGGTTAAGGAGGGCTCTGTATTTAGTTTTTATGTTTTTTTTATTTTTCAACTGTTAAAGCAATATAATAAAATATAAGCGAAAGATATTGTTAATCTAACCTATGTTTCTCTACTCAAATATTTACTACAACAAGAAATATTATGAGTGCCTACAGAAGAATGTTCCAAAGTTTATGAAAGCTCTGTGATTAATGTAGTGCTTGGGAAGTCCCACTTCCTACCAATTAAAAAAACAACAACTCAAGGAACTGGTTCCAATTCTAATTCCTCATCCAAATATGAACTATTACAGTTCCAGTTCCAGTAAAAAGGAAGTGTAAAGTTCCTTTTTAGTCCTTTTTTTTACAAACAAAAAAAAATAAATAATGAATCAAATCTAAATTTTAAATATATTAAGAATGATAGAAGTTTTAAATAATAACCGAAATAATTTATTAATTTATTTAGAAATTTCTTATTTATTTCAATAAGGCTCACGCATGTCAATTTGCAGAACTACAAAGTATGAAAAATTATTAGGAAAGAATTTGGAAGGAACTGTAAAAATCTGCTCACATTCACACAAGGAAGGAAATTAATTCTGAAATAGTTCTCACAAGAAAACATGAACATATTCATTTAAAAAAGTTCCCAGAAAAGAAACAAGTTCCTATGAATGCATATGTGGAATGGGTTCCTTCCTAGCACTGATGATTTGTGTGATTTATAGAAAAGAAATAGAAAATTAAATTACATTATGATATCATCAATAATGGGATTTTTAAAATATAAATTTAAGGTTTGAAATAAAGAATAATTAAAGAGAATTAAATTAAATTGTACAGAGTAAAATTGCATTAGTAGAAAAGAGACTTAGGATTTTGTCATAATAGAGTTGTACAAGAACACACAAGACATTGTTGGCATACAAAAGATGACAGCAGTAAGAAAATATAATAAGTTTTTCTTTGAAGCATTGATGCAATTTAAAATCTGTGATTTTTTGTACTATGCAAATGTTACTATAAATCAAATTTATAAGTGGTGTTTAAAGACATTACTGCTAGTGTTCTCATGTAACAAAGGAAGAAGTAGTTGGTAAAAGTATGAGGCAGACAATATCCATAAGCAATAATGTGTTCAATTAGATTTACTATTACAATATGTTTTTGTGACGGTTGAACATTCATCAAGAAATCAATATAATCAAGTAGCAAATATCAATTCCATAACTTCATAGTACATTGACAGAAATAAAAATTTCCAAGTGCAAATGACTATTTAATTGCTATTAAATGTAGATAGAAAAAATAGAGTTCAAAAAAGTTTTTTTTTTTTTTTTTTTTAATATTTACAAAAAAATCTACAGATTATTTAACTTGTACTTTACATATCAAAGAATTGTAACAGATATTATGAACATCTGCCTCATTTAGAATTTCAGCTAATTTTGATTAAAAAAATATTAACAAAATTAAAAAAATTATAATAATAAATTCTAACTTTGCTTATTATGGCTATTTTGCTCGATTGATTTTTTTTTTAATTCTGAGATAACCATCATAAAATGAAAACTACTAAAGGATACACAAAATGTTGTTATTGTTCTTCAAGTAATTACCCTCTGCAGTTACACACTTCACCCAGCAGTCGTAAACATATCAATACTTTCCTAGAAAATACTTTGAAGTATTTGTCTCAGTGCCGCTGTTGTTGCCTCAGTAATCTCTGCTCGATTGATAAATCTGCATCATTTAAGGGTCCTCTTCAGCTTGGGAAACAGATGGTAGTCACAGGAACAATGGATAGATTCAACTGAACCAAATTGTTTTGGGCAATGAAAGTTGGTGCTTCCTCTATTATCCTCAGATGATATTTCTATCAATCCAAGGTGTGGTTGCTTCCTGGTGTTTAACCAACCAGTAAAAGTGCACTGTGATAGACAAAGGTAAGGTGATGCTCTCTGTTTTTTTTTTTTTTTACTGTCATGGTGAGATCTACCATGAGATAATAGCCAGAGGGATAACATATCAACAGCACTAGATATATGTCTGTTCTGAGATGTCTTAAGCGAGACCATAAGGCATAAGAGACCACATCTCTTCCAAAACAGTTCTTGGATTATGCAAAAGGACAAAATTCCTGCTCTCCGATCATTTGCAGTCACATTGTATCTTGGCCAAATGGAAAAACTGTTTCACTCCAAACTGCACACTCTCCAAATTTAACCCCTGTGACTGTTATCTGTTTCCCATGCAGAACAGGGTCCTTAAAGGACACAGATTTAACAGTCATGCAGAGATCATTGAGCCAACAACAACAGCAGTCAGACAGATATCACAAAATGTCTTCTAGGAAGGAACTGAAAGGTTGTACGGCTGCTGGATGAAGTGTATAACTGCAGAGGGGAACTATTTTGAAGAAAAATAACATTTTACATTTCCTCTAGTAGTTTTTGCTTTATGAAGGTTGTCCTGAGATTTAAAATAAAAATCAACCTCTGAAAAAAATTATAAAAATTTCTCTAAATCCCAAACTTTAGCTTTTTCTAATCCTCTGAATTTTGATTTTTTTTCTTTCAAGAGTCTCTTATCCACTTATCTTCATATGTTGTTTCCCAAATAATGAAATTTATTAGGATATATTTAGGAAGTAAGGATTCATATTAATAAGGATGTCCTAAAATTTATGCTGAATATCACTGTCTGATAATTTCATTTGATTGTAAATTATTTTAAAACTGAAGTCTTTCTCAAAAAAAAAAGCAATGATTGCTTTATTTGTGAAATTTTTCTTTGATATATAGTTGTAATATCTATGTAAGATGTACGAAAATTAAATTGAGAAAATGATTTAGCAATAATAAATAAGCACTTCTGAAAATATTACCAATATGTTTGGGAAATATAAGGAAAGTAATGAATGAAAATAAACTTGTTTTGAACTTAACAATTAATATCTAAAAATTCTCAATTCAGTTACACAAATATTTGAATTTCTTCATTCAGTTTCTCTTTTCAAGTAAATTCAGGAATTCTAGAGTGTGTTTCACGAATTTTATATAAATGTCTGTTTTTGTGATTCTGTGTGTCTAACAATAAAGTGTATGCCTAAGTAATAATAATAATTGCTATTAATTGAGAATGGAATTATGAAAATCAGTGTTTAGATTTTAACTATTCAACAACAACAATACTATAAATTTAACATTATCAAATTTTATTTAAGCACACAAGAGGATTTAAAAAAAAGACTCTACATTCTAACTCTACATAATAGTGAATGAAATAAAAAGAGTTAAATCTAATTGAAACAAAAAAAAAATATTCATGGAAACAAATGTGATAGCTTCCTTTCATAAACAAAGAAAAAAACAAACAAATGCACAAAGATTCATGCTAATCTAGATAAATTTTCACAGTGCATTAAAAATAGAAAAAGAGCATTCATTTAGAAATTAATATGATAAAACAAGCAAGCAAACAAACACAAAAAGGATTCTTCTGCCAACTGGCAGATATATTAATTATTTAGTGAAAAAGGATTATCTCTTGCCATTTTAAGCTGCTACTGAATTTCCTTTCAAATGTTCATCATTGTCTAGCCAGGAATAAAAAGCAGCAAATTCAATTGAGTACAGAAGTTTCTTTCTTAACCTATTTCATGTAAGATTGAAACCCAAGTTCATTCACTCATAAATAAATCTTTCAGAATGACTGAAGGTATTTACAAATTATGCAAAAAAAAAAAAAAACTTTAAAAAATAAAATTTCCCAGTCAAGGTCCTTTGATGCGATGCAGATTGGAATACAATACAATACAGAAAATGCATTCAAATATACTTTTGATTATTGAGAAGAAATGTCTGTAATTTATTTACTGAAAAGCTCATCTTATTGACAAGATTATTGCAAGTAAATTATATATGTGGGTCTGGAAGTCTTGTGGTTTAGGAGCTGGCCTGTAGAGTGGAGGAGCCTGCGATGGTCGGGGATTTTTCCATGGTTATTTCTTCTCCAGACAGACTCTAGAGTTCACCCAGCCCTCTCTCAAATGGGTACCAGGGGTTTCTTACTCTGGGGTTAAAAGTAGGTGAGCATCAGGCTGGCCATCCGACTTCAAGTAGTCCCGTTGGTCGAGAATCTCTGGAAGTCTAAACCTCTGGCATGTCCAAGGGCCTGCATGGCCTACTGCAGTATAGCTTTATCTTTTTAATTTTTAAATAAATTATATGAAAATATTTCAACTTTCTTGAATATATCTGAATCCCCAACATCATCTCCTATGGCAGATAGCTTTTGTAACAATACAAATTTCATTAACCTAGCTCCACATCTTAACTTCATAGATTCAATCACCTCAAACTTGAATGATCTGTTGATTTCACAAAGCATAAAGACTTAAACATGTGCTCAAGTCACAAAACCCTTCAAATTGAATTTGACCCAAATCAAAATCAAAAATATTATTCACATCCACAGGTATCCCCCTCTCACCTACTTTGCTATTGCTTCACATTCCTCTAAAATAAAATTAAAAAAAAATAAAATACAAATTTTTTCACTGAATCCAACTCCCTACAAAATTCCTTCCCTTATTATTATTCTTCCAAAGAGCAATACACCAATGCTTTCTAGCTCTGCCTTCAAATCAATTAACATAAATGTATCATAAAAAAAAAAAAAATGAACCTGATAATATAGTTTACTGGATCCCCTGCACAGAGCACTCATCTGCATAGTAAGACAAATAGACAGATCCTTTTTCACATACTGAACATACAAAATGTCCCTCATAAAAAAAAAACAAAAAAAACCTGCGCGTTGATACACTGTTAAACATTATCAAGAAACAGAACACATTCCCAATTTTACAGCTGCTAAATCATAGATGCTAAAAATAAAAAAAATAAAAAATTTAATGAGGTATTAAAAGAACATTAAAGTAAATCGTTAAAAAAATAGAAAGGAAAAATAAAAAATAAAACCTAAACAAACATCCTTATAAAATGAAAAGAAAATATTAAAAAAAAAAAAAAATATTAAAATAATAATATTAAAAAGATATCAAAATTTAATGATGATTTTCATACAGGGTTCATATCACTGTAAAGACATTAAATTTTAAAAATGTTCAAGGATTTTTATGCATTACGTATCATAAACTTTCTTTTTTTAAAAAAAAATTAAGTTTGTACTGAATCACAGCCAGTTGAACTTAAAACCTTCTGTTTACAAGACAAAAAGTTTCTTTTCTTAAATTAAAGCATGTGTAGTAGTAGTTGTGCACAATTCAATTCAAACATTGTCATCAAAGGTATGAGCATACTTTTAAAGCTCCTCAATAAACCTTAATAAAACTTGGAAGATATTTCTGCTTTACACATTTAAAAAAACTAAATTGGAAAGTGGATGATCCTTTTATCTTTAGTAGCTCTAGAAATATTTAAAGAATAGCCAAAAACTTTTTCAAGAAGTTTTCAGATATCAAATATATTTTATCAATATCATAAATTGGGGATCTTGAAAATCATATATTTTCAAAGTTTTCAAGCACTGATATGAATCCTGGAAGTAGTATTTGTAAAAAAACGCTAGCTTCAAGTGTTACATCTGATTAGCAATAATTAACATGCAGGAATTGCAAATGATAAGGAAACGATATTGAACAAAGGAAATTACTGCGATGCAATTAAGCAACTGAATTAAAATGCATAAAATGCAAAACAATACTTTAGGAAATCAGAGCAAGGTAACTTTAAATAATTTGGTATATTTGTCATATTATTTTTGATATAATAGTAGGATTGAATGATTAGTCTCAGTTCAACTTAATTTGAAATTACAGAATTCCCACAAACCATTCAATAGTGTTGATATTGTTTTTAAATTACCAGTTTTATAATAATTTCAATTAAAATTCTCAAGCATTTAGATTAGCAATTATTATTATTTCTCTTCAACATATGGTAACTTTGTCTGTATAATCTTGTAAGGGAGAAAGAAATGTTTAATAAAAGATTTTATTTTTATATAGACGATAAAAATTAATAGTAAAAAACAAATAATTGAGTGATATAAAGTGAGCTGTATTGAATATCTTTTCCAAATATTTAAATTTAATTTTGAATATAAAAATTGTTCAAAACCTATTCTAAATGGTAAAAAAAGGATAATTAACTTAATTTAAAAATAATTTATGATCTATTCTACAGTAATTTTTTTTTAATATCATTATAAATAACAACTAATGAGGTTGAGGTGGATGGAAAAAATAAATGGGTAAAGAATATTCTTCATCTACTTACAAAAGAGAACTGACAGATAATCAGTTCGCTTCCTAATTTTTTCAAGCATTTTCCGGTTGACTTTTTCAATAGAGTCATTCAGCTCCATATTTCCAGGATCAGTCAGCCAATCCAATATGTCATCTTCATCTTCTAAATCACCTGTTTGGTTGATCAATGTGGCTTAAGTTCATTGGCATTTCTTCAAGTTTCTCAATTCGGTATTTGAGGTTTTATTTATGTTAATAAACCCAATTCATATTAATTAATATAGCATCTTCACATATATTATGAAAACACAGCAATGGATGTTCTGATAATCTTTAACAAGCAGTAAAAGCTTAACAAAACATCAGTGAATATTGGTGAAAATATAATACTCTAGTCAAGAAAAGCTGTCCCTTCAAAAAGGATGGCAGATTTATCAGAGTAAGATATGGCAGCATTTTAAGTACTTTTTTTTTAATTATTAGTTTTTCAGTACAATTTAACATCATAAACATTAATGTAAATGAATAAGGGATAAACATGTTGTCATCAAATACAGTACACGCAATGAAAATGTGTACACTGGTTTAATAGATGGCTAATACCATTCTTCATGTAGTCAACTCTGCTTAAGGAAGGATGGTTCTACAATGATACTGTTTTTGTTAAACAGTAATTTTTGAACAGTGCTATTTCAGAATATTCGAGATGTATTCAATATATTTAATATTGAAGGACAGAAAAGAATGTCCACATCATAAGACTATCTTTAGGATGTATATGATATACAAGGGATGTTTACATCCATTTTCTGTTAAAAAAGGGTACCATGTTTATAAATATACAGAGTTGAAAAGCCTGGTATCTGACTGTATTCCACCCAGAAGTACCAGATATTCAGCTTGTACTACAATGACTATAGATACAGTAATTGTTTACTGGGACTAGTAAGTTACAGTAACTTTATCTCCCTTATATTCTCAAATAAGTATCCATCTGTCTTTGCCCCCAACTACTATTTAAAGATAAACAAGCCTCATCTTTGAAGACCATTTGTTTCAACATTTCTCAGTAAGCTAATCCCTGTACCACTTAACTGCTGTCATTCAAAGACTACTACGATTAAGCAGCCAACAAACTTGACTTATCAAAAATAATTTCTGAGTTATTTGGGTTTTCTTGGATATGATAGATGGTAAAATGTAGTGCGAGCAGTTTAGTTGTTTCTGATCTGTGTCATATCAGATGATTTGTATCTAATCAGATCACTGCTGTATGTTACCAGAGTTACTTGACTTTAAATTCCAGTTTATGCAAATTGAGCAGCTGTTGTAGGAATTTTCCTGTTCCACAGCTGCTAAGGTTGACCAGTGGTTGAAGCATTTCAGAAAATATGGCTGGCAATGCTATTTTAACTACCAATCTACTTTAGTCCAACTATCCAATTATCACCCAAAAATAACCCAGCTGGCCTTAATAATTCTATTACCTTAAACATTAATTTTGCAAAAACTTTACAATTACTAATCAATACCAAACTAAATATAATGTTTATTATTGACAAGGTATGACTAATGGGCAGCTATAGCTATTCTATTGATACACTCCTAGTTACTAGACTATCAAAGTATTATTAAAAGGTGAATCAATGCATAGCGATCATTCTAAAAATGCAGCTTTTATTTCTATTAAAACCATCATTTTGGGAAGGGAAATTTCTCTTCAATAGAGTATTTATAAGTAAAACTGCTATATTAATTAATTAAATTATTATATTTTTTTCTCTAACTGAAATGTTCATTTTATATTTAGTTAAGAATTTCAAAATGCAAAATACTTAATACCATTTAAATCTCACTGAATAGTTACAATGTTCATCCTTAATATTTAAAGAACTCTTTTTTAAAATAAATTCTGGAATGGATCTCAACTATAGTATAAAAATATTTCTACTCTATGGGAGAGATGGGAGAAGCCAGCACTTTTAAAGTAGTTCTCAAATAAATACCAAAAATTATATTAGACTGAAAGAAAATAAAAATATATTCATTCTATAAATTTTGTAATATTTGTTTTCAAATGTGAAATAATTTACAATCCACAGTAATTTCTTTACGATAGTAGCAGAATGTAATTTTCTACTGAATGTTTAAAAGTAAAGATTTATTTTGCAAATATATGCTATTTATTCTAATTTCATTTGTAAATCATAAAAGAGGCTATCAGGATTGATCATTATGAAAAGGCAGATGCAATACATAGGTTGTAGCAAAAGTCTGGATTTATAGTCAAGTTAATATGTTTAATGGTAAGGTTTCAAAGATGTGTATTTTCTGTATTGCTTAACATATACAGTCATGACATCCCTCAATTGGAAGTGCAACTGTCCAAGTTTGATGTGAGTCACTCAAAAGTCCCTCAATGTGTGCACATTTCGTCACCCTGCATACATCCAAGCGGTAGTCTAATTCCTGCCAGACTCAAAGAAACATGTCCGGTGTGATGGCATCCACAGCATGAGTATCCATTCCTTGATATTACTGATGGATGTGGGCGTTGGGGCATGTATACATTGTCTTTCATGTACCCCATAGGAAAAAGTCACATGGAGTTAGGTCTAGGGATCGTGGCGGCCAATGCAGGAAGTCCGCTTCTGTAGCAAGTGTTCTCCTCAGTCATGTTCTTCCAGAGTGCTGGGCTGGGTATGCTATGGATGCAGAGAACCACCTCCTGCAATGGCCACCATAATCCAGGGACTTAATGCCACGTGACTTCTTCCTATGGGGGAACGTGAAATACATTTATGTATCCCCAAAGTGATATCAAGGAATGGATCACCCATGCTGCAGAGACCATCACAACAGACATGCTTCATCGAGACTGTCAGGAATCAGACTACCACCTGGATGTGTGCCTAATGACAAAGATTCACACTTTGAGGGACTTTGAGTGACTCACATCAAACTTGGACAGTTGCACTTCCAATTGAGAGATGTTATGACTGTATACATTAAGCAATACAGAAAATGCACATCTTTGAAACTCCAGCATTCTATTACACTCACCCTGTATAAGCACTATTGACCATATATAAAAAAAAAAATAACTGATAATTTAGATGTGCAGAAGGGCTGATACTTCACAACAGTTGGCTATAATCAATTTCAATGCAAAATAAGAGAGCTTATATGCTCCTGCTACCATTGGTAAATTGTTTAACTATTTCCAAAATCATTCATGATTACCAATATAATTGCTACCCTCAAACTTCAATTGATACAGAAGCAAACACAAAGTAAGTGAACAACTACAAAATAACCCACATGAATTATTAAGAAAGCTGTTTCATTAAGCAGATATCTCAATAAAGCCCATTTGACAAAGTGTTTTACCTTTCAAAGGATAGTTTGTTGAAAAACCACACTTGACAATGGCAACAATATTTAAAGAACAGTGAGTACTTTCCACTGAATAAACAGCTTCAAAAATATATTCAGTAATTGAACTTTAATGATAGTATCAACAGGAGTAATGTACACTACTAATCCAATGAAAACCTACAATGGATAGCAAGGTAAGTGCAAATTATGGTATGAGCTGCATTTTGGACAAACATGACTGGAAAGGGGATATGTAAGATTACTTGGACCATAATTCTTCCCAAACACTGTAACTCCTGAAACATACTCCATATATTGCAAATTTTTGGACTTCTGAATTCGACAACATTCCATTATCAGAATGAGCACCCAAGTGGCTTCAACATAAAGTCACTCCTCCACATTTTACTAAAAATTATTATTTCGATGAAGATGAAAAAAAGAAATAAACTGAATTATTTATATTCTGAATTAATCATTGAGATATTCTGAAGTTTTAAGAAAAACTTTTTTATGTCCCATATTGGGAATCATATTTAATTTAAGAAAAAAAAAAAAAAAAAAGGAAAAAGATTTAACAAAAAAAAAGCAAACATCACTATAAAGGAGGTATAAAATGGTGTCAATGAAGGGAGGTAAACTCAACAAAAATGTGATTTACTAAAGTTCTGTAGCATATTTATTGCATCATGTATCTTCTATAGAGATAAGGCCTGAAATTATTATATGAATAATTATAAATAAGTTTTATTTGTTCTGTTTTTTCTTTCCTACTGATTTCAATTCACTGAACCTATAAAGAGATTTTGATCGCTATAGGAAGTTGTCTATAATTCTGCAAAATTTAGTTGTCTATAATTCTGCAAAATTTAGTTGTCTAAAAGTCTGCAAAATTGATATAATTAAACTAAGACTACCTTGAGAACATCTATATCTGTCTAGGTCTAATAGGTTCTGAGTGTGATTTTGAACTAAGTAGACAATCTGTCCAAATTCCTACACTTGGCATTTCTGTTTAAGCTTTTTACCAAAACCACAACAGAAAAAGAAGACAGATTTTCTCTGATAAGATGAGGAGATCACTGGAACATTATTCAAATACTTCTCTCTAAGAATTTCAGCATTAAATATACTTATGCCTATTTTAATAAAAAACATAAGTCAACCATATTCAATTAGAAAATGTACAGAACAGCCACTGGCTGCAGAAGTTGGACAGACTTATGGAGACAAATAGCTTAACTTTACAAAATCCATGAAAATGATCAGCTGAAAACTTTGATCATTTCAAAACAATGAATTATATACATAAAAAAAATCTTCTTATGATATTTATTATCTTTCTCATATTTCACTATAAAAGACTTATTATATTAAAATCACTGATTTAGGAGTCATTCAAGAAACTACTGTGGAATTTTAAATTATTTGTAGCTATTATTTCTGTGAATTAAAATTCATTCTTCAGTAAATTAAAATTGCAATGATAATAAGAACACCTTAAGGCATATAATGTACTTATTAAATTTGTATCTGTAGTGTGTGTTAAAAACAAAAGCAAAAACGAAAAAGGAAATATAAAAATGTTAACTACAAATAAATAAATAAATAAATAAATAAATAAATAAATAAATAAATAAATAAATAAATAAATAAACAGCACAGATATTAATAAGCATGTATATAAAAAAATGTTAGTATTTTTTTTATTATTATCATTTATCTTATAACATTATGTCTCTTATGACAAATGATGATAATAAATCCATTCTGGCATAATGATTAAAAATTTTCTAAAAGTGATCTTATATACACTCTTTGACCAAGAAAAAAAATCCATCACAGGACCAATTGACAATCACTGAATTGAGCATATAAATACTGTATTTCTTGCTCAGTTATGTAAATGATTAAAGTTTTGATGCTAAAGGATTCCTATGTTGGTACAAGAGGGCATTATTGCTGCAACATGTGCACTTTATAATGAGGGCTTACACGATCATTGTGGCTGATTTACCAGTTGTAGTAACTTCAGAGAACACTAAAGTGCCTTGATGTTGAACTTGATGACTTTACAAACAACTGAGCAAATTTGAAAGACACCACATCACTTCACTAAGAAAAGAGAGTTGTCAGAAAACTGTCTAATATATTGGCTTTTCCAATGCAGTAGCACAACAGTGGTAGCAGCAATAGTTGCATGATGCTACATGTAATATCAATAAGGCTCATACTAGACAGATAACTATACAAGATAATAACAGAATTGCTTGACAAGCCAAAACAGTTCCATATACACCATGGCGAGTCCCAATTTTGTCTTGAAAGGATGACTATTATTTTCATGTGTAGAGACAGAGTGAATGACATTTCATACTTTTGACAAAGAATGACAGAGTCAGAACACATGGTGTATCTTCTTGAACAATCAATCTCCTCAGTATACCAGCAGAGGTTAATTGTGAAGGCTATTTCTTTTAAGTGAGTAAATGGCTTTGTCAAAGATTGTATGGTCAGGTTTTTAGTTATCAAGGATGCAGTTATTGCAGCAGCAGAACAAACCCTATTAAGTTAATAATACTCTGTAAATGAAGGTCTGGCTGATCAAAATCAAACAAAGTACAGGGTAGTTATAATTAAACAGGTGTTTAGAGCTCTGTGTAGAAGAACTATTGGACAAACTTCAACCAAATTTGGTGTGCATACTTTCCTAACCATGATATTTCAATTATATTAGTTAGGAACTAATATAAAAAATTAGTTAAGAAATTTCCCGCTAGGCAAGGTGCTAATATCGCTTTAATTTCCATATTAGATAAGTTGTGAAATAAATTCTGGCAGTATAGAGAAGTTGAGAAACAAAGTGCAATGATTTTATTGCAATTTAGTGTGATGATTACAAATGTTGTTAGTTTTAACTGTCCATAGCTTCCAATGTCACAGATTGTCATTTTGTAAATGTTATCAAATTGTACACACTGAAATGTGCAAGTAATCATAAATCAAAATTACAGTTCTACATGCCTTCCATCTCCATGGTTCTAAAGCCTGCATTCGAAGAATAACACACTCAATGGAGGAATGTACTGTCTTGGGTGCAGTTGTCTCAGTTGTAGTGAAATTCTTCCTTTCTTTTAAGATAGCTGCATGAGGAACATCGTCCTGATAAACAAGGCCCTTCAAGTATCCAATAATCATAAATCACAAGGGTCAAGTCTGGTGATTGTGGTGGCCATACTGTTAGAAATGATCAGCTAATTACTCTGTCATCAGTGAAGTGGTGCCACAGTAACCTTTGCAGATTTAAGACGATATGAGGAGGGGGGAGGTATGGTCCCTCTTGCATAAATATTGTTGTACCCAGGCAATTTCTTTGCTGAAGTGCAGGGATGACAAACTTTTGAAGCATGTCTCTATACCTAGAGGCATTAGAATATGTCAATGGCTCAGATGCAGTGTTTTCTTCCAAAAAATAAGCTCTAAAGATAAAGGATGCCATGAACTACATCACACTGTTTTTGGTTGATGCAAAGGAATTTCTTGAAAAACGATTGGCTTTTATTCAAACCAAATATGGTAGTTGTGAGTGTTCACCACCTCATTCAAGTGAAAATGGGCCTTGTCGGTCCATAGAATTTGCCAGGGTCAAGAATCATGGATCATCATCTGAGCTGTTAATGACAAATATTTTCCCCTTCTCACAATCACCAGAAGTAATTCGTGACAATGAGATATCCTGTAAGGGTAAAATTGCAATAGTTGCCACAAAAGCACTGAAGGGTGAAGCATGTCCAATCACCATGATATTGGACATGCACTATCACCCCTATAAGAATTTGTTGCTCCACTACAGAACAACGGAAGGTGTTGAAACCAAAGCCTTTCTTTGTTTTCTTAGGTTACTGGTTTGCGACCCATTTCTGGTTTTTCATGGAAAGTTCCTGTTTCCTCAAAACGCAAAATCATTTTTCTGAGATTACTAATGGTGAAAAGACTCTTTCGCAACGACTTTAAACATTGAATTTCCTTGAGTGCAGCTTCTTTGATAGTAATATTTCACAAGTAATGCACGATCAGGCAATGTAAGTAGCATGACTTGTTGCTAATCCAAATTGATGCAACACGAATTGCAACCCTTTATAGATATCTAAGTTTTTTCTGTCGAATACGCAAATTAAAGCAACATTAGTGCCAAATTTCACCCTAGGGGAAATTCCTGAACTATTTTTTTTTATTATTATTATTATTTGAGAAATCGAAATCCCATGGTCAGGAAAGTATGCACACTAAATTTGGTTGAATTTTGTCCAATTGTTCTTTCTACACAGAGCTCTAAACACCTGTTTAATTATAGCCACCTGTATACTGATATAGAAACAACATATTTTTTTCTCATTCTGCTTTGATATAATACAACAAACTATTTTATTTATTAATCAAGAATAAATTCATTTAATCAGTAAGAATAGCCAAAAAAAATTTTTTTTTACAACTTCCACTGATTGGCCAAGCCTTTTAAAATGAGATATTTTTAGAATAGCATACCAGACAAGACCATATTATAGGAATTCTTTCAGAAATAAAATAAAAAAAGAAAGAAAGGATTATTTCTTTTATGAATATAGATAACAAAGAACTTTCAGTTTCAACTATGTATTTAACTATGTATATAACTTCTCAAAAAGTTTAGTATTTGTTGTTAAGAGTAATTTCTTTTAATTGTAATCTAATATATAAAGCTGATGAAGATGGATCCTTAACCTTCATGATATTAATGTGTGCAGAGATTAATAATTAAAATTAAAAGATGAACACACTAGACTAAAATTTAAAACATTATTTAAAAAGTCCAGACAGTTTCGTCTCAAATATCAACAAGACTTCTTCGATGGATCCTTAACCTTTTAATACACTTTTCATCCTCACCCCCAATGGCAAAACAGGGAGCTTCGCAAGGTGTAACCTCTGGATGCCAATTCTATGAAGGTTATTAATTGATCTCATTATCACTCCATTACAATGGTACTCAAAGGGTGTAAAAGGATGCAAAATTCTCCATGATTACTGATAAGACAAACTTTTAAATATGATTTAAATATAATTTTATTCATTGAGTCTATATATGTATGTGTAATTACTAATTATAATTGTTTTCCATTTTTGATGATTCCCATGTTATGAAGCAAGTTTTAAAAAATACCATTCAAAGTCACACAAAAGGAATGAATATTTTGGTAATTTTGTGAGTAATTAAATTAAGTGGTATCTTAGTGATACCTACTAATTAATTTTTGAAAGAAAGCTATGCATTTATAAATCTTGAGATTTTCACTGTGTTGCCAACTAATCCACTTGTTGTCTCATAGCAAAAATGCCATGATCAAAGAAGTTTGTGAACCAATGCTTCATTCCTTGGTTCTGTGTTGAACAAAAATCAAACACAGAGGGAAAAAAGATAATGGGATGGACTACAGTTTATGAAAATGATTCTACAAAAAAGAAATTTATTGTATCATTTAAATCTAGCATTTCTTATTACCAACGCTGAATCCTATCATAGAGACTTTTAATAACATCTACCGGTAGATAAATTGCCAAATAATGGAAAAGAAAATACAAAAACAACTAAAAGGACAGGGTACCTAAGGAAACCATTTAACCATGCAGAACTACAAGAATGTAAGTGCCTAAAAGACATACATTTGCTCTCAAGAATATCTCAGAACATGTAAAATGTCACCTCAAAATTGATAAGCATTGCGTGATTTGTTGATCTGAAAGAGCAAGCCAACAAACTTAAAACACAAATGAATATTGTTAGAAAACTAATATTTAGTCAAGACATATACTCCTAAGATTCCTTATAAAGGGACAATTGAAATGACAAAAATGAATCTAACAAGATTCTTCTGGAGGAGAATTTAGAGTATTAAAAGCATAATGAATTGACTTGTAAAGCTCCTATTTTGGCTCCTAAATTTTTAGTATAATCATCCCTCGACTTACATCCGCTCGAGTTAGATCAGCTCAAAGATACGCCCATAATCCCATAAGGGAATAAATAATATCTTCGACCATACTATCGAACAAAATGCAAGTAAGAGTAAAGTAAAAAGGTTTCTATTTAACAACAATGTATCATGCGCAGTGGCAACAACGCATTCAACGGCAACTTCCCTCAGCAGTCGGCAGTCGGCATATGTCTTCAACAGTTCCTCTGTTTATTTTGTGTTTGAGAAATAGGTTTTTTTGTGTATTTATCAGTGCAACATGGCCCCTACATGCCCAATCAAAAAACCTAGTGAAGAATCACAGAAAAAGAGGCAAGCAATTGATCTGAAACAAAGTTGCAAGTTATAAAGCAAATGATCGCACATGACTTCAGATGGTCTCATTCTACAGTGACGACCATTTTGAAAAATTAAATCATAGAGGCTGTGAAAGGATCTGCTTCCATTAAATCAACGATAGTGACGAAGCAACGAGAAGGTCCTTTTCTAATCTAAAGCTACAAAGTTCAGCAACAGTCTTGGTGAAGACGGTCTCTTCTTCTCTCTTTCATCATTACTACAGTTCTTCTTTTTTTTATCAATAATAATTGTTAACAATCTAATATCAGTGAAATATACAGTGTTTGGTACAGTACACTCATTACAGTTAAGTCCTTAACCCCCATAACTCTGTTGATTTAATGTACTGACTTATGTCCATTCGACTTATGTCCTGCGGATGGGACGGAACCCCGACGTAAGTCGAGGAATGACCCGATTATATTCTTGATTAAAAGCATTAATTGGTTTAATTAAGTATAATATAGTATAATATATTAATTATCCTATAATAATCCATCAATTAACAACTTCATTATTTTAAAGGTAATCCATTCTTTCCTGAAGGATTATCAGCTATAATAAAGACCTATTCAATTGTTATGTAAATTGACAAATACATAACAATTTGTCCAAATAATTTATGCTATCAATGACATAGTAAGTTAGTTTGATAAAATATCTGTTTTACAATAAAATTTAGTAATTAAAAAAAATAACATCAAAATTCATAAGAAGATTAAATACAAAGGTTGATTATGATAGTCTGAGTACTGTACTCTGAAGGTCATTTTAAAGCAAGAATATATCAATATCAATACACATCTAAATTACAATCAGCTGTTAATGATGGGGATGGGAATAAATATAACCAAGGCAAAGAAAATTTGGTTCTAGCAAATGTATATTACTCTGCAAAAGGAAGAAAAAAGCCAAACTTATAAAATTTATCTGCCCTTAATCAGTGATACATCTTCTTATCCAAGGGAGCAGGTGTTCTCAGTGAAATTATTCATCTGTAGAGAGCACCACGATTCATTGCATAAAATCCTTGTTGGTGACAAATAGGTCTTTGTACACAAGACTTCGTTCCTCTCTTGGACCTTCAATAGGTGATCATTCAAATGTCTCTCATCGTAAGATGTGCAGTTTTGCATGGGAATGACTCATACCACTGTTTTTGGGATAAGCGATTTATATTCTAAGCACATTTTCATGCGGCTCTCAGCGTTCAAGGTCACGCACTTCCCTTGTGATAATTTTTTCTAATGATCAATCACACTGTTTAAATGAGAACTTTTCATTATTAAATATATAAATAATAATAATAACCTTTGATGTGAGATATTTCCCATTCGAGGTGACATTAATTCAATATTTCAGCTCTATGCCTTGGGAATTCATCAGAAAACATTTGAGCATTACATAATAAGCAGTTCTAAAATGCCATCCAAATGAATGTTTTGGAGTGATTTCATGCCCTCTTGTCCAAAATAATGTAACTCACTAAGAGAACTTTTCATCATATTATATTCTTCAATCAAAACCTCCTGGAATTTAAAGATTATTCTATTGGCCACTATTGGAAGGTTATATTTCAAGCATGACAGTGCGTCCATTCATATAGTGCTTGTGCAGTATATGAATTATTTACTTCTTTTCCTTTGGACTGGCAGTATTTGTTCCACAACTTGATACCACAATTTCCAGTTCTCACTCTTTGAACTTTAATGAGGAAGGTCATACAAAAACCTTCTGCCACTGTCAGGAAAATATGTAATGAATTGAGAATGATAATCAAAAAGATGAATAACCCACAATGTGTGTATTAGAATTTTTCTTACTGATTAGTCTGAACATCTGCTGGAGCTTCAGCATACATTTTGAACATTTATGATGTTGGCTTTTTTATTACTTTACATGTCACACTAAAATTAACTTTTTTGCTAAATTAACTGAATTGATAAATTTTATTTATTTATTTATTTATTTTAATTGATAAAAAAGTTAAAATATAATTTTTATTGTTGTTCTGCATTTTTTTATTTCCTATTACAACATAATGTGCACTTTAGAAACTGAAATGGCTTCCAGAGGAAGTACTAAAGCTTGACAAAATATTTCCATCACATTGTTTTCAAGATGTAATTAAATAAAAAAAATATTAAAAATCCTTCAAATACTAACAATTTTATAAGCATTTTCCTGAAAGTATAGACACTGAATTGATAACGGTCCTAAGCTTTATTCTCAAAGTTTGAAGAAGATATTAGATATTTTCTTTATTTTTTAAGGACCAGAAAACTCTATACAAAATACAAAAATTAAAAAAGCTTAATTGATTTCACTGAAATCAGACAACATTAACTTTACAGAAAGTTTTATGACATTATTAAAAAAAAAAAAGGAGGTGGGTGCAGGGAGAGAAGCATTAAGAAACAATCTCAAGTAAGATTTAGAGCTTCTTATTAAAATAAAAGAAAAATATAATAGACATCACATTTCAATACAGAATTAATGGACATTAAATATACATCTATCATAAAGCAATAAATCATTTAAAATCATTGTAGAAAGGAAATACGGAAATATTAACTACTACATTACCATTTATTTATTTATTTTTTTAAATGAGAGAAAGAAATGACAAAACTTAGAATTTAACATAGTTTAACTTTTAATGCACATGTATTTTAATATGTCATGTTTGAGAATATAGTAATAAATAATTAGTTTTATAAAGAATGCTTTTGGAATACTAAAAACTTTAGAGTTTAGCTAAAGATTGTTTTTTCTATTGTAGTTAATAACATGCAACCGTTTTTGCTTTTTCTTATATTATTATTCTATTACTTTTTATTATCTTACAGCTAATACAAAAAAATCTTGAATTGAAATAATGTTTATAAGCATTTTTTTTTTTTGCAAAAAGTACCTTGATTTAAACTTCATAAAGAAATAAATTATTAAAAAGTAAGTAACATTAAAAGACAATTTCATTTTATAGAATGGAAAAAGAAAGTGCATAGTAAATTCCTTGTCAGTTATTAATCAGCAAAGAATCAGTACAGAACAGTTGTTTGTTGAAAAGAAAAACTGTGGTAAGGTTATAAGCAAGTTAACTTGATTTCTTATTAAAACACAATGATGAACTTTGCTATGCAAAGATTCCATGGAAATCTTGAAGTTATCTTAAGTTCAAGATTCTCCCTATTAAACAAGAGTTAAATAATCAGATTCGCAACATTATAATTATATTAAATGAATGAAAGACAATGTTTAGAAAAGATATTTATGGAATGTTTATTTGCTAAGAACTTGTTAGTATGGAGAATTGTTCAGAAAAAAAAAAGGTTCATACAAATAACTTATATAAAATGTTATTGTTAATTTTTTATCAATTAAAAAAAATCGAGTTTTTATTATAATATATGTTAAATTTGATTTGATTTGTAAAATCATTTTTTTAAAATTCGTTTTATATTTTGTGAATTAAAAATAAAAAATTAAAGTTTTGGAATTTTAAATAAAATTATGGAAACTTGCTTGTTTGTGTTTTGTATTCTTTTTTAATTGTCAATTTTTATTTAAATTTTTAAAATTGTTTCATATTAGAAGAGTATGTTATACAATTACAATTGTAAAGTGTAGTAGAAGGAACTGGGATGAATCAAAGTATTCTTTGATTCATATCTGATAGTTTGCCTGTCTTCTTTTAGGGTTCTCTAATAAACCATTCTTGTCTGATAGAATTCTTTTCATTTAAAGCACAACACATCTTCTGTGAGCAGATTTTTTGAGATATCTTTGAATATTTAAAAAAAATACTCTTTTTAACATTTTAAGATCTATATATTACTTGCTTGAAAAAAAAGAGTTCACACACAAAGACACTCATAATAGGTGTCTGTGAATTGTTCTTTTAATGAACTTTATTCAAGCATTAACTAGAATTCTCTTCATTACTCTTATATTGAGGAATCATTTTCAATTTCATTTTAACTGAATTACTTATGTCTTTCATTATTAGACTCTTGAAGGAATTCCAATATATAAAAATTAGAAAATAATGACCAATATTCTACTGATAAATTTAACTTTCCAACTAGGGACTGTGCTCAAGATCCCCCTCCCTTTTTTTTTCCCCAAACTTGATTTATGAAAAACTCTCTTCTCTATTAAACTTGTCTGAATTCTTATTTATTTAGGGAGGGGGGTTCTTTGCATCTTTGCAAAGGGATTTAGTTTATTTTGAGTTTATTTCGTAAACCAACTTAAAACTTTATTTAACAAAAACTTGTAAATTTCTATTAATGTGGCTATAATTAAAAGAAAAAATTCAACACATCTAAAACCTATAATATAAAAGTATTGCGGTATATGCTTTGTCTTTATTTTTATAATTTGTTCTGCAAGTTTTTCCTTTTTCTTTTCTTTTTTAATTCAGAACCTTTATTTACAAATTTTGCAAAAGACTTTTTCAATTAAACTAAAAAAGCTATCAGCAACCAATCAAAAGGCATCTGAGATGTCAATTTATTTTATGGATTGTAATTTGAAACTTAAAATGGAAATAGGGGAATACAATAAAAGCTTATAAATTTTGTAATAGTTATCTACAGTTGCCAGATCCCTGTGAGACCATTCAGGCGGAAATTAAGTATCGATGAGAGATGTAAAGTATTGGGTACTTGGTGCTCAGCCAATAAAAAAGTATTACTTGGTCATGTAACTGAACCATTTGGATTGTGTATATTTCTTCAAATTACCATCCAATCACCAAAAAAACAAAACTATGAGTTTTATCTTCCAACCAAAAAAAAGCCGTCCCATTTTCCGGTAAAATCCAGCACAATCACAAGACCAAATAACCAGTGCAATTTCCGGACCTGATATTGAGTCCAGGTAATTTCAGGATATTAACAATTTGTGGACTTGCTGGATATCTGGTCCGTCATTACTTTAGGTGCACATTCCAGAAAAATTGTAGATAAACAATAATTTTTGCAAAAAGTTCACGTTATAATTCAACTTTTTAACTCCTAAGATATTTTTTTTTTAACTAAAATTGAAAGTAATGCCATGAAATTATTATTTTAATTAATTATTTATATTCTATTTATATTAACTTTGAATAGTTATTTTTATAAAATATATTTTTTGAAATCCTAATCTTTAATTCATTACAAACGCTTAACACCATCATTAAAAAAAGTTTCTGAACAACTGTCCATTTAAACAAGTAACCTGCAATAATATATTGTACAAAAGTCATCCCAGAAATAAATGTAATAACTTCTCTTCAAATGAATATAAGTTAATATAAAATCCTTACTTACCAATTTAATTGCAGGAAAGGTTCCATTAAGTGCTCATGCAATTTTTCAGATTTATTTTTTATTGGCTGGAGTTCAAAAATTTAAATTTTAATATTTATATTTAGTAATGAGATCACGAAGAAAGCAATTCTTGCGACCAATTTAATCACTTGATGTAAAACACATTTGCTTTGTTCCACTGCTTGTCCCATTTATCAATTAAATTTACGATAAATAAAACTCATTTAATGTCTATATTGAATACAATAATAAACAATAATAAAATTCATATTCAAATCATGCAATAAAATGTATTTACAATAAATTTGAATAGATAAAATAATTTCAAATTTAAAAGAAAAAAATTACTTTTTTCCCTTAATTTTTTGTAGTGTGATTTCTTTTTATTTATTTCTTTTTTCTTTTTTCATAAAGAGGTTAAGACTTTACTGAATCTATCAAGGATCTTACATTCGTGTAAGCTATATAATGTATAAATATTCAACATATAAATAGGTATCATAATAGGTTCATTGCTCTTTAAATTCGGAATGTGACCAATACTGAATATGAAATTTATCAACACTCATTAATTAATCATTAAAAATTTAATGTGTGTGAATATATACTTATTTTAACAAACTTCCATAAACACACACAGATAAAAAAAAAAAACTGGTTTCATTGATGAATTCGTTTTTATTATTATATCGAAAAAGTTTCAAACCATGGGATTCCCCAGCTAAGACAATGTGGCGGGTCAAGGACCAAAGCACATATTGCCAAGTGTATTAAAAAAAAAAAAAAAAATTTGGAAGAATAGTTATTATTATTATTATTATTATTATTATTATTATTATTATTATTGTAAATACTACTTATTTCATCTGTGTGTGTCTATGGAAGTTTCTTAAAATAAACTCATTAATTAAGTTCAAAACAGGCATTAGAACAACTTTTATTTTGCTAACATTTGCAAGCATATCTGCCTTAATAAAAGAGTGGAAATCAAATTGATCAAATACATATAAAGAAAATATATAAATATTTGCTCTGAAATGGTAACTTGATTGTTCTAATGACTATATTTTCTCTTAACCACAAATTTGGATATAAAAATTTATTTTAAAAACCATACGAACAAAAATTTTAGGTGTATAATTAACAACATTTCATTAAATAAAAAATAATAATAATAAAAAGATTTAAAGGTAAAACTTAAGTGTGGGAAGAGAAGCATTAAGCTTAGATAGCAAATGACACAAAACTGAAAAATTACTTGTAGGAAAATCAAAAGATATGAAGCTGATACAAAAAAAAATATTAGTCACTACAGATGTTAAATTTTAGATGTGTCAGCTTCAGAATGAATTACTATACTGTAATGTAAATTTTGTTTTTGTTGCTAAGGATATCCTATTAAATAATACAAATGTTCACTTTAAAATTTAGTTTACTAATTGAAAATCTACATCAAAAACAAGATGATTCAACTTCCTTAGTAAATATGATATAAAATTATGATTTTAGTGAATCAGTTGTTGTAAATTAGTATTTATTTATTTTTAAAAATAATATTATAACTGAACTGTTTCTCATCTCAATCTACAAAATATATCGTCATCTTTTAGAAATAAAACGACAGTTAATTAGCAATGACAGAATTTTTAAACATTTTTTTTTTTAATGAGGAATAATGGTCTTTTTCTTCTTCTTTTTTTGAGGAATAAACACTGAAAAACTACTCAAATTTCTTTTCTTTTACCATGAATTTTAATTTATGTTTTCTTTATTTTTTTCTGACAGAAATTCTTAAGGAGTTCTGTTTTATAATTTTCACTTTTTTTTTTTGTTTGTTTGTTTGTTTGAACGAGAAATATGGAATGTTGGCTAAGATGTTTTCTAAAAGCTCAACAATAAATTATGTGGTTTTTTTTTTTTATGCTAAACATATTTCAGATAAACACAAACTTTTCAGAGCCTATAACTCCTAATTAAAGCATCATAAATAAAAACTATAATCCATTGAATTGTAATTTACCTTCCCAAAGACAGGTAATTTAAACTTAATCTGTATATTTTCAACATAAAATTAATACTATCAGTTGATTCTATAAATATAGATTGTCTTACCTTGGTAATGTATATGTTTTCCTCTGCGGAAAAACACAATTCCAGGTGGGTTTCGAATGCCGTATTTCTTAGCCATTAAGTGATCGTTCATTCTGACTAATTTGATTCCATATTCTGAGCAGTCATCATCAATTAATTCCAAAATTTTCAATACATATTCACTATCAGGATCTCCTTCTTTATCTAGATATATAAATTCATTAAATTTATTTAAAAAAAAAAAAAAGAATAATTTCAGTAATTAATATTTATTCTCCATAATCTTAATTAATTTAGAATTTTCTTTAAATGTTACTTACAGAAGTATACTGCCAAGTAATCAACTGTTTCAATCAAATTAGCGAGCATATCTCTGTTAATGTTTTCAATGGTTTCTTCCATTTTTTGTTCAACCAGCCACTCTAACACTTCGTCCTCATTAGTCAAATCACCTAACATCAAGAATAAAAAGAGCTTGTAACATTTTAATTTAATATAATCACTTAAGAGCAAGTTAATGACTAAACATAAATTTCTTTTTATTTCATTATAACGCAAGATTTCAGCTCAGAGTAAAGGAAGAAAGAATTTATAGTTTATACTGGTCGCACTAAAGCAGAAGGAGTTAACTGTAAGAAAATAGAAAGTTAAAATGTAGGTAAGTGATTCTGCAACAACAGCATGAACTGCTAAAAGGAGAGAATAGAAAATTGAAGCAAAGGAAAGAAAAGCTGTAAAAAAAAAAACTGAAATAAATTAAAAAGTCAGTACAATTTCCATGTATTCTCATAATGCAACATAAATAGAGGTTAATCAAATAATGCTAAGGTTTTATGTATGTTGATTATATTTAATGATATAATCTAGATGGAATAAATGTTTTCATAAAATGTTACAAAATGTTCTCACAAAATGAATATTTTTTTATGGATCTTTCCATAGATAAATCTCGAATCAAATGTATAAGCATAAAATAGCTAGCAGTTATGCTTTTTTGAGATGATAAGCAACAACGAATACAGCTAATTTCAATGATTCAAAGTATTATGTTGCTCACAACAATAATATTAAATGTAATTGTTAATAATAACAATACACTTTTTTACATTATTGATTAATTAATTAATTTCATCAAGCTATGTAGTAACAAATTCATTGGAATGTTTTTAAGTTGAATAATTTCAATTTTAATTTAATAAGTATTATTTTGTATTCAATGTTATTCTTTTTAAAATTTGATATTTTTAGTTTTTCATTAACTCACAGACCTTACTAGTACATTTGGAAATCCTTAAATGATCTATTTACATTGTCTTGTACATCACTGTTGTTAATGTTGCAAAAGAATAGATATGGTGATCCACCAAATTCTTTACATGTATACATTTATATGCTACTAATATGAAGTAATCCTAAAAGGAAAACTTATTTAACTCAACTTATCAATGCTTGACTAATTGCTCTGGTTGCACATGTTTTTGAAGAGCAATGGTAATTGATTTTTCCCTTCTTGTTTTAATACTTTGAATTTTCAAAACGAAATTCTTAATTGCTTAATGTGAATTTGATACATTATTAAAAAGAGGATGACTACAAAACATACACTGTATTACCCTTCATTCTATTTTTAAGTAATAGTACAATAATAACAAAACAGAGAAATCAAGATTAGGTAATAAGAGGATTATTATAGACAACATTTCGAGAGCTGAGGTTTAGAACTTAACTGCTTCCCTCTGAAATTTTTTCAGAGAATTTTTTTCAGAGAATTGAGGGAAAAAAAGAAAGAAAGAAATGAAAAAAAAAATACTATCCATTCTAACATTCTCTGATCCAAAAAATAAAATTCAAATATAATTCTGAATTCAGAATTTAGAGATACATCTAAATAAAAGTTTGATTTACTGAATACGTCGTTTGACATTTATCATGTAATAATTCAGATAGAAAAAAAGCAGGCATATAGAAAATTAGCAGAAATAAATTTGTGATAACAAGTAGCTAATATACATTACATAGCAAAAGAATGAAATGCTGTTGAGAAAGGGGAAATACAGCAGAATTAAAAAGTGCACAAAAGCTCTTAGTTAGGTGGAAATTGAATAGAAAAATCCATCAATTCTTTTTAGATATTAAAAAGTTGTTAAATAATTAATTTATAAGGAAATATATGGTTGGAAATTGAAGTTGTTTTTTTTTTTCCCTTAGTAAAATTTAAACTACTTTAATAATTTAAAATAATACTACTTTTTCCTTTTTTTTTTTTAACATTAAACTATCAAAAATAATATTTGATCTCTATTGAAGATAATGGGAGAAAAAAATAAAACTATGTGTAATAATTAATTTTTTTATGTATCAATTGAGAATTACATTAATATTAAAACTGCTTTAATCATACTTAATAATATATGAATAATTCTTAATACACTGATGTACAAAAAAACTGAGACTTCTGTCTATTAACATGTAGGTTCTCTTTTTGATTGGATTACCTCAGCAACACAATGGAATATGGACTCAATGAGCACTCTGAAGTACTGTGAAGCTAATGTACACCACACCTCCTCCCCACAATTCCATAATATTTGCCAGTTGTGGAACTCTGGATTGACAGTACAGTTGAACCACACATATTCTACTGGGTTCAAATCTGGCAAACGACTAGGCCAACTCATTATGCCAAACTCAGAGAAGTGCTCCTCCAGCCATAATTTCATGACTGCATACTTGTGTAGTGGCAAATTGTCCTGCTAGTCTGCTCCCATCTGATTGAATGCTTAATATATACAGCAGCAGAAGATTTGCAAGGACGATTACATAGTATCTGCCTGAAAATGATGTCTGCAATATCACAAGTCTTAATGTGTGCCAGCCAATAACACCATAACAAAGTTCTGCCACCTTGGAGTATCCCTTGTTGACATATAGGATTTACTGCCTTCTGAGGTTTTCTCCACATGCATGATTATCCATCTGCCTGCAGTTGGAACCATTATTTGTGGGACCAGGATACCTACATTGTACTGTCTGAATGCTGATGTTAGATGTAGTATTGAATTTGTTTGTTTTCTGCTGCAATGTCGCATACTGGTTAGATATTACAATGCATGTGAGACGATAGTGTCCACAATTGTCCAGAGTTTTTTGTCAGTCACAGAAGCTCGTATGCTGAATGTCTTCCTTGATTTTGTGTAGTCATAGTGCACCCTTGAAATTGTTGAGCATGAAAATTCAAATTACATGTTAATTTCAGAAATGGAGTGACTCATCTCTTTGGTACTTACTACCATGTCTCATTCAAAGTTGCTTAAATACGCTGCCACTGTCACTGCAAATTATATGACAACAGATTGCGAAGATATCCTCTTTACATGCAGTTTCGTTGCAGAAGATACCATTTAAGGGGAGGGAGGGAGGGATATTTACTGGAAGTGGAAGTGACTATCTCAGTTTTTCTGGTACTTCAGTATAATTAATTTATTTAAATTTTAATGCAATATCTTAAATAGATAATAAGTCTTGAGCATTAATATAACAAATTTAAAAATAGAATTTTTATTAAATAATACTTTGCTTCTATAATAATATATAGAATAATATTATAATTATTGATACTTTATTTTTCTTTTAGAGAGCAGTTCAGCAGTTTCAATGTAATATTACTATGTTAAATTAAATTTATCTCTCATTTTCTGAAAATAATTAAAAGAAAATTGTTTTTCTTAATATATTTCCTTATTTTAAAATTTCGAAAAAGTTTCCAAAATATTTTTCAATTTATTTTTGAAAAACCTTTCAATTCCCCTTTCATCTGAAGACGTTTGTCGAATTTAAGTTTTCGTCTTATCAACCATCGCAAAACTGAAATCCTCTTCCTTAGCAAACCTACAGAAACATGTAAGTTATTATTCAATAACAAACATACAATTTTGTATAGAATATTCATTAATAAAATAAAAAGGGAAAAGTTCTCATTAGGTCATATTTTAAAATGATGATACCTCTCCTCTTCAGGAACTCATGTTGGATTTATTGTTATTATTATCAGCTGTGGAGCTAAATTTGAACTACTTCTCAACCTTATACTTTATTCAATTTGGCTTTTGAGACTCTACTTTCTATGCTGCTCATCCTCTTACGAGGTTATCAATATGATATTTTAACTTTTAGCCTTAGCTACCCTTTTTACTGGTTGGTCCTCTGCAAATCTTGTAAAACATTGTAAATAAGCCAAAGCCTGTGTTCATTTACACTGTAACACTTTACAATATGTGAAGTTCCAAAAATAGTTCCTTTTTTCAATTATTCCGATATATTATTTTTAGGAATCAAACTAACCTTTATCTTTAACTGATGCCTTTAAAGTAAATGTCATAAATATACAAATACTTCTGTATCATTAACATCAAATTACATACAAGAAATAATAATTTACTCCAAATCTCATACCGATATTTCGTCTTCACTTAACATCAAGACTTCCTCAAGGTTCTTATACAAAATACAAATGAAAAGAAGAAGAAATTATTCTTAACTTAACAAAATAAGACATATCACAACTGAATAATATCAAACCTTTGTGAACAACATCAAACCTTTGTTAAAATAAAATAATTTTAAACTAGTTGACCCGTGCGAATAATTCGCAACAAAAAACCACCTTTGAGAAATAATAAACAAATCCAACAGCTTGTGTGCATGTTAGTTAAACACATTGTCAATAGATGACGTCTTCTCAAGTTTTATAAAAAAGTTGACCCGTGCGAATAATTCGCATGGTATCTTGATCAGTCACCGAATGGTAATGTGGAAATAAATAAATGAACGGATTTTTAACGAAAACATTAATTTTAAACAATCTGTTTATTTTTCATCATTAGCGGTGAACGTAATCTTGAAAATATCTCAATCATTGATTTTGATGAAGTATTAAGGGAAAGAAAAAAAAAACACCTTTGAGAAATAAAATATGAGAAGTTGACTAATTTTTATATTTCTATTGTAATAAATCGTTTATTTTTATTAAAATATAAATCTTTGTTTGTTTTTTTATCTGTTGTTATTAAATACACGATGAAATATCATTTAAAGTGCATTTTTATTCAAAAAAGGAAATATTTGAAGGTTACAACGCTAAAGCAATATTTTCGCTTTCGAAAAATAAGGCGCTTCTGTTAAAGCGTGTCTACATTTTTATAAAAAGTTTTTAAAAATAAAGTTTTTTAACGAAAACATTAATTTTAAACAATTTGTTTATTTTTCGTCATTAGAGGGGAACGTAATCTTCAAAATGATGCCTCAATCATTGATTTTGATGAAGTAGTAAAGGAAATATGGCTTTCCGACAAAAAAAAAACCCTTTGAGAAATAATATATAAAATAATATATGAGAAGTTGACTAATTTTTATGTTTCTATTGTAATAAATCATTTATTTTTATTAAAATATAAATCTTTGTTTGTTTTTTTATCTGTTGTTATTAAATAAACGATGAAATATCATTTAAAGTGCATTTTTATTCAAAAAAGGAAATAGTTGAAGGTTACAACGCTACAGAATATTTTCGCTTTCGAAAAATAAGGTGCTTCTGTTAAAGCGTGTCTACATTTTTATAAAAAGTTTTTAAAAATAAAGTTTTTTAACGAAAACATTAATTTTAAACAATTTGTTTATTTTTCATCATTAGCGGGGAACGTAATCTTGAAAATGATGCCTCAATCATTGATTTTGATGAAGTAGTAAAGGAAATATGGCGTTCCGACAAAAAAAACCCTTTGAGAAATAATATATAATGATAATATCAACAATAAAAACGATAATAACAATAAAAAGTAGGCCTAAGTTGAAATCGGAAAAACAATTATTACGATATCATTGATTGTAAAACCTTTTATAAATCTTTAATTTTATTTCTTTTACTGTAATTTCCCAATTTCTTTTATTCTTCATTAATGGCTTTCTAAAAATCCCCAGCGATATTCCACTAACCTTCAGAGATTTATCTCTATTAAAACAATAACAACAATTTATCAGGCAAGATTCCAATATTAATCTTTTACTTTCATCTTTAACATCATATACCATGTTCACAATGGGGTCCGGATTGTGCCCATATCTAAAACAGTGGTCTGCCCACTCTGAAATATTTTTATTTTTTCCTTGAAACACTCGTATGTGTTCATCTAATCGTTCTTTCATTGCCCTGCCAGTGCTCCCTATGTATATCCCCTGACAAAGGTTTGATGTTATTCAGTTGTTATATGTTTTATTTTGTTAAATTAAGAATAATTTTTTCTTCTTTTCATTTGTATTTTGTATAAGAACCTTGAGGAATTCTTGATGTTTAGTTAAGACGAAATATCGGTATGAGATTTGGAGTAAATTATTATTTCTTGTACGTAATTTGATGTTAATGTCATAAACATCATCTTTGCATTCCACAACCTCATTTTCAATATTATTATTTTTTTCCTTTTTTTTTTCTGTTTTCTTGATCAAAATGTACCTCTTCTGCTATCTATTAGTTCTTTTCTAACCATTTCTAATCATGATAAATAGTTGAAGGAATTTATAATATTTATAATATTTTTATTACATATAGATCTTCTGTCTGTTAATTTAAAATAAAAATTTGAACAACTGGCTAAATTAAAACAAAATCCAAATTGCAGAATGAATCTGTCTGACTGACATCAAAGGAACCACAAAAAGAAAAATAAATAAATAAATAAATAAATAAATAAATAAATAAATAAATAAATAAATAAATAAATAAATAAATAAAAGAAACACCAGCTGATCAAACTATTTATTTAGATACTAAAAGGTGAACAAAATGGCTTTTAATTACTAATTGTATGAGATGTGACAAAAAGGCTAAAAATTATTAACTTATTAAGCCATGTACCAGGTACCTTACTGTATCAGATGGTCATCTTTCATATTTTACAATATAGAGAGATATTTGGATATTCTTGATAGGGCAGTTTATAGTAATCATTCTTGATATTAGGTTCCTGGAAACTAATTTCAAATATAACAGCCTTACAGGGAAAAAATGTATTATATTGTAATTTTATGCAGCTATGCGGAAGGAACTCTTTCTTCCAACACTTGCTAAAACATGCCCCCCCCCCCCTCCCCAAAAAAAAAGGTGATTCTCATACTTGAAATTCATATGTTTTTATAATTCGTGACATTTTATGAATTGTTTTCACAGAAGAAGAAGACATATTATTAGTCATGTCATTGTGGCCAAGGAATCACTTATAGAAGCAGATGAGGCTGCGTTTTCTGGACAGCAAACTTGAAAAGTCGTTAAACGGATGATTTTTAAAATTGCTTACTTATAAATTGGCATTTACTTAAGGTTTCTTTATTAAATTTCCAGGTAGCATAGCATGAATTGAGAATGAATGACTTTAACAAAAGGAATGCATAAGTATAGCCAACACAATAATTTCTTGGGGAGAAATAATTACTGGAAGCACTGCTTTGTATTGTCATCATTAATTACAGATGAAGCCTAGGTTTTTACAAGTCAGTGATGGTCATTTATTTTACAGGTCTAAACAGGCTGTGTTACTGAATTTCTACAGTCTGATATTAATTGAAATATTTGATTTCCATGAGATAACATAAAATTTCAGGAGAGCTAAACAAAACATAATTACCTTTCAATAAGGAATGATTGAAAGCATTAACACATTTTAAACATGAAAGCCTATAAGCACAAGCAATAAAGTAATGTTTATATGTATTGGAACAGAGCATATTTATTCATAATAAGATGAGTATTCTTAAAAAATAACACAACTTGCAAAAGGAAAAAAAAAGTTATTTAATAAAATAAATGTTGTTTAAGATACTTTTAATGTCAAATGTAACTTAGAAATTTCAAGAATCATAAAAATTTTATAAATTTATTTCAACACATTCAATAAAAAAAAAGAAAAAAAAATTCCAAGAGCCCAAAATAAAAATGTCTAATCCAAATAATTATGAAAAAAGGATTACATACTTTTAAACATAGTTTCGTTTAAACCAATTTTACCTAAAGAGAAAGTAAAATTATCAAATTCATACTACAAAGAATTGTTATAAAAATTTCTAAACACTACTGATAAAATTCAGCACTGATTTACTAAATTAATTAAATTGAAACTTAAAAAAGATGTATTACTTAGTAGATAAGTTTAATATTAATAAAAAATAAGTACCTTCATAAATACTTGGCATTTTTTCTTCAAAATATACAAGAGATGGAAATGTAGTTATTCCCAACTCTTCAGCATATGCAACATCATTTGTTTTGACAAAATGAATACCATACTTATCAGTTTCATCATCTATTTTTTCCAGTTCTTGTAATACAGAATCACAGTCATCACAATCTTCTTCATCTAAATAATTTTAAGAATGAAAACTTAGAAATATTTATTAGGAAAACGAGACTTTTAAATTTGTAGAAGTTCTTAGTCTTAAGTCTTAAGATCTCAAGTTCTTAAAGATGAAAACAGTTTATAAAGAAATTTAAAATTGATATATTCAATTAACTGAATGAAATAAAAATCAAATATAGTAAGCAATTTAAATATTTTATCAGAGTTGACCCTTAAAGGGTTCAGGACCAAATAAAGTAATCAGTGGATGAAATCTACGAAGTCCAATGTAAGGTAATTTAATTTCCAAATAGAAAATTACTTTTCAGCTAATATGTTTCTTTTTAAATCCCCTTTCTAAAAGTTTAACATATAACTTAATGATATGAAGGATCTAGTTGCTGTGTCACATCTTTTATCCTTATTCATCCAAAATGGTTATCCTATTTTTGTTTTATCCTAGACTACTCTATATAGAAAAGATATTACATTTTCTACTAAGGATATTTCAATTGATAATGAATAAAAGTTTAAATATTAGATAAGAAAAAAAAATTACAAAAATAAACTGCAAGATTTTCAACATCGTCCATTAACATTTCAATCATTCTTTTATCGGCTATTTCGATCACATCAGCTGGCATATCTTTGTTGGCTACCAACCATTCCAAGATTTTTTCTTCGTCTTCCAAATCACCTGTTGAATAAAGTTTTAATTTTCAAAGTCAAAAACTATCTTAAGCATAATTATATAATAAAAAAATGGAATGATTTACAAGATTTCAAAAAATAATATAAAATATTAAAAATATATTTAATATTATTATTAAATAATCCTTTTAAGCATGTTATTCTTTTTCTTAAATACTCCATTTTCTTCCATTACAAATTAATATTATTAATAGCAATGATACCTTCGTAAATCTGGGGGAACCGCTTACGATAATATACCAGAGCAGGTAAAGATAGTAGTCCATACTCTTTGGCAATACCTTGGTCGGATATTTTTACAAAATCTACGTTATGAGAATCTGCTTCATCATCAATATGTTCTAATTCAGCCAATATTTTGTCACACTGCTTGCAATTTTCTCCATCTAAAAAATCACCAAAAATAATTATTATCAATTTAGTGGCACATAAAAAAAAAAAGTTTTAAATATAAACTACTTATTTTCAATGTTATATTTTTATATTCTTATAATATACAATACAAATACATCAGCTTATCATTTTATCATCAAATTTTAATTTCTTGGATTTTTTGTTTTTCATTTTTTTTTAACAAGCTTATGTATTTTAATCTTCTCTTGAATTAAAACAAAAAAATTACAGTAACGAAATGCCTAACCAATGTCTAAAGATAATATAAAAGATACATTTAAAATAAAAACTTTTGGAAATCTGTGATTCATAGGGAATTCAATCTATCATAAAGAATTCAGAGTTATTATATTAATTAAATACTAGCAAACCATGTTTTTGTTTTTATAGATATAGCAAGCCACACAATTTTCTAGTGGCTTCCCTGTCACCCATTCTTGCTTTCCATCTGACTGAGAAAATGATCTCGGAATCCAAGGTCTTGTGCCTGTTGTGGGTGAGTGTGGCAGGGAAGCCAACCAAAAATGAATGATTTAGCCTTTGACCTTACCTCATGTGACTTACAGTTGACCCACATTGATGAAAAATGAATGGAGGAATCCTCAATAGTATACTTAACATTGACGCCTTATTTGTATTTCTGTGTCTTATGGTTTCAGAGGAGTAGTGGGCAAAATAAAAAAAAAACTAATGTTTTCTTTTATGTTAATTACATATTCAGAAGTATCTCTCCTTTACCCATTACCAAATTTAATTCTACTCCGGATAACTCGTCAGCCTCAAAATGGCCGAAAGCATCTTTCTTCTCCATTTTGCATGCCATCGTGTTGTCTTTTCAGCCCCGCCCCTTCACTTTAAGAAAGCCAAGCCTTTGTGGGGAATTTTCGACCACGCCTGTCACTTCATTCCTTTCCTATCACTTCGGAGGATTTGAGTTCTTGGAATCTCGCTGCTAATCATTCAAAGCACACTTCTCGCTGCGACTCTGTCGCGTGTAGACGTTTTTCTTGACCACTCTTGAGTGGGACTTCATTTCATAGCGAGTAAGCCCCGCTATAAGGGCTATTTTTTCTCTTGCAATTTCGTGGTTCGGTTACATTTTTAACATTCAAGGGAAATGAAAACTTACCTCGTTATCTTTTAAAGAAAAAAAAAACTTAATTGCACTTTTTGAAAAATCAAATGTTTTGAAAACAGCTTTTGCCAAAGAACACCAAACTCCCAGGACTACATTAAACGATATTCTATCATCGAAACAAGTAACTGAAGAAGCTGACTGCAAAGACAAAAGAAAGAGAATGAGGAAATCGAAGTTTGACGAGATCGAGGAGGTTTTAGTTCGATGGCTAAAACATGCCAGATTTCAAAATGTGCTGATTTCTGCCATGATTCTCAAAGAAAAAGCCATGGAAATTGCTAAGAAGTTGAACATTGAAGATTTCGGTGGCAGCAATGGTTGGCTGGAACGTTTCAAAGACAGACATTGCCTTTCTTTTAAAACGATTAAAATGTGGTAACTATAAAAAGTGGTTTTTTTTTTTATTTTCCACTCATTCATTTGCATGAATTGATTTCTGAAAATCTGGTTTTTCTCACTGAATCCTACAGCAATTCATGAAAATACTGTATTTCAGTGTGTTTTTGTTTTGTTTTTTTTTTCGAAAATTCCCACTCCGCTTAAGTCGTCAAAAATGTTTGGTCCCTTTAGTGACAACTTAACGAGGTTTTACAGTATATTAAGTCTAAATCTATTTCTGATATCTATTACATATCTATTAGATATCTGAATTTAGATATCTATAAGACAATGTCTATAACACATCTATTATATACCGGAATTTAGATATCTATACGACAATATTTGTTACACATCTATTAGATATCGGAATTTAAATATCTATAAGACAATATCTATTACACATCTATTATATATCAGAATTTAGATATCTATAAGACAATGTCAATTACACATCTATTAGATATTTGTAAGACAATGTCTATTATGCATCTACCTTTAGATATCTATAAGATATCTATTAACATTTATATATATATATATATATAAATGTAATAGACATTTAAATATCTATAAGACAATATCTGTTACACATCTTTTAGATATCTACATTTTGATATCAATATATATATATATATTAATAGATATCTTATAATCAATTATCTATAAGATATCAATGTCTATTACATATCTATTATATATCTATATTTAGATATCTATAAGAGAATGTCTATTACACATCTGATTATTATATTACACAAGTGATTAGATATCTACATTTAGATATCTATTACACATCTATTAGATATATGAATTAGATATCTATAAGACAATATCTATTAAGCATTTAATAGATATGTAAATTTAGACATCTATAAGACAATGTCTACTATGCCTCTCTTAGAAGTTGGATATTAGATATCCATATGATATTTATTATACATCTATTAGCTATCTTAATTTTCACATCTATAAAAAAAAGTAACACAAATTCATTGCATGTTGAAATTGCACATCCAACAGACATGACTCATTTGAAGTCTGTTAAGAAAAAAATTCTCAGTTATAGATGAGATGATAAAGTCAAAAACAAACTCATGTAGGTAAATTCACATTAAATAGATTTATGGTTTGCTATTTACCCATATTTCTGAATATCTTTGATATATATATATATATATATATATATACATATCTTGGATATCTAGATTTTAGATATATATAAGAAATGTCTAATTTATGTCTATTAGACATCTGAAATTCTATGTCTATAAAATATCTAAGTTGAAATATATATTAGATCTAAACTACACATCCTATATACATTGCTCTTTCCTATAGAGTAAGTAAATCAAAACTTATCATTATAATTGAACTATGAAATATTGTCATAAGTCAAAACATTTAGGATAATTTACTTAATTACACATAAAATTAGCCTTAACAGAAATATAATTTATTCATACTGTAGTTAATTAACTTTTCTTCCATTTAAAAAAAAAATCTTTAACAAAATGAGATTTGCAAGACTAAAATAAACAGTTACATTTGGTTTAAAATAAAATTAATAAAAAAGGAACATATTATTTCATATAAACTTCAAATATTTTATTATTTATATTTACCTACAATCTAATGAAATAAAAAGCTTTATTATCAACACATTTCAAAATCTGCCTTTTTGAAATTTTTGAAAAGAGATTTTAATAGTCAACTTTTCAGATAAAAAAAAAATCAAATTGGTCTGCAGACATATTTGCACTGAAGCAGTAACATATTTTCAGCATCGGTATTTACTTAATACCTTTTTACAACCATAAATTTATAACCATCATTTGTATTTTTGGTTAAAGTTTAGAATGCGGTACTCTCAATGGCCGGCTGCCATGATGACTTGCTGCATACTGTTATCTCAAGTTAGTTTTTCTAGTAAAAGATTGTGCAAAGCCTTTTTGAAGTAAGCATTCTACTTTTTACTGGTTAATTGTTCATTTCATATTATCCACCATGTTAAAAATAGTGTGCCGATCGCCGGTTATTGGGTGGTCATTGGGGATACTGTAACCTAAACTTTAGCCAAAAACAGTCCTAATCCATACATTTGAAATTTCGATGGGTGGGTGGACCAGGGCCTCCCTGGCCCCTACCTATATATGCCCATGCTCTTAAAGAAAAAGAAAAAAAAAAAACCCCTAGGAAAAATAAGAATTTAAAAAAAAAAAATTATATTACTCTATATATTTATAAAATAAAAATATTTAATTTCTTTCTTTGCAGGAGTATTAAATGGAACATCATTTTTTTTTTCATCTGTGAATCAAAAGAAAAATTAAGAATGAAGGAATGTTGATGTCTTAACAATGCATATTAATGGTTTAAGTAATCCACCTTTAATACTGTATAAGAGCTTTAAAATTAATTGGATAGAGAAAATTTTACTGTGTAATGTTGATTTATTTATTTTTTCAGACAATGAAAAAATGTATTCTTTATATTAATAAAGGTAGATGTTACATTTAAGAATAAACAGAAACTTTCTTTTTATTTATTTCTATTATTACCAAGCTTCATGGAAAATAAGACTTTATGGTTATACAGGAACTTCTGTTTTCAGTGGCATCATGGTTATCCTGCTTATTATTATTGGGTAACCTAATCAACAATATTGGATAATTACCGTTGTATATATGTCAAAAATATAAACATATATTGAGCCACCAAAAAAATAAATTACCTGTAATATTAAGAAATATTAACATAAAGTCTATTTTCCATGATTTTTTTTATAGACGTATTACGGATATATACATAAATTACACATCGGATAGAATAAATATGTACACAGACATTAGATATCTTTCAGACATGGAATAAATATCTAAATGGACATAGAATATAAGTATAATGGATATCAATTATACATATAACGGATATCTATGTAGATTTATATTATATGTAGAATAGATATCTATGTGGGTATCTATTTTATGTACATTATATGTAGAATGGACATCTTTATAGATGTCTACGTAGACTGGATATCTATGTGAATGTCTACTATATGGAGAATATACGTAGTATAGATATCTTTAGATATATATTATACATACCATATATGTAGATCAGCATAACATTTGAGCATATATTATATGTACATTTTACGTAATGTAGATGTTGTGTAGATATCTCGAATGTCTATGACGGATATCTATTATACATCTACTATACATAACTGAATTGTGCAGGACCCTCCTTCCAATAAAAGAATTCTGGGTGTAACCCTAATGTCATTACCCTAATGTCACGTAAGCTATTTCAGAGGATATGCAATGTTTTAATTTAACATTTTCCATTTAAATAGTTGTAATAAAATTTCAGAATCCCAGAAAGCAGACTTACTTTCCTAATAAAAGCAACATTTTGTTGGCTATTATTGTCCTCAGAAAGCTATGATTTTGTTTTATTTTTATTTCTTTTATAGCTATTTCTAATTTTTCAATCTATATATGTAAAGAAAAGGGAATTTTCCCAACATGAACAAGGAAAATAAAAACAACAATTTCCTTTAGTTTGTCAACGAAATGGAGTTTAGAACGGCTGTTTCATCATTGTTATGAATCGTAAGCTAAACTCATCACTTCGATGACAAGATCAGAAGGCATGAAGACAAATGGAACTCACAACCACTCCCAGATGTGAGTCCCGCAAGAAACAAATAAGAAAATAAAATTCCCTGTTACTTGACAGGATTATAAATTTGGCCCTCAGCTTTCGGGCACAAGTGGCTATTAAATTATAAAGAAAAAAGCCACAAAATATAAATCAACATTAAGAAATAAAGTTTAAGGTACAGTAAGTTTACTTAAGAAAAGGGAATTTTCCCAACATGCACAAGGAAAATAAAAACAACAATTCATACCTACAGCTTGTCAACAAAGTGGAGTTTAGAACGGCCATTTCATTATTGTTATGAATTGTCAGCTTAACTCACCACTTCGATGACAAGCTCAGAAAAGTATGAAGACAAATGGAACTCACAACCACTCTCAGATGTGAGTCCCTCCAGAAACAAATAAGAAAATAAAAATCCCTGTTACTCAACAGGATTATAAAATTTGGCCCTCAGCTTTTGGGCACAAGTGGCTATTAAATAATAAAGAAAAAAAGCCACAAAATATAAATCAATATTAAGAAATAAAGTTTAAAGTATAGTAAGTTTTCTTAAGGGAATTTTTCCTAAGAAATAAAGTTTAACATACAGTAAGTTTTCTTAAGAAAAGGGAATTTTCCCTAACAAATAAAGTCTTTTAATGTTGATTTATATTTTGTGGCTTTTTTTCTTTATAATTTAATAGCCACTTGTGCCCAAAAGCTGAGGGCCAAATTTTATAATCCTGTCAATTAACAGAGATTTTTATTTTCTTATTTGTTTCTTGCGGGACTCACATCTGGGAGCGGTTGTGAGTTCCGTTTGGCTTCGTGCCTGCTGAGCTTGTCATCGAAGTGGTGAGTTTAGATGACGATTCATAACAATAATGAAACGGCCGTTCTAAACTCCACTTCATTGACAAGCTATAGGCATGAATTGTTGTTTTGTTTTTTGTTTTTTTTCTTGTGCATATTGGAAAAATTCCCTTTTCTTAAGAAAACAAGAAAACTTACTGCACGTTAAACTTTATATAATATATGTAATAGCAAAAAAAAAAAAAAAAAATGAATCTTTTAAATTATTGTTTCCTAAGTAGATCAGTAAACACCCTACGATGCCACATCTTAATTCTCAATAAAACATGATTTAATAAGATGGTGCTCATTTGAATATCTATTTTCTATCATCTTTCTTTTATTTCTTAGGTTTTGCTTCTTCTTTCTCAAATCTAGTCTAGCAAACCTTAGGTGTCAAAACTGGCATATTTTTAAACTGAATTAATATCAAAGAGAATAACAATACTTAGAAATAAAAATTCCTATGTGCAAGTTAAACAAGCCATTGATTTATACCAAGCACCATTCAGAATCTCACTAAATAATAGGTTAAATGATTTCATATAAAAATTCAGATCTTCATTTTTTTAGAGTCAGCTGCCCAATTATCAGTAGGGCATATACCAAAATTTAAGGTAAATGAGAAAATTTTTGGAAAAAATTGAAATCAATAAAATCAACATCTTTAGAATACCTTGACAATTGTTTTTAAGCAACACAATGAAATAGGACTTTCAATTTGAACTTGGCCTCACTAATCACGAATCTCATCTAGAAAGCCAAATTGTTCATAATCCACTTTTACTGATTTATGGTTGTGACTGTGAAATACATCTATAACTGATTCCAAATCTCAGCCAATCTTTATGACATTACTAACATCAATTGACTGGTGTTCAACAATTTCAATATATTTCAATACATTTTTTCTAAGGACCTCATATGTTATTAGTTTCAGCCCTTTAAAACATCCCAAGATGGTATTGTTGCAATATTTCTTCTCCTGTCAATTGAAAAAAGCTCAAATATTTGAATTGCAATAGAGAACCATAACTTTGTTTTAATGAAGTGATGGAACTATATATTGCAGATGTTAATTAAATGTTAACAAAAGACTAATCATAAGACTATGTTATTTTAATTCTTATTATATTAGTTTAAAATACTAGGTAATATTTCTAGTCTTCTTTTTGAATTTATACATCCATTAACTGTAAAGTGAAATCTGCAGATGCCATTTTGATATACAAATAGTACAATTACTTACAGAAGAAAACAGCAACTCGGTCTGATGTATTGATAATTTTCTCAAGCATTTTTGCATTAACTTCTTCAATTTGATCTGCAATTTCTAATGTTTCATCATCTGTCAACCAAGACAACAACGCTTCTTCATTTTGAAGATCACCTGGAAATAAATATAAAATAACCTATACAATTTTTTCTGATTTTTATGTATATTTATAGCTTTTAATTTATGTGAGCCTTTAAGAATATAAGAGTTGAAAGAGATCATAAGCCAAATGTTAATTTTATTTAGTAAAAATAACATTTATTACAAGCTTTTCTATATATTTTCTATCTCATTTATATACAGAAGATGCATTGCAATTTACAATCCCTGTATAAGCCCTGTTAAGAAATATTAATCTATTAGACAGCTAGTGGTTTTGCTTCACATTATATAGGTGATCAAACAAACAATTTTTTTTAATCATATAATACTGATAGATCTGCAGTGGTAAACTAAAATCTACAAACAAGCACAGTGTTCTGTAAAGATATATAGATAATGCATAGAGAACAAATTAAGGAAGTAAAGCTAGTTTAGGATGAAGGCAGATGGGTGTGGAAAAGTGGAGATGCTCCCTACTTACAGGCCTGGAGAGGTCTGATCATAAAGGGAAAAGAATGAGACAATGAAAATTTTTTATTATTCCTGAATCATTATTGTTGATTCTGCAACCTACGTATTTTAACTAGTGGTTTATAATCACAATGACAAAAACTATTGATCTGCACATTAACATCTGAAATTCTTTTAAAGGAGCTAGTTACATAATCTTATACCAAGACTTGACTTTGCATATTATCTGTGGGACAATGCAAAGAAAATGCAAGGCAAAGGAAAGACAAAATGCAGTAGGGCCTTTACAAGTGAGATAACTGAATATAACTTCAAATAACAGTCAATCACATTAAAGTCATAATTTTTATCATACAAATGAGACTTTTTTTTTTAATGTAAAGTAAGGCAGCTGAGAGGTCTTTTTTTAAAATGAAATGTAAGAAATACTACGTTAATCATAAATCTCAAGCAACTGAAGATAGAATCCTTGCAGAACAGCCCTATGAGCAAGTTTGAATGTAGTGTCTTATTAGTCAAACTGATGCATGACAAGAGACCGCTTGGCCAAGCAGAGATCCCGGAAAATAGACGGTAGATTGTACAGACTGCTTAAGAGATGATATGTAACAAAGATTAAGTTAATTATGCACCAAGCAGAAAACTCTTTAGTAATAAGAAATTTTTTGATAGTTTGATGGATGTTACTGTGGTTTAATTTATTGGTGAAAAAGTGAAATTAGACTTCCTCCATGTGGGAAGAAGTGACATTACGATGAATCTTCTTTGTAAAGAGGATAATATATAAAAGAATGTTTTAAATTTTGCAACAGTGAACATCAGTCTGATATCAAGTAGAAGAAGCCTACTGCCTTGATTACTAATAATTTTAACTGCCAAACAGAATAAAACATAAATTATCTTTAAGCCTTTTGCATTTACTGTTAGGAATATCTATGAAGCCATAGAAAGGATAAAAACTGGAGAAAGAGTAATAAATATCAATGATGGGATGGAACTAGCTAAGGAACATTAGTTTCTCTCCCTTGGCATATGCTCAATCAAACACTGTTCCTCTTACCACTCTCTTTTCAGTTTACCAGCTGGGAGGACTCAATTGTCATGCTTGTTTTCTCCCTCTTTATACTTCTCTTCATCTTTCCCAGTCCTCCCTCACCTCTCCTTGCACTTTACCACTCCTGTCTCTCCTACATTCGACTTCTTACATTGTCCTCTCCACCACTTTTTTGCTAATCGTGTAATATCATAAGGTTTTGACTCTCAATATAATGTGATAAACAGCCCAATTACACTTTTTCTTCAGCCTAAACTTTCTGATAGTAAAGATACTAGGCTGTTTTTTTTTGGTTTTGTTTTTTCACAATAAAAAAATTTGGAGTGAATAAAGTTGTTACTGTAATAACTACATTATTTCAAAACTAGTGTGTAAATACACTTTGTGTAATAAATAGAACTAAGCTTGTCTGTTGATAACACATTTCCAAATGAGTAATTAATTCAATAAAAAAAAGGGGAAATCTTTTTAACAAAAGCAAATGTTTATTAGGATTTTCAATGTTTTTTTTCAAAGCAACTGTGATTATGTTCATGCAAAAGTTATAATTACATTCATGTAAAAGCTTATAATCAAAGATTACATTTTATGTAAACATTTATAATCAAAATAAAGTGAGTATTGAATTTTTTAAAAAAAAATTAATAAGCTTTGATTCCAAATGTTCCTTAACCATTACATTTAATAAGTACATATATGTCTAATCATTGTAAATAATATATTAGTGGTATGTTATTTCATGAACTGCATTACTGTTCTCATGGGAATATTACTGGATCATATGTCATATTACGACTTCAATTTCAATTTAATTGAGCTTAACAAAAAATTTGAATACCAACCTTTGTACAGCAAAGGTTCTCCATTCTTGAATAAAGCAAAAGAAGGGAAAGTCTTGATACCGTACTTTTTAGCCAAATCAGTTTCCTCTGTAGTAACAAACTGCATTCCATGCGAATCAATATCATCATCGATGTTTTCCAATTCTAGTAAAACCTTATCACAGTCAGTGCAGTCAGGTCCAGCTGCAAACAAAGATCAAACTCTGTCAGTAAAATGGACTTAAGATTTTTCAATTGGAAGTCTTAAAAGAAGTATTAGAAAAATAAAAAAGTAGGAATTTCTAGGAAACATAATAAATATTTCTCTGCATTTAATTGGATAATTGCACACTAGTGAATGATTGAAAGAAAACATGCAATTGCACAGTGTAAAGAAAAGAGCACAGAACAAATCAAAAGCAGCTCTATCCATCTGAATCTGTGCCATTTGTATATATACTTAAATGAGGTGAATTTGTGAGCATAAGTTAATATGTGTCCTGACCGAACACTTCAAATAATAATGCAACAATATTAAATAAAAAATAAGCCACAGCTTAAATGACTTGGAAATAATGAGGCTTTTAAACTTAAAATATTCTTACTGAAGTAAACAGCTACGTATTCATTTTCTCTGATGAGATCATCTAAGACTTCATCATTAATTTCTTCTATTGTATCTTCATGTTTTTGACGAATTAACCATTGAAGAACCTCTTCTTCATTACTCAAGTCACCTAGGAAAATAAAATATTAAAATTATTCATTATAACAGCAGGTAAATAATGATATTAAATTACAGGGAATCTTACATTAATTGCATTACTGCATCTAACCATCGAAATTGTAATGATAAGATTTTAAACATTTTTATTACAACACCAACATGTAACTTAATTGTAACTAAATAATGTTAACTTTAACCAGTGCTTATTTAGATTAACTACAGAGTATTAAGTAATTATGCCATAATAGTAATAAAAAAAAATCAAGAAATGTAATTAAAAAGTTTCCCAGGGGTTAAAGGCAGGTGGGCATTGGGCTCACTTTTGACTTCAACTTAGTTCCATTGGTCAGGAAATGCCAGGAGCCTTACTTCTTGCAACCCTAAGGGTCACATAGGCTTGTAGTAAGATACTTCAACTGAACTTAATTAAAAAGTGTTTTGTTTTTTTTTACTTTAATAAAAATAAGTTCCTTTCAAAATTCACTAATATTATTGAAATATAGTAGGAAAACAAAATTCATTACTGAATATGTAATACAACTTTTTAAAAACATGCTATGTATTTTAGCATGACTGAATAATGTTAAATTACTTTGGGAATTGGCAAAGCAAAGCCATCTGTTGCTGTTACAATGCATGCATGAAGCACAGAAGCATGTGGCAGTTAATTGCAAGTTCTGTTAATTGCTGTACTTATGTTTCGTTCTTATGCTTCATGAAAAAGGCAAGGAGGTTTAAAGAGAGAAATGTGGAAGAATGATAAAGTGACTGCGAGTACGCAGAGGAATGTACACAATATAATGCACCAAATGGTCTCTGTTAAACAAAGAATCTAGAAGATAGGTTCAATAAATATTGCATAAAACATAAAATTGCTCGAATAATATATCAAGGCTGGTAGGCAAGACATAAGGGCCAATAAGATGGTCGTCGACAATTCCTGCCCACACATTGACAGAAAATCGATGTTGGGAATCTCGATATCATGGTGTATGGATTAGCCTTGCCCCATTCAAGTTGAATGTTCAAGTTGAAGTAGCCTTCCTTCATGAATGCGACTCATCACTGAGCAGGATGAGGCATAGGAACTGAGGGTCTACAACAGTTGACCCTGCAACAACAAAAGTTTTTACGTCTAGCATAATCTCCTGGTAACATCATCTGGACCCTCTGCCGGTGTTTAAGGATGAAGATTCTTGTCATGAAGAACTTGCCAGATTGTCATATGGTTTGCAACCATGGCATGTGCAATATCCCTTGTGCTAGTGGAGGGATTGTCTTCATAATGCTGAAGCACCTTTTTTTCAAATCTCCCAGTAAGAACAATCCTAGGAATTCCACAATCTTGGGTTTCAAAACTGAAGTTGCCTTTTTCTTGCGAGCTGCTCCACTCTTGCAAACATGGTGTGTGCTGGTTTGCACCTAGTTGGAAAATATTCTTGGTACATTCACTGAGCCTCTCTTCCATTTTTACAAGCTTTCCCATAAATGAGAAGCATATCTGTGTACTCCTCACTTGTGTAGTTATTTGCCATAATGCATTCGTACTTGCTTCAGGTTACAGCCTACTGGCTACATGCTATTCGACACACCAAATGCTACTTATGGGCTTGATTCACTGTCAAATATGAAGCGTTATCATATGGCTGACCTTCTGTGACACAGCAATCATGCAATGTATGGTGGCTGGCTAACCATACTGCTCACAAGAAATGTTTCCAGCCATAAATATATTAAGCAAATATCATCACTTTGGACCACTGAATCTGTTCCCGATCTGTATAGCATCATCTCATTTACATCCTGTGAGTTTGTGTGTGTATACACTAACATTCGGAGTAAGAACAGAGTAAGAAATAACAGCAGAAAATTTAGCTTACCTGGCCTCATGAGGATATTGAAGATAAACATAATGAATAAGCCCATTGGGCAATAAACGAATGAGACTGAATTGCCTGTGACATGTTATTTTAGCCAGAAAAGACATAAGTGCAGTAAGGAAAGGTTAATCTTCATGTATCCAAATTCAGTTTTATAGATATTACTTTACACTAATTAGAGGATAGTTGTCTAAAGAAAAAAAACAACAAATATTTAATAAAAGATGAAAATTCAGAAAACAAAACAATTACTATCTTACCTTCATAGAAACTGGGAATTTTATTTTCAAAATAAACTAAAGCAGGAAGGGATTCAATTCCATATTCTTTGGCTAAATTGTCATCATCTATTTTTACAACAGAAATATCATGTTTGTCAGCATCATCATCAATATTTTCTAGTTCTTTTAAAATCGTCTCACTTTTAGGTGAACCTTTGTCATCTGTTAAGAAAAATACAAACAATTTCTGTTAATATAAGATATAAAGAATATACTGCCATTTCATCTTAAAGATTAAATAAAATTTAATTAAATTAGAAATAAACTACTAATTTCTTGTTTAAGATTAAAAAAAAATTAACAGCTGTATGAGAACAGATCTGTTAAGTACATCTCCGAAACTTTCTGAAAATTCCATCCCACAGTGAAAAAGATCAAGACATTTGGAATTATCGATCAGTCCTTTGAAATATCTCAAGACCACTGGCATTTGTGACTAGTCAGCTAAGTAGCCCAAAGATTTCTACAAAACAATTTTATTTATAGAAAATATTGGATATATATTGAATTTTAGTATCATTTCTCAAAAAAAGGAAGACAGTAGAGACTAAGATGGTATGTGTTGAGGCAGGGATGAATGATAAGAAATTAAAGTTGAAATCATAAAAAAATTAGCATCTTAAAAACAACAGTATTCTAAAGTCTGTAATTTCTTATGAAATTATAACAGGAAAGATATGCACTACTGCAAGGAAATTTATAAGATAGTCACTGAAATATGTCAATGGAACTTTTCCATGCAAAGACTTAATAATGTCTTTGCATGAAATGCTAGGAGCCATTCTAAAGAGTCAAGCACAATTAGTTGTAAAGGTAGGGTGACCAGATTTTTCCGACGTCAATCTGGGACAGACAATTTTCACAACCAAAAACAAAAATCCAGGAAACTACTTTAACAACCAAAAACAAAAACAAAAACTACTTTGACAACCAAAATCCGGGACTATTTTCAGAATCTGGGACATTTTCCTGGACATATACTGATGCGAGACACTGCACTAAAATCTGGGACATCTGGTTACCGTATGTAAAGGATAACCATAAGATAAAATAAGAATCTAGCAGCATAAAACTGGCTGTGATTAATGTCTTTTCTAGGTAAAAAAAACAAAAAACAAATGAAAACTACCATTTTCATCTTTTGAAATTCTTGTTTTAAAGTAAGAAGGAAATTGTTTTCAATAGGTAAAAAGGAAGTAGAGACTAGTTAAACTCAAGTATAAGTATAAAAAAGTATAAGAAGCCACTAAACCTAAACATAGCTAAGATTTTCATTAAGCTCAGAGGATAATTTCACATTCTTGAAAGACAGCAAAAATCAAATAATATAAATATCACTAAAGCACTTTTCATAGAATAAATCATAGCCTACTTAAAAGAAAGATACATGATGAGGGCCTTCTGAAACTCACTAAAGAATTCATAGGGAAGACTATTTGACGAAATAAAGAATAGTCTTCTAGAGTAATGAAACTATGATTACTGAAGCTATGGTTAACTTATGGATTAATTAATAAAATTTTTATTACTCTAAAATTCATGGAATCTATCTGATAATGATATTGTTCTATTTGGTCTATGGTTTGTGTTGTGAAAAATGCTATGGAATTAGAGATTAAGTCAGAATATAACATTAATGAAGATTAAGCTATTGTTACAAATTGACAATTCTATTTTTAAATAGGATATCTATAGAAAAGAAAATGAAAATTAAAATGAAGAACCAAAAGCAAGAACCATTTGCTTTTGCTAAGAAAACGGAAATCAGCAAACTGAAAACACAAGACACATGGTTTCAAATAGCTAGAAACTTTTAAACAGAAACTGAACTAAACATGTCAATTACATGAATAGAAATTCTTCAAATATTAACAAGATAAGCAATTATTTGTTGCACTTCATTCACAGAAACATAACATCTCAAAGGAGCAACTTGATATATTCTTATAATTTCAGACATCGAGAAAAAAAATAACAATATTAAAGTGGGATAAGTAAATTATCTAATAATTAATAATAAAGCCAAATGATCTAACATCTGCTGCTGCTGAATTTTTCTTACTAAATAATGAATTATATCTCTAAACAAAGATTTGAACCATCAGATTTGTTAGTTGATATATTGTAAAATTACTCTTGTGAAAATTTAGATGTCCTACAGATTTCAAAGAAGGCAACTTTAAATTTGATGCATTTTTTTTTTTTTTTGAAGCCATTCATACCAACAATGGTCGTTTCTGATTGAATTAGTAGATAGAAAAATAAAAGCATAAAAAATACTTGCAGAACAAAACAACTAGACTAGGTGTTTTCTTTATTAGTTTGGCCAAAATTTCATCATTGATGTCTTCAATTTCATCTGAATGTACTTGATGATTTAACCATTCCAATAATTCTTCCTCTTTCATTAGATCACCTAGGAAAGAAAACAACAGTATTCCACTTAACTTCTTATTCAGAATTTTCATGAAGTACAAAACATTTTATCAACACAATTTTAAAGTTGATAAATTGTGTTTTTAAACAATTAGATATCAAATTTTAAACAACATATTTTATGCATTTCTATAACTATCTTTTATATTGGTAAGTACAGGACTCAATTACAAATATTCAAATAAAATTTATAGATTTACTACATTGTAAGTTTAACCTTTACCTTCATATAAGCTTGGAATTTCATTTTCAAAGTAAACAATTCCAGGAATATTATCAATGCCAAATTCTTTCGATACTTCTTCATCATCAATTTTGACAAAGGTCACTCCAAGCTTGTCTAAATCATCATCAATATTTTCTAATTCTGACATAACTTTAGCACTTTTCTTCTCATCTTTTTCATCTGCAATGGAATGAAGATTAATGTAGCCAAATAAACAATTTTGTCATACAATGTATCAAGTTAATTAACACTGGACTGCATTGATATTTTGAATTTCATTTAAAAATAAGAAAGATGAAAAATTCTTGAATTAAATGCAAATTAAGAAAATAATGTTTATTTTGATGAAACATATCTCAAATAATGTTAATTAGAAACAGGAAGATAACAATTAAGCTCTTCTTCTATAAGTTAGGTATTGTTAAGGAATGTTTCTCATCATGCAGTATCTAAACCATACAGATAAACAGGAAAAATTAGCTGTTTTAAAATTTTAAGATCATTATATCCATTATTTATAATATATACACTGTTTCTTATATAGATATAAAAGGCTGAGAAACAGTGTATATATTGAAAAGAATAAAAAGTATTGAAAAGAATAAAAATATATACATACAGAATAGAACTGCTAGATGTTTACACTTTGTTACAAGTTTATGTAGCATTTTATCGGTGACATCTTCAATTTCATCTGATTCTACTTGTTTAATAAGCCATTTTAGCACATCTTCTTCTGATGTTAAATCACCTAAAATGAAATTACATAAATTTATCCGCTAAAATCCATTATAAAATGTAAGAAAATATAATGAAACTACAACCAAATGTTATGTCTTTTCTTCACCCTAAACAGATAAGGCTTGTAAACACATTGATAGTATTTTTAATTTAGCATATCCAGTTTTAATTTCTGTTTTTCTGCCTATCTTCATATTTTATTATAAACTGTAAACAAGTGTGGAGGCTCTCAGGAATGAATAGCTGTTTTGGTGCTGTAATAAAATTTCCCATCGATTACTTTTAATGTTAGGGTAAAGGTGACCCTCAATAATCAATATAGTAATTACTTTTTTATTATTCCTTTATAATTCTGACTTTTAATTGATTTTAATTAAAAATTATCTTACATTGTAGTAATAAATTAGTCAATTTCAAGCCAAAAATCAGACAAAAAATGGATGAATACTGTCAAAAATAATCTACTATGTGAAATATATATTCAGGTCCATCCTGAAGTCACATCGAAACAACACTATGGAAATGTTAAAGCTTTTAATGTACAATAAAATGGGAATGGCAACAATGGATGCCAAAAATAAAAAAAAAAAAATCTATCTAATCAACATATTTATCTTTTGTGCTACTACACTTTCTGAATAGATATCTTTATAGTAATGCTTTGCAAGCAATGTCCTATCAAACGATATGACTGTAATAAAGCTTAAATATTTCTTTTTGTTTAATTGGCTTATTTTTTGAAGGCAGATAATCTGATCAATCAGCGGCACTTTTAGTTATTTTTACAAGGGTGATTCAATAAATAAGGTACCAAGACATCTCATTGTGTAAATTTATTTAACTTTTACAGACGCGCAGAATCCAGATACATATTATTTTTCAACATAGTCCCCATACTTGTCTAAGCATTTGTTCCAATGATACACCAAATCATCCATCCCCGCATAGAAGAAATCAGAGTCAAGTGCCTGAAGCCAGGACTTTACAGCTTGCTGAACTTCATTGTCGGTTTTGAATTGCCTTCCACCCATGTGATTCTTCAATGGTCCAAAAAGATGGAAATCACTGGGTGTCAGATAGGGCTGTAGGGAGGATGGTTCAGTACTTCCCAATGGTAGTGCCAAAGCAATTCACAGGTGTGGTTGGCTGAGTGTGGCCTGACGCTATTGTGTGGCAAGACAATGCCTGACAAACCATATCATTTTCAACGAATTGCCTCTGCAACTGCTTCAATGTGTCACAATAGCAGTCAGTATTCACCGTCCATCCCTTGATGAGGAAATCAAGAAGAAGAATGCCCTTATGGTCCCAAAACACAGTCGCCATGACCTTCTTTTGAATTTCTTTAAAGGTGGGGATAAAACATGTTGCCATGCATGCTAGCTTTGTCACCGGTGTCAAATGATGCACTCACATTTAATCACATATAACAATAGGCTACAGGAACAATTTTCCATCCTCATGGTACTGCAGCAAATGCATGAGAGACAATCCCATTCGAGTAGCTTTGTGAACTTAAGTGAGTTGCGGTGGTACCCAACAGGAACACTTTTTCCTGTACCGCAATTGCTAATGAACAATGGTGTGCACAGTAACCGCGGAGATTTAAGTTCATCAGCAATATCATTCAGTTGAATACATCTGTCCTCCTGAATCAGATCTTCAATGCAGCACAAGTTGTCATCTGTCGGGACATGTTTGGTTGACCGGATCGCTGTTCATTTTGAACGTCTATCCTGCCATTATCAAAGGCAGTGCACCACACCCAAGCCTGTTTCCATTACATTATGTTATCACCATACACCTCAACAATTTGGCGATGAATTTAAGCTGGTGATACGCCCTTTAAAAGTAGAAATCTGATCACACTACACACATCAATGTTTGATCATGTTTCCTCAGCCCTGCCATCTTAAAACTGATGTTGGGTAAGTAAGACTGATATGAAGCACCATCTTATGAGAGCTATGGGAAACAATGGTCTATCTGCTCTGGTCTGGCAGGAATTTATAATGAAATAGGGAACATTACACAGGTGAGATGTCCTGTTATCTTTATTTAATGAATTGCCCTTGTATATTGAATTAATGTTAATGAGACTATAGGATTCACTCAAACTCCTAAAAGGTAAAGGATCATACTATGGACCAAGGAGACCTAATGTGGAAGGTAAGTCTCCCAGCATTGGATGACAAACAAAGATCTGTGTTCGAGTCAGATATTCAGCCTGATAACCTACTAGTTTTAACCCATAGAAAATCAGCACAATCCAGGAGTATCCATTTGCAGGAGATAGAACAAGGGAAAAAAATCCTGAACACTATAGTATATGAAGCCCAGCTCATCTAGTCTGCAATTCAATGCCTTATCACTTCAGCTACCAGGCCTGTTCATTCAATCTTCCATGTAATGGATACTTGAAAGTCCTTCCTGAGATTGCAGGACAATTGTAGTCTCATACAACTGTCACCCATTTTTTTTTTTAAAGTTTCTAATGCAGATAAGAATGACGTATTAAAATAACGATTAAAATGATTAAAATGGCGCATTCATAGAGGTTCACTATTTTTCATATTTTGATTCATAACATTAAACAACAATGTAGAAATATTTTTTTTCTAGAAAAAAAGTATTATAAATATTAATTTATAATTAAATTAATCTTTTGTTTCATTTGATGTTATTAATATTATTACCATCATATACACTTGGAATTTGCTTCTCAAAATAAACTAATGCTGGTATTTCATCAATTCCATATTCTTTGGCTTCAGCATCATTATCAATTTTTACAAAACTGACACCATGGTGATCACATTCATCGTCAATATTTTCTAATTCAGCTAGAGCTTTCTGGCTTAATTCTTCATCTTTATCATCTGAAAAAGATTCAATAAATAAATAAATAAGATATTAGTAATTCACATCAATTCTGTAATCATCACATTTGTTAGAAAATGTATTAAAGATTAGAATATATCAAGCTTTCTAGTAATAGCATATTAAATTTTATCTTAAATCAGCTGTTACAGATATAATTCTGTTATTTTCCTACTTCAACAGTTTTGCTTACAGTTAATGAAGCATGCAAAGGAATTTGCAACTTGGTTTATCTGAGGCAGTATATGCCTAAAGTAGACCTGCTCATTCCTTCTTCTAAACTGTTATGTAAGAGATAAATATGGTCTATATTTATGGTTTTGTTTCTTTAAACCCTTCGAATCTACTAGCAAAAAAAAAAGGGATGAATGATGCAATGACTGTTGAAGAGAAATCCAAGCAAATATATTTCATAATCCTCCCTCTCCTTAAAAAAAACAAAAAAAACAAAACATGATTCCATGCCTTACAGATTATGCACAAATAATTTATCATTAAATTATTCACTAACTGAAAATTTAAATATATAGTGAAATTTATTTATTTTTCTTCCTCTCCAATTCCTGAAATAACATGTCAAATTTTTAATAATGTTAAACAACAAAAAGTAAAATGGATTTAACACTGGAACCAAAATTCATGTAATTTATGATTGCCATCTGCATATTGTCCATCTGTAACCACCAAAGACTTATCAATCATCTGTTGCATAGTAACAGGGGTTTCATTATTACCTGGCAGATAGACCCAACATTACTAGGCTTTTATTTAAATTTTTATTTTGTATAAATAAAATAAACATTAATTAAATGCAAAAAAAAATAAAAATAAGTAAAAACAATCTTTAATTTGAATAATACAACATTTCATGTAAGAGCAAAAGAGTAGATGATCCTTCTTCTTTCAGTCTTTTACCCTGAACAATGAAACTGCCCATTAGTTTGACAGACATTCAGAGACAAAACAGAATTACAAAACTATCACAAAACAGAAAAGTAGAAAAATATTTAAATATCATCATCTGCTTAATTCTTTCTCAGCATGTATGAATGATTGTTTTTGAAAGAATTTTTCCATTTTTAAAGTTGTCACTTTTATGAATGTTTGTGAAAAAAATTCTTTTAAGTTCAATCCCAAAATTACAATTTTAATACAGAATTAATAAGTTGGAAGTTGCATGAATATAGCCTGCCTAAAGGAGAATTCATTTCTACTAAATCCACAAAAAAAAGTAATGATTTAATGCATTTTGTGTCACAACTGTTCGCTAAATTTATTGTTCCGTTATTTATTTAACTGAGAGTTAACAACAGAAATTTATAAAATTTTGGTCTAATATTTTCTTAAAAAATTACAATGGAATAAATATACATTTATATCAACAAATTAGTGTTTTAATTGTGCAGAGAAATGTTTATATTTTCAAGTTATTGTTGAATTAATCTAATATAAATAAAACTTACAAAACAATACTGCAAGATGGTTTGCATCTCTTATGAGTTTGTCCAACATTTCATCAGTGATATCTTCAATTTCATCAGAGGTAAGCTGTTCAATTAACCAGTTTAATACTTCTTCCTCTTTGAGTAGATCTCCTGTAATTTAAGAAGGAAAAAAATAATTAGGAAAACTAATTATCCGATTATTAAATGTATTTACAGATTATGTGTAAACAGTAAGTGGAACAATCAAAAACCTAGTGTAATAATGACTTTCTCAGAGCTACTCTAAATTTAAATGAATTGATGCATTTAAAGGGTGCTAGTCATTTTTATATATTAAGACATGTGAAACAGATTTCCCAAACATTTCTCTTCAAAACAGGTGAGATGACAGAAATTAAAAAAATACATGATTTCTAACAATTCATCTTATCTTATTACTTTTTATTTCCCTTATTATTTTATATTGCAGCAAGGGAATTTTAATAAGAGGAAGAAATAATTTTCATAATGTGTTCCTAATGTCTTGTTTTTAGATTTTAGATGTATCGCTGGAAGGTTCCTTAAAAAAATAAATATAATATATATATATATTAGGCTTGAAGTTTGTTTTCTTTTCTTTGGTGCATGTCGGGGAAAAAAAAAAATCCCCTTTTCTCAATAATATTTCTTTTACTTAATTTTTCAATCACATTTACAAAATGTCTCATAAATCTAGAATTATGATTGGTTTTACTGTAATTAATGACCAAATAAATTTTAGTATAGTAAGATATTTTTTCTAGCAGATGACCAAGTATAATAGGAGTCATAGATGAATTCAACAAAAGAAATATCAAACTGCACCATTTATCAAAGATTGCATTTGAAAGCTGTTAGCCAAATTCATGGGAACCAATTCAGATTCACAGTAGGAGATGGTATTATATCAATAAAACAAAAAATGGTTATGAATCAATTTAGTTTCAACATGAAAAATTCTCCAATATTTGTCAAGAAAATGAGTTAAATTCAGACCATATACTATAGACAAACTTCATTTATGCTACTAAAGCACTGATTTCCTTATATATTTAGTTTCAAAAATTCTTAATTTCTTGAAATATTTGTAAGGATATTAAGGGTTCAACATTAAGGGTTACAATATTTGTAAGGATTTGAAAAGACAAACATTTGTTTAATTAACAGAGAAAATAGAAAACTGTTGTTTTCTTCAACAATTTTATATATAGAAATAGATCTTTTTTTTCTGGATTGGACAAGTCACTATTCTTCTATAAATTTATGCATTCAGCTATAGCTTTGTTGTTTCATCACAGATACACTTCAACTTATTGTGGAACATCACTGATTAAAATGAAGATCATCATCTTTATTTACATATTCATTAGTCTCTATTTGTCCATTTAATTCCCATTAGCTGCTGTACCAGGTAGATAACATCAATACAGTGGAACAACAGTGACAGACATATTGGAGATATTAAGACATGTGTACCAGAGTTCCTAAAACATCTATCTTAAAAGCAGGTGAGATGACAGAAATTCAAAAAAAAATAAATAAATAAATAAATAAATAAATAAATAAATAAATACATGATTTCTAATAATTCATCCTATCTTATTACTTTTTATTTCCCTTACTATTTTATATTGCAATGGAAATATCATGGAAGATATCATTTATAAAAGTTCCATCAAACTAAAAATAAACCTCCTACATGATTCTTCTTGTGTGTCAGTTTAGGTATCAATCAATTCCATTTTGTTACCACGTCCTTCCAATCAATAAAACTATTTAAAATTATTTTTATGCCAGATAATAAGTCAAGGATTGTTTTCTAGTTCAATGTAAAGTTGAAATTTTCCTATATCCTTAAAGCCACATTTATTGGAAAAGAGAATATTTCTCAAGATAAAGGACAGAAAAATAGAAAATGGCAATAAAATCTGTTCAGTTAGTAAATCCAGTGATGCATTAAACAGAATAATTTTTTTTTTTTGTTTATTCTTAACTTTCCTAATATAAAATGAAACATGAATTTATTAATAATTTGAATGATTATTTATTTTCAAAGATATTATTAAATTCAATAATATAATTCCTTTATTCTCTGAGGAGCAGTCAGAAAGCAATTATTTTATAAGAAAAAAAGTGAGATTTTTAAAATAGTCTAGGTTTCTCTAATGACCCCTTAAGAAATCCACAAGAGTCCTTTTCTTATCCCAAAAGGTCAAGCTCAAGAATTTTTTTCTGCCAGAGGAAGACTTTTAAATCGTCTATTACGATAAAGTCATCGTAAGTGTCATTCTCTTGATTGTTATTTGGACTTTGGTACAAAATGATGAATGCATGCCTCATCACCAGTAACAATATCTAACAAGAAATTCTGAACTCCCATATCATGACAATGTAACAAATGGGACTTTTGTATTTTTGTCAGCATTCAGATTCACCATCTTACACTGATCTTTAAACATGCCAGGTTTTTGATAATGACTATAAGTTTACCTTTATCATTAGATAAAGCTGTACAAAACTGATGTTTTGCTATCTGATGATCAAGAATGACCTTACAAATTAAGCAGATATTATAGTATCACTATCAATAAGCAATCAGACCCCTGCACTATATATGTATATTTGAGCCTGTCCCATTCCTTTTTTGCCAGAGAATCCTGACCAATGTCAAACAACACTCAGCTGTATTCCTCAGACACCTTCCATATGTATTCATGTATGCAAACTGGAGTTTCATCTTCTGCAGTTAAGAATCAATTGCTACATGTTTTAACTACATTAATTGTAGCATTCTTTAACTGCATTACTGTGCTACGATTTGTTGTATGACACAATAGTGACTGTAAGGAAATAAAAAAGAATCTTTCAGGAATCACACGAAATACAAAATTACTCATACAAACGAAGAATTAAAAATAACAGGAGTTATTGTACAACTGATCTTCTTAATGTAATCAAACATATCCTATTTAAGTTTCTACCTAGAATGATAATATATTGTGTGCATATTTTAAATGGCTATTTATTTATTATTTGATGTCTTTTATGCTCGAATACTGCATGAGCATATCAGTTCTTATCACAAAATTTGTCAATATGTTTTATTTTCTTACAGATCTGCAGTATTCAATGGGTGCATTACATTATAACAATATACTGGAGAGGTTAAATGTCAAATATTACTGTTTTAAGTATTCTTTTGACAATTCAATGTATCCAACGGCTGAACATACCTTAAACAAAACTGATCAATTGGTCGAGGCTATCAAAGGTCAAGAAAATTTTGTTTGGTTAGACTAAATTAAAATCCTAAATACAATGGCATGTACATTCATCTCATTGCTGCTGATGGAAGTGAAGGTCATAACTTATTGATAAAGGACAATGACAGGAAAATACCTAGGGCAGCAGTAAGATGAATAGTTTTGTCAGAAAACATGTCAACTAAGTACATCATTTTTTGAAGTATGAAAGCCGTTGTGTAACTGTGATGTTTGGAATTCATACAACCAACAGCTAGAGACAAATTATGTGGAGATCTGCATGACAGTGGAACTGAAAACCCAGCTGTATGACAATTAGTAGCCATGAATCATCTTTTGAGACTGAGAAATAAAATACTTTTTATTTTTTATTTTTTAAATAGAATATTATTTTAAACATCTCTTTAATTTTGTCACAGAAATATCCTAAACATTCATCAAAGTCGTAAAACATAGGCAGAATTCTTTCTGACAATTGGCTTACCATGCTATAAAATATTCCATTTTTGGCCAATTTTTGGCTGAAACTTGTTGAAGATTTGTTTTGTCACTTCTCATCCTCAACAGCAAGAATATTTAGCAACTCCACAATATTTATCAAATATTTACTCACAATGTCAGTATAAAAAAGTATATCGGTTGTTTGTGGCTTACAGTTGGGCCAATCATTTTCATGTAGACTTCTGACTCAGAGGTAAAGAAACCATACACAGGATGATTATAGTTAAACAGGAAGTGTTTAGAGCTCTGTGCATTAAAAACTATTGGACAAAATTCAACAAAATTTGGTGTGGATACTTTCCTAACCATGGGATTTTGATTTCTCAAATAAAAAAATAGTTCTGAAATTTCCCTCTAGGGTAAAATTTGGCTTTAATTTGCATAGTAGATAGGATGTCAAATAGTACAGAAGTTGAGAAACAAAGTGCAATCATTTTATTGCAATTTAGTGAGACAATTGCAGATTCCATTAGTTTCTGTCCATAGCTCACAATGTCACAGATTGTGATTTTACAAATGTTATCAAATTGCACACATTGATAGTAACCAATGTGATAGTAACCAATAAATTAGAATTACAGTTCTACGTGCCTTCCATCTCCATGTTCTAAATACTGCATTTGATGAACAACACAATAGAAGGGGAATGTAACTGACTTGAGTGCAGTTATTTCACATGTAGCGAAATTCTTCCTTTCTTTAAAGATAGCTATATGAGGAACATCGTCCTGATAAACAAGCCCCTTCAAGTAATCCCATAACCAGAAATCACAAGGGGTCAAATCTGGTGATTGTGGTGGCCATGCTGTCAGAAATAATCAGTTAATTACTCTGTCATCAATGAAGTGGTGATGCATTAATCTTTGCACATTTAAGCCAATATGAAGCACGGCTCCATCCTGCATAAAGATTGTAGTATCCAGGCAATTTCTTTGCTGTGCATGGATGACAAAGTTTTGAAGCATGTCTCCATACCTAGAGGCATTAACAGGGCATGTAGCTGACCTAGATGCAGTGTTTTCTTCAAAAAAAAAAAAAAAGCATCAGTGATAAAGGATGCCATGAAACTACACCACACTGGGATTTTTGGTTGATGCAAGGGAATTTCTTGATGAACAGATGGGTTTTCTTCAGACCAAATATGCTAGTTGTGAGTGTTCAACTTCTATTCAAGTGAAAATGGGCCTCATAGGTCCATAGAATTTGCCAGGCCATGAATCATCGATCATCATCTGAGCTGCAAATGGCAAGGCAATGTTTTCCGCTACTCACAATTACCAGCAAGCAATTCGTGACAATGAAATATCATGTAGGGGTAAAACTGCAACATTTGCAGTAAAATTTTCCGCACTGTAGGGTAGGGCATGTCCAAACACTGTGATATTGCACGCGCACTACCACAGCCATAAGAATTCTGTATTTGCTGCTCTACTAACTCCATTGCAATTCCGTTTTCTTAGGTTCTACCAGTTTGTGACCCACTTCTGGTTTCACATGGAATGTTCCCACTAAATGATTATCGTGACCTTATTAATGGTGAGCAGACCCTTTCAGAAGGACTTAAACACCGAAATCCCTTGAGTGCAGCACTACCAGTGCTGCTTCTTTGATAGTAAAGTTTTAATAGTAATGTGTGATCAGGTAATGTAAGTACCATGACTTGTCACTAATCCAAATTGAGAATTTATATACCCAAAAGTTTTTTCAGAACCTATCTAATATGCAAATTAATGTGACATCAGCACCAAATTTCACCTTAGCGGAAAATTTCTTAACTAATTTTTTTTATTTGAGAAATCAAAATCCCATGGTCAGCATCAAATTTGGTTGAATTTTGTCCAATAGTTCTTTCTACAAAGAGCTGTAAACACTTCCTGTTTAATTATAACCACCCTGTACTTTGATTAGATTCTTGCTTTCATCCATCTGTAGTACATCACTAACATCATTATATATGACTTATTACAGACAGTCATTGGAAAACTATATGCTGGAACATATTGGATTAGAGGAAAGCCCTAACTAGACAATTTTCTGCATCATTATATTATTACCATATCTTTTTTTATCTTTCAATGATAGATTTAATAAATAGTTTAGACACTAATGCAAGACTGAGCTAGTGGTTATGTGGAACTTTTTATTATTATCATTAATTTATTTGTTTTGCTTTATATGCTCTAAAGTACATTTAGTTTAATATGAAGACCAATCTACTTTTTTGTTTTTTCAATTTTACTCTAAATTTAATAGAAAACTATTTATGATAACTCACTATGGAAAACAATCAAATTCATTATAATCTAGCAAAATAGCTGTCTCAGGATATCATTTATGAACACAAGGTGTGCATTTATTATTAAAATTTATCTATCTAATTTAATTAAATCTATTTAATCCATTTGTAGCCTATATGAAGGTACATGGATAAGTTGTCTCATTTTTGTTGATTTTTTTTTTTTTTTTTTAACAGTGGAGGTCCCACTGTATGTATCGATATACATACAGAGACAAAAAATAGAAGAACCTTGAAGGAAGTGCCAATTTCAATGAAACTTTGTAGGTGCCATTTGGATGAAGAGAATTGGAATTGATTCAAACTTCATAGTGAAAAAACATTTTTTTTTATTGAACAATAACAGCATCATTGTTTGTGTTGACCCACCTCTGGCTGCTGTGCTTGCTGATATACAGAATGGCATGGATATTGTCTTGTGGCAAATCAGACCAAGTTTGCTATAACTGCTGCTTTGAATGCTGGATGTTCAATGATGGATGCAGTTCGCAAGTTGTTATTTGCTCTATCACAGCAAATAAAGAGATGCTGAGTCTCCATAAGTTTACAGTGGAGACAACATCTGACCAGTTTATATGAAGAATTGCTGATAGGCATTTATTGATCAAGTCTGTAATTTGTTGATTATAATCTTTGTGATCAGCCAGGATTCACATCCATAAAGCAGGATTGATTTAACATTGGGACCAAAGTTTTCTTCATCATGTATATTGGCTGGATCTCCATACTGAGATAACTGTCCCTCAAGCTTTGTTAATTCAGTTGTTTACATCTAATACATATCCACCTTGATTTAATAGTATTGCTCCAAGGTAGCAGAAGTTGTCAAGTTGCTTAATAGCTTGTCCATTTAAAATTAAGCTTGTTATGATATCTGACTCTATTCTCATGTTCACTGTTTTGTTTGCATTTATTTGTACATTTACTTTTGGAGCCTTAAATTGTAGGGTTGACAAATGTTAGATTTGAAAGTTAAGTCAGTAAATGTTTGACTTAAGAAAGCTAAATCATCTCCATAACCCAAGTATCATAATTGTCCATAAAGTCCCAGTGAATACTTCTAGATACATTTGTTGTTTTTTTTTAAAAAAACACTATCCACTAAAATAAACAGTAAAGGTGAAAGCATGCATCCTAGATTAATATCACTGTCAAACTGCCCTTTCAATAATTTCATTATTAATCTTTCTTAAAATAAAAATAAAAATATAAATCTTTTAAATATAAATATATTAGATAAGAATAAAAAAATCCTTAAAAAGAAAATTTTGCTTTAGGATTGTAACTTTTTCTTCATGATGTTTCAAATCAAAAGCAACAAAATGAAAGAAGTTAAATCCAGCACTGGAGTTTTAAACACAAATGACTCTTTTACAAAATGCAATTAAGATAAATAGTGGGCAAGATATGGCTGAAATGCCATCTAAGTATCCTTACCTTTTATAGTTGGCAATGATTAGGACCAACAGATGAAGGTAATTGTTGAGTGAATTGGTAGGAAAAAAACATCATGAAAAAAAAACAAATGGTAGAAGAAAAAAATGATGAATAGAACAGATAAAATCATTGCAGTCTGTTATATCCCATTATGAGATTTCAAGTAAAATCTTATGCAATTTTAATTACATTATGTCAAACCAAATCAAGTGACCTTAAAATTTTTTTGTAATTTTTGATAATAATTGATGAATGAAAAATTGAACTAGAGAATATCATTATTTTTAAATGACTTAATTCTTACAAAATAACATATTCTTCACTTATTTTTCTAAACTTACATAATATTTCAAAGTCCTTCTCAGGAACTTACTTTGGAACAAATATAATTACAATGAAAAAAATAACCTTATTGGCTATCATTAAATTGCCGAAACAAATCTTTAAAGACTCAATACAATGCTTCAATGCAGTTATTTTTTTTTGGGAAGGGAAGAATGGGAGGTGAGAGTCATCATTTTGATTCTAATTGAAGTACCCCTATTCAGAGCCATATGCAGAGAGAACAACTGGATGAGAAAAAATTTGCGCACCAAGAAAAAAATCATTCTATAAACTCAAAAGTAAGTAAATAGCTACAGCAAGGGTAAATATGCAAATGAATAATGTTTCGTGCGATTGTGCATGGCTGCCCATCCTACTGCAGCGCTGCAATCGCAAGCCAAGGAACTTATAAGGTACAGACACTGTAAGGTGATCAGGCAAAGACTGGGAGTGATCAACATGCTGCAAAGACACCTTAGACATTAGTACGAAGAAGAGGAGGCTGTATCATTGGGCTGCGAGAAGTGGACTGGGCGGTGTGTTGAATTTCCCTCCATTTAGGCAGTTCTGATTATACAGTCAGATCGGGTTGGTAGCAATGGACATGTGAAGGCACTTCTACATGGCGGGTCTGTCTGACCCAGACAGACCACCAGGAGAGAGGATCATTTGATCATTAAAGAGTTACGAACAGATCCAATGGCTTCCTTGTCCACTATCCAGCGACACATAGCAGGGTCACAAGGGAAACCTGTCTCTGCCAGAACCATTTCCAGATGCCAAGCAGAGGCGAATCTGCATTCTAGATGACCCTTCCATTTTGTGCCTTTAACACCTCAACATCATTGGCTACATTTGCAGTGTCAGCAGAGAACAATGTGGAATGCCAAAGACTGGCGACCTATCATCTTTAGCGACAAATCGTGCTTTTGTTTGGGAATGGATGACCACCATATCAGGGTTTGGAGGATCACAGGTGAGCACCACAATCCCAACCTTACTTTACAGTGGCATACAGCCCCCAATGCAGGTGTGATAGTCTGGGCTGCCATTGCATATGATAGTCATTCATCACTACAATCGAGTATGTCTGGGATCAAATAGGAAGCCAACTGTCGCCGTGCAGCAGGGTTCGTGATTTGGAGCGTTATTTGCAAGAACTGTGGGCAAATCTGCAGTAAGACAACATACAGCATCTGTTTGACTCTATACCCAACCATATCACCGCATGTATCCAGGCACGAGGTGGTCCAATGAGGTAGTAAAGGTGACCTTATTGTGTACCGCAGCTCCAAGGGACATTGTCCTGCTGCTGTGATATTGTAATCACTCCTGTCCCTTGTCTCTACCATCCCACTAATAAAATTTTGTTTGAATTCAACACTTTCTTCATGATGAGCAAACTGTTTTTGTGAATCAGTTATACAAAATAATCAGATTATGCAAAAATATACCAGGGGAAAATGTGGCACTGCAAAGAACACAGGTAAAGGACAGCATTTGCTTATGGCACAGGTCATATAAAGGCCAACCTGTATAAAAAAAAAAGTTCTTAGATGAGATGTATTCATTTTGTGAGGACTGAAGTAATTCCTATACTGTCTGAATGTGAAATACTCTTAAAATTTAAATTAAATTAAATTTCGTAAAATGGTGACAGTGCCATTGCATAAATGAATTGCAGAAATGTAAAAGTAAGATATGTGAAAAAAGATCTGCCTATCCTTGTGAGTGTGCTTCAAGGGCTGTTTGTGGAGATGTGATGCCAAGAAAAAGATCTGAACCCGTTAGACCACACCTGATTGAAAACATTACAACTGATTTGTTGAATAATCATAAAAGAATGATGTATCCTCATACAATGCACTTACGTAGCAAGTTAATCAAATTTACCCTACATAATAGTATAAAGGATTTTGCACAAAGCATTGTGGTGCTATCTCTCTAAACCAACAGGTGAGACTTGTAAATACCAACAGCTGTTAGTAGTGACATTCTTGGGAAATATGAAGGTAAGTGCAAATGAATATTAACATCCCTTCTGATGAAGCTCATTTTTGCCAGAGGAACAAAAAATCATTTTGCCATTTCTGAGCTAAAGAGAATCTACCATGTGTTAATACAAATTCCTTTCAATTCACCAATGCTAACTATGTAGATGGGGTTGACATTTTGTTTCTTACAGAATCCTACTTATTTGAGTAACATTACTGAACCAGACTTGTGACGAAACAGCTTACTTTTTGGGGACATGTTGGAAGTCCTCTCATCCTACCACTACAACAATATGGATGTCTCAAACAACCATTTCTATGTCAGATGGAACAAAGATATGTATGCAGTAGTACGAAGGTCTTGTACTACAACAGCTACTACAACAATATTTCACAAAGGAAAGGATAATCAACTGCTCATTGGCAGAGACATTATCATTTCATTCTCCATATGTGACCCCTGTGCTTTTTGTCTGTGGAGTTACCTGAAGAGCACGGAGTATTGAGCTAACACTAGTAAAAAGCCAGGCTTTGAGTAGACCAGAGCACTGTTAAAATCACTTCCGAAAATTTGCTTAATAAATATAGATATATGTTAAGATTGAAGGTATTTAAAAGTGACTCATGCTACAACACTATAGGATTATTAGAAATTACAAATTTTTGTTTCGGTTTCAGAACTAATGCCGCATTTGTTATAGCCTTTCTTATGGCTTTTTCCAAGATTTTTAAACAAATAATTGTTATAAAATTTACAGTTTTAAATGTTGAAAATATGATTGTGCACTTCTACATGGATTTCTATGTGAGCATGAAAAATTTCATATTTCTAGCTACTGCAGATTTTGAATAAAATGGTTCACAAAATATGATCTAATTCGGAATGGATAGTTTCCCTTCACTCATCTAATTATTCAACTGGTGGACTTGAAAGACAGAATCAAACAGCATGTCCTAAATATCACTCCAGATCAGTTTTGTTATAGTATTGACAATGATGCTTGGCAAAATCAGCTTTCGAATGGCAAGCACATTAAAAACACCTTAATCATTCTTAGCAGTTCCCACATCTTCTAGCAGCTCTTGTCTCACCTAACATGACACATTTAGGATTATATGCAATAAGCATCATTAGCTATCACAAGTCATTACATATGGTTCATTTAAGAATCAGACATTCAGACAGTCATAGGCATTTTTCCTCATTTGCAGTGTCTCATTTAATTTCTAGTAGTGATCTTTGGATATTTTTTATTTTTATTTTTGGAAAAATGTAATCCCTTTGTTTTTAGAAGATATTTCTACAAAGTATGGCTGGGTTTCATCAATGGGTTCTCTCTTAGATTAAATTATCTGAAAAGGGATAATTTAATTGGAATCACCTGATAATTTGGTTTTATTTAACAAAGAGTTACAGAAGGAACTTGAAAAATTTTTATGGAGGAATAAAGAAGACCTAAGTGACATTTTTTTATTTTATATATATTAAAAATTTATTTAAAATGATGTAATTCCTTTTGTACTGTGTTTTTACACTGCATAAAAGCAAAGTAATGGTGACTTTCAATCAAAACCTATACTAATACCTTATAATAAAAAATAATCTAAAATGATTGATTAATAATAACCAACATGTCATGTTAATTAATTGTAATTTGTATATTTTAATGCATGTTAAAACATAATATTGATAAAAAAAGAATATGAAAGAAACATTCATACCATGAAATACACAACACCCCCACTTTTTATTTTTCACCATATCTTAACTAAGATCTAATATTACCTTACATACTTTACAGGAAAAATAAGTGTTTTAAATACCTCCCTCCCTTTCAAAAAAAAAAAAAAAGATTAACCAACAAAAATTGAATGAGCAAAGATAATTACTTAATAGATACTGAATAATCAAAACACTTAATAGAAAAATAATAACTTTAGCCAATAGAGGAAATAAATGAGCATTTAAACTGATTAATTTTGAGTTGGAAGTAAGTAATGAGAATATCAATGTCCTCTTCATCTAAGTTCATTTTGCTAGATCCAACTTATAAGCCCCAAGAATAGTAGTAGGTAACTGACTACACTGTTTGGGTAACCAATCCACTTAGAAGCTGTAAAATTTGAAATTATGTTCTTGAGAGTTGGTGATGAAATTCACTTTCCCATTAACATCCTGATGTAAAATGCTTAAAAACATTTGGAGGGGGAGAGAATGAGGTTTAATAAGTAAATTGGGTCTATTCACTTTGAGGAAATCCAAATATGACTGTAAAGTTTAAGTAATAAATTACAGAAAAAAGAGTGGACTTCCACAAATCAAGGGACCTGAACATGTCTCTTCTGCATAGATTCACTTAGGATGACTAGACCTCATCAGGTTCTGATGACAATATCTCAGTATTCTTATTTTAAAAGAAATAAGAAAGAGAAACAGTACAGAACAGCATCTACTATCTCAATAGATTTTAACTGTTAAAAATTGCTAGATTACAATTAAATAGTGACATGATTGTTTGAGAAAGAATTTTTAAATCAAAACTCCCAAGAATGTATTGCAAATTTTACAGTTTTTTTTTTAAATGGATATTATTAAGACAATATTTTAAATGATTCATTGCTTAATATTATTCTATCAAGAAAAAGGAAGAATTATCACAGTGCACACACTAAAATAACAGTTTAAAATTTGAGTTTTCTGCACATTTCAATTTTCCAAAATCTTTATGAATGCATTTTATTCTAGAGCTATATTTTTTTAATCTACTTCACTGTCAGTATTTTCAATGAAGCATAAAAATTTTAATATTTTTATTTAATTAAAAGTTTAAAAAAATGTTTAAAAACTACTAATTTTTTTTTAATTTTCAGGATTTTTTTTTTTGAAAATTTTCTTATGTACATTTTATGTAACACATGAAAAGACATGCTGTTAATCATTCATTGGTGCAACTTAAATTAAGCCATAAAATTGTCCATTTAAAGATTTTTGTAAAGAGACCAACACTTAAGTATTTTTCAAAATATTAAGCCATCTTCCAAAAATCACAAGGCAGCAGCTTTCCTGATTTCGAAAGTTTGAGAGAAAAAAAAAATCAATCTAAAGAACCCAAAATGGCAAGATTTTAACCAATTAGTTAAAAGTTATTTAATTTATTATCAAATCAAATACATTGTTTGAAACTTTCTATTTTATTAAGTATTAATATACTATTTCAGTGATGGTGTTCAGATGCATTTTTATTCACAATCAAAGTTAAGTAAGATTCATAAAAATAAATGCAACTAGCAGCAAATATTATTCTGCAATGAAGGCATCTGTACACTATTATGGCCTGACAACAAGTTTATAAATTATGGTGAAAATGTTGATACTTGGTAAAAATCTGCATGCCTTTAATATGCAATCCATATAGTACTAAATTGTTATATTTCTCGATGGCAAAGTAAAAGGGAAAAAAAAAGTGTTACTATATGGAGATATGTCTTTATTAGTTCTAATTTCAAATTTAGATTTAAGGAGAACTAAAATAAGATTAATTTTTTTTTTTTTTTTGAATTTGTACGATTAATTTGAATGTTCTTCAAAACGCATATTAACTTAAAGATTTTCAATCACTAATGATTTCAACCAACAAGAGTTTTGTACTAATGACACAAAAATTCTTGCACACAACTGAGTAATAGAGGTCTACTTATTATGATATGGTGGGCCAGGTGGTGCAATGGTTTAGGAATTGAACTGCAGGCTACAGGAACTGGTGGAAGTTGGGGATTTTTCCAAGGTAATTTATCTGGATGGGCCCTAGGGTTCACCCAGCCCTCTGTAAATTGGGAACCAGAGGTAAAAGAGGGTGAGCATTGGGCTGACCACCCATTCTCAACTGGTCCTAATGATCAGTGAAACGTCGGAGTCCCATGAGCCACGATGGCTTGTATGGGAAAATCTACCTACCTACGATAGAGATTGTTAAATCTTTACAAATCCAAATGGATTATTAAAAAAAAAAAAAATCCTGCAAGAAAGTTAAAAAAACTCAAAAATTCATCATTTGGAATTTGATAAATTTCTTTTATATTTCTAATGAAATAATAAGATTATATATTGTCATGACAGGATTGGTTATCATGATAAGCACCTCTCTACATCATAACCTACAATCCCATTGCTTATTATTCTTCTCAGTATCATTTGTATTACATCAATTCATAAATGATGACAATAAGTTCTTATATATTATAAAGATGGCTATATGCAATGAGGGTATTTCCTTCTTATAGATAAAATAATGTAATAAGATATATAATTTACCAAAAGAAGTCTGTAATGTTTTATTAGGGGAATGCATATTAAAATGACACCTTAGAGGAATGCCAGATGAAAGATGGCCAAGAAAGATTTGAATTGGGATTCCGAAGAAAAAGGAAGACCTCAAGTTAGGTGGAAAGCAGGGATTATTTGATATTTAAGAGATTTCATCACAGATAACAAGTGACATGACTGACAAGGTTAGCATCATGCATTAAGGGTAATCCCCAACAAGGGTAGAAGTCTTTAGAAAAACAACACAGAAATTTCAGGACTTTATTTTGTTTAGTTTGGATTTGATACATTCAATGTTTGCTATCTGAAGACATGCTTCTATAGAGGTAAAAGAGAAGTCAGTGATCTCTGAACAACAATCACTCTTTAAGCAACTGTTGTTATCGAGGTAATTCATTGGAACCCAAATGATTTATTAAAAAAACAGGATCTACATTATTTTATCTAAAAGAAGGAAATGCCCTCATTGCATATAGCCATCTTAATGAAGTGATATTAGTGATGCAAAATGGAAAAAAAAATCCAGCTTTTACTTAAATAAACCCAAATTCATAAAAATAATTTGTAATAATTATGTACTTACTCTGTAATTCTCAATAAATAGCTTAATTTGTATTATATATTTAAAAAAAATAATTAATTTGCTATTTTTCACTATGGATTGTATTATGGAGGAGGGGATCTTATTTAATACGAAATTCTACATCATCCACATGTCTCACTTTGAGCCAAATCTATTTAGAGGTAAGATATGAAATTAAAAAAAAAAAAAAGATAACTTCTAGATAGTGCCTTTATTTTGCTCACCATCATAGATACTTGGAATTCTCTTTTCAAAATAAACAAGGGTAGGTATATCATCTATGCCATAGTCTTTTGCTACACTGTCGTCATCTATTTTAACCAACTGAATTTTATATTTATCGGTATCATCATCTATACGTTCAAGTTCTCTAAGGACTTTCCTGCTTTTCTTGCTATCATTATCATCTGCAAAATATGTGTAAACAAGAAGTTGATAAATTAAATGGATATAATATTATTAAGCAAATTTTAAAAATCCTTAAAAATTTTTGAAGCTGCAGTAAAAAAAGATGAAGAAGAAGAAGAAAAAATAATAATCTAATTGTTATTTTAAAAAAAGAAAACAAAAGCATTTTTTTATTTAAAAAACAAAAAAGAAAAAAAAAAGCTGTACTGAATAAGCTTAATTAGCTTAATGTAAAAAAATTAATAATAATAAAAATAATAAAAAAGTAAAAAATTATTCCTATATTATGTATCATTCAGGTTATGCAGAAGTATTAAAAAATTGTTTATGCAGTAAAAAAAAAAAGAAAAAAGAGCACTGCAAAAATACATAAAAAAAGAGGGATAAAAAAATCTCACAAAACAACACTGCCAGTTGATCTAGTTGTTTTACTAGATCTTCAAGTTGTTCACGTGATACTTCTTCAATTAGATCTTCATCTTCTCCAGTGAGTTTATGTTCAATTAGCCAAGCCAATACAGCATCTTCATTTGTTAAGTCACCTACAGAATAACGATGCGGCAAATATCACAAAAAGGGTTTTGAAAAATAAAGAAGAAAAAAAGAAAAAATATCTTATCATATAAACTTAAAACCATTTCAGTCAAGGGGAAAAAAAAATCAAAATTAACGATACATCTGTGAAATTTAAAAAATGGCACAAAATAACTGTATTAAAATTATTTTATTGCTTAAAAAATCTTAAATATACATATCAAAAATAACATACTTTTATTTACTTTAAAAAAAAGATATATAAATTGAAATGTATTAATAACAAGCAATATTTAAAATGAAATACAATTTCATAAAAAAGAAGAGAAATAAGAAAGAAAAGGCATAAAGTAAAGGAACACTTTTGTACATACAGAAGCATAATTCAAATTGAATCTGACTTTGCAAAATAAAATAATTATAATGTTTTTATTTAAGGATTTTGGTCTTTTTGATTGATGTTATGTGTGTCTTACAAATGAAAAAAAAAAACACAATGGTTGAAATACAAATACTTTTATTAAATAATTGTAGTAGCCACAATGAAACTGACTTAACAGCAATATATAGTGAGATCCTTCAATAAAATCTAATTTTAAATATTGTAAGAGTAATATATAAGTATTAAAGTATTTACCTTTTCTTTTGTTATTTGTTCTATTTTTATTGTAGGAAAAAATTGATGTAGTAATATAATTGATGTTAAGTAAAAAAAAAAAAACAAAGGAATTTAGATTTGTGAAGAAATTGAAAGCATAAATACAAATTTCAAAAGAGTTTAAAGAATCTTTGGGAAAAAAAATGATAAAAACTGAAGGAATTATAATAGTGAACCAATGGGTCTTTTACTATATGTACACTAATAATTCCAAAATGAATAATTATACAGATATACTGTGATTTGCAAAGATGACTTATAAAGAATAACTATCTGAACATGGAACAATGTAATATGGTAAATACATAAAAGAATTTGAAGGGTATAAATAACTGTAGTTCAGACAAAAAAAAAGAAACTTAGAAACACTTATAAGAATTATAATGAGTAATCTATCTATAAAGGCATTCATATTCCATATAGAATGAATGCTAAGAATCAAAGAATCTAAATGAATCATATAGAATGAATGCTAAGAATGCTAAGAACTAATTTACTAACATTTTTTAACTAATTTAGCCTATATCAATTATCTCCTGCAGATTAAGTGATCTGAACTAGAGTTAGATTTGGGATTTTTTAAGAAGCTCAATAATTTAGAGCAGGGGTTCTCAACCGGGATCCATGTAATATTATTCGGGGTCCACAGGGATCTCATTGAATCGCACTTATTTTAAAATGGTTTATTACGAATTATTTACCAGTGTGTGTAGAATATATATTATTTATCACTGTAGAATAATTTATTTGCATTAAATTAGTTTTCATTCAAAATAAAGCATAATCATTTACTATTTCGTTGATTATTAATATAATCCCTTTACGTTTTAGCTGTGAGGGGGTCCACCAAAAAAAAAAAAAAAAGAAGGGAAAAGGGGTCCATGGGTTAAAAAAAGGTTGAGAAACCCTGATTTAGAGTATCAAACAGCTTCAAACCAAAACGGAGATATTCTATAAAACCAGTTTGTGCATCATTGGCTTATCGCTTGAGGGGAGGGGGGGGGGGATTGACAGCAATTTTAAACCTCCTGATGTTAGAAATCTAGCATCACTTTGCTTGTAAACTCCGTAAGTAAAACACAAAGTGATTGAATGGCTAATACCATTATAAATTTATCAATTCCTAATTCCTGGGCAAGTCTCAAATGAATAGATACCTTGGGTGTTCCAAGTTAACAAGCGAAAGGTGCACAAAGCTAAAAATGTTTGGACTGACGTAAGAAGCAGGAAGCAGCAATGAGACCTCTAAACCTTCCTGCAAGTTCAGTGAATTAAATTCCAATAAAAAATCTACAGGACAATTTAAAACAATAGGTATTACATAGAAGTTAGCATCTTTGATAATTAGCTAAAGTAGAAGTGAGAGAGAAATCATGTCAACTACACTGAGATATTACTTTATTAGGTACATACCATACACCTCATATAAATGGCTCATGCAACACAATGTCAAGTGACTGCATTTTTCATTATAAATAAAGCAGAACAGCCCTTCTATTAGGTAGGCATAGAAAAATCACCATACTGGAAAAAGTGAATGACCCGAGTGACTTTGAATATGGCATTCTAAATTGAGCATCTCTCAAATGGTGTTGTCCTGGCCTTTTCATATACCACAAGTTTCAAAGGTTTACTGAAAGTGGTGCAAAAAAAAAACTTCCAGTGAACAGCGATTCTGTGGAAGAAAACCTCTTGTTGACCTAGGACTCGAAAGTGGATGCCAAGAATCACGCAAATTAACAAGTAGGCCACAATTAGGCAAATCACACAAGAATTCAACCTTGATTTGCAGAACATCAACTTAGAATGCATCATGTATTATATCTGGTCTGAAATGAGTTACAACAGCTGCCACCCATGGCAGGTACAATGTTGTCGGTAAAAAACAAGGAAGAGCACCTCCTGTGCATAAGGAACATCAACAGTAAACAACTAATGATTGGAAAAAGTTATCTTGTCTGATGAATCAAGTGTCTGTTTGTACCATGGTGATGGAAGGCTCAGAATTTAGTGAAAGAAAATGGGTTTATGCACCCATCATTCTGGTATCAACAGTACAAGCTCTGGTAATGATATAGTGAATGTTTATCTGGCACACATTAGATCCTCTGATACCCATAAAATCATGTCTGAATATCACATCATATCTGAACATCATCTCTGACCAAGCTCATCCCTTCAAGACTACAGTTAATCCTCACTCGGATGGACAGTGCCTTCTCTGAAGGTCCGAATCATTGAAGAATGGTTCCAGAAAAATAAGGAGTTTTCATTGCTTGAGTGGCCTGCACAGCAAGACTTTATTGAACATCATTAGGATGAGGTAGAAAGGAGTATTCATCGGGAGGAAGACTGTGCCTCAGTCAATTTGCAACCATTGTACGAATCAAATCTAGATAGTATAGCACCCCAACAGAACGCATTTAGTATCTTGCAGAATCTATTCAATACCAATTAAGACTGATTTAAGGTAAAGAAGAAACAACATGCTACTTGGAGGGTGTACCTAATAAGTGCAATCTCATTGTGAATAATGGAATCTGATGACAGCAGTCTTGCTGTCTTATTCATGAGAATAGAGATGATATTGACAGTCTTAAAGTGCCAAATTGCAGATATGATTAGTTTTTGTCTGGTAAATTTATTACTTAACTCATGAACTCAGCTACATTTTTGGGTTACTGTAATGCTGAAATCAAAGTCTATATCAAAACTGATTATATATTAATCAGCAGTAATTTGCAAATTAACAGATAGTTTGGAACTAATGATTAGGAAAGGATTCACATTCATTTTACAATACACTATATGGTCAAAAGTATCCAGACACCAACTGTTGTACAATCAGTAAGTCACATATTAATAGAATGTCGGGCCACCTTTAGTATCAATCACAGCCTGCACTCGTCTGGGAAGACTTTCCACCAGATTTTGAAATTTGTGAGCAGGAATTTTCTTCCATTCATCCATGAGAGCTGCAGTGAATCTGGCCACTGAAGAAGGGCGGTTGGGCCTGGTGTGTAATCTGGGTTCCAATTCTTCCCAGAGGTGTTCTATGGGATTCAGATTGGGGCTCTGTGAAGGCCAGTCCAGTATTTCAACACCCATCTGTTGAAACCACAGGCAGCAGAGCCTTTGCTCTGTGGACAGAACAGTTAAAAGTGGTGATACAGAAACGGTCCTTCCTCAAGCTGTTACCAGAGGGTGGGAAATGCAGAGTTGTCAAGAAGGTCAACATACATCTCAATGTTCATGTTTCCAGTCAAAGGAACTAAGGGATCCAGGGCGAACCACAAGAAACAGCCTCAAACCACGATGCCACCACCACCAAACTTGACAGTTGGCACATTACACTTGGGTAGGAAGCGTTCTCCTGGCATTGAAATGTCAGATCATGTAGCAGGATTCATCACTCCAAAGTGCTTGTTTCCACTGCTCCACAGTCCAATGGCAGTGCGCTTTGTACCACTGCAACCACCGTTTAGCATTCACCTTGCTAACATTGGGCTTGTGGGCGGCTGCATGGCCATGGAAACCTATGTGTTTTAGCTCCCGACAAACAATCCTGGTGCTAGAAACGATGCCTGAAGCTGTTTGGAACTCACTAGTGATCACTGCCAACAGGAACTTGCGATTCTTCTGCACCACCGTCTTCAGGGTTTGACGACTGCAATTTCCTGCCATTGTCATTCCCAGACATTTCCATTTTATAATACCACTTACAGTTGATCACGGCACCTGTACAAAGGCCGATATTGTACAAACCGATTTGTTGCACTGATGGCATCCAGTGATCATATCGAATTCGAAATCACTCAGCTCTGCTGACTTACTCATTGTCTGTCTAAAGCCTGTTTATGACCGTCCGATGCTGCTTGACAATTTTTTTCTTGTTCTATGATGTCATAGCAATAACAGCCACATCCACTTCTCCAAAGGGATGTCCGGATATTTCTGGCCATATAGTGTATCCAATTCATTTGTTTGCTCTTCAATCAAATGTTTTCAAATAGTTAAATGATTTCATTTTACAAAATATCCTTCCTACTGAATGGTATTTTACTAAATTTAAAGTGGGAAATACAGTGGCTTTTAGAAATATTTTAGCCTTTAAAATCATCTACCTAAAGGAATCAGTAATGCTAACTTGTCATAAAATCTATTTCTGCTTAATTTTTATTATGAACAATCTACAAATCACTAAAATTTGTTAACAAATCTCCTCCAACAATTACTATAATCATAAATATCTAAAATGTATAACTAAATTTAAACAGGTTAAAAATATTTGATAGTTTTGTAGCACATCTGCTCTTTAATAAGAGTGAACAGAAAATCTTTTGATGAAATTGTTATTGTTCTTTTGTAAGGTTTATTTACATGAAATTGAAACAGCAAAGAGATTGGAAATTGTTTTCCAATTGATTAAATTATAATTTATTTTACCATTTCTCTGTTCTTTATTGCTAAAGATGTCAATTAATACCTAACTAACAATTATAACAAAGTAAACATGAATTCCTAATAATGTAATCATAATATCTAAGGGCCTATGATTGCTAAGGCAATATTCAGCCTTGGGAATATTCTATTAACACTAACATGTTAATAATCAATGCTACGAAAGTACATAAGTGGGTCTGGATAGCACAGTAGTTTAGGCACTGGACTGCAGATTGGAGGAACCCGGGTTCAATTCCCACTCTGTAACAGAAATTGCATCACCTAGAAGGAAGGATGAGAAGTGCTGTGTTCAAGTATATATTACACCAATGACACTGTGTACCTTCAACAATGTCAATGATATATACAGATATATAGGAAAACCAGGGGTAACTGTAAAATGGTATACAGTACAAATGGTAGAGCCTGAGGAAGTAATCATTTATGGTAGCAGAATGTCTCCAATCTTCCTCACATGAAGTTTGACAGCTTCATTGTATGTAAAACATATTCTAAATATCCTTAATATCTTAAATGAAGAGAGATGGGTGACAGTATTTTTTTTAGCAAAACAATGTAAATCGACAGACAGGAAACACACAAGGGAATATCTACTGTCAATGATCTGTAGTAGTAGTAAGTTCTCAGATCTGTCACTGATAGACACAATGACAAAAACATTACAAATTTTATGATTAAACAGACTATGCAGTCCATATAGTGAACACTATCCAATGTCTGAAAGTGCCATTATGGTATAGAGGATAATTTTGATATGGACTGGATTCTCTGATACCAGTAGAGGGCAAGATTTGAGTATCATAGCTGACCTTGCAGTCTTATACTTTTTTCCAGAATGTGATGGTCTTTTTAAGGACAATGGCAATGCAACTGTTCATATACCAGAATTATGCAAGAGTGGTTTGCTCAGCATGAGTACTTCTGTCATAAAGATTCATAATATTTTATCCAGTATGTATAGAAAAGATATAATGCAGAAGATATAGTTGAAAGCCATCTCAGCATCTATGTGCAACTATCGCAATAACTGTATTCAAGACCAGGTATGGGAGGAGGACATTAAAATCTCTATGGCATAAAATCCTGAGACATTTTTGAATGCAGGGCCTAGATAGAATGGCTCCTGATTTTTCTCATTATAGAAGGATCCATTTGTTTTGAAAGTTTACTCTTGCTTCATTGATGAAAATGTAAAAAAAAAAATTGTCTTACATTGCTCCATCTATGAATGATAAATGAATCTTCCCATTATTTGAGAATGTTGCACTTTTCAATGGTACAGAATGTATTTCAGATCCTATCTTTATACTCTACGATATTTAATTCTTAGAGAGATTCTCATTTTCTTGAACATAAACAGCAGATCTACATAATTGAAGGTTCTTTATTAGTAGTAAATTTCATAAATTTTAGTCGACTCTTCCCTGATTATTTTAAAGTATGATAGGGAATCTTTTAAGTTCCATTTCAAACAAACTATTATGATGTTATTCACTAACTTTTGTAAGTTGATTATATAAATAAATTTGAATGAACTGAACATAGCTTTTTCAATTATATTATGCAATTAATATATTTTAATAGTACACATACTATTCAAAGGATGCGCAGAATGACTCTGAAAAAAAAAAAAAATAGTTACAAAATCGTCCACTAGAGTGCACTTTTTGCTACAACAATGAAAATAATTGTAGAAACATGCAATGCTATAACAACAGAGTACGGTTTTAACTGTAATGTTTCATTTTTTTATTGTAAAAGTGGTCCAAATGCCATCACAATTGCATAGGGTTAATCTTTACGCAAAGAGAAAACAATCTGATTTGCATAGACACCAAGAACGTAGCCGACGTCGGGCTATAAATAATCGGTGTGAACTAAGAACATGTTATTAGCAACAATTGTGATTACGATGACTTTACAAGAACTTGCGTTGATGGTCAAGTTTTATTACGAAAGTCATGGTAATGCTGTAGCTGCAATTCGTGAATTTCGACGGCTAAAAAAGTACACTGTGGATAGATGTCACCACAAAGTGTGGGGATAATGACGAAAAAATTTGAAGAAACTGGATCTTTAAGTGTGCAACATGACAGAGGACAAAAGTGCATCGGAGATCACGTGATTAAAGATGTTGCCACATCAATCATTCAGGAGTCATAGGAGAATGCTGCAGATTCGGGTAGTGCCCGAGCTGCATGACGACAATTAGATCTACCCTGGAGCACAGTTTTAAAGATCCAGAGAAACTTAATTCATTTTTTTCCATACAAGATCAGACACAGACAAGAACTGCTTCCAGACGACAAGGAGAAACGACTCACTTTTGCATTGACCTTTCTGGTGAGGATGGAAGTTGATACGTCGACCATGGGACATCCTATAGAGTGCCAAAGCACACTTTTATTTGAATGGCAATGTGAATACCCAAAATTGCCGTATGGAACTTATTGAGCAATATCACATGACTCGTTCAAACATCTGATACTGTTTGTGTGAAATAAATGTGTTTTTGAACATTCTGTTTTCATTTTCCATTCATATAGATGTAAAAGCACCCTCTGGCGGACGATTTTGTAACTAATTTCTTTTTTGAAGAATCGTTTTAGCGCATCCTTTGAATAGTATGTGCACAACTTTTGGTGTCTCTCCAACTATTAGTTGCAGCTGCAGGATGCTCTAAATAGGCCAACTTTAATTATAACCACCTTGTATAATAGGTTTGTTGTCCTGGTAGCTCAAGTGGTATAGATAGTTCTCTATGGATTAGAGGATTTATAGATTATCTAGGCCTTTGTCAAATGAATACAAGCTGTTTTCCCTGGAGTAATGACAGGTAGAGTATCAGACCAGCCTTGCAATCTCCACTGTGTTCCATTTTGATGTTTATTTGAAGCCTACAAGACTTATCTCAGGATTACCAATTAATTTCTAGTACAATATTAGAAATGTTTAAAACACTAAAATAATTATTGATCATAATTTATAAATTCAGTACAGAATTAAAGGCTGAATCTTTAAGTCAAGTTTGTATTTCAAACATTTAGTGTTTGTTATGTTAACTTTTGACTGCTTCTATCATTATAAAATGTAAGCTATCTGCTAATTGGTCATAAGTATTTAATGCAGCTATTCATTAAAAAAAAAAAACACTGCACAATAGTGTTCCTTTAATCCAAAGTCAGATATCCATCAAATTTAACAAGAAATCAATAACAATTTGGAATAATATGGAATTTGGATTTTTGGTGGTAGGAACAGCAAATTAAATTACAAATTTGGAATGTGATCATTTCAAAAAAAAAGAAAAAAGGGGGGGGGGGCTTAAAGATGAAGTAGGTGAAAAAGAGAAAGAAAATCTCTCCAAATTTGATAATTTTAACCATAATTTATCACATGTTTACAGCTAAATTGGTGTTTTGAAGAGATTACCTTCTTTTTCATTAACATTTTTAATTTTATTTTCAGATAACAGCAATACAGTTTAATTTATTTACCAGTCAGTTAATCATTCGAAATTGCACAGTAAGGTTTTAATTCAAATCTGAGCATTATACAGATATTGACATCGCCATTCAATTTGAACACTGAATTCAATCCTTCTTTGATATTATTTACTACCGATATTTATAATCTTCTATTTTTATGATTTAATTTAAGAATCATTTACAAGTGCTTGAATAGTCAGCTTTATTTAAAAGGAAATTGTACTGAAAATCTATTTTTAAAGTTTTTATTCTGTTTAAATGTCACTCTTTAAATAGTGTTAGAATTTAATGAAGTATATTATCTATAAATAAATTAGTTTCAATATATAATAATTTTTATAATGAATTAAGTCAAATTAACTGAAGTTAATTAACAGATTTTGCTAAAATATCAGAAAAATGGATATTCCTTTTAATGAGAAAAACTTATTTTATTTTAAAATATTATTCAATAATTGGAATCACAAAGCACACTGATAATGACAACATTGATGTGAAATAACCTTCTTAACTAAGAATACTGATAAATAATAAAACTAAAACAATATCTGCATTTCTGCACAAGCATTTATTTTTCTAACCTACTGTATGATTCTTGGAATGTTTTTTCAAAAATCTGAGGAATTTATGTTCATGAATGTTACTTGCATTTATCCATATTTATAAAAGAGAACATTGAGTTTTTCTGCCTTTTAGGGGTCCGACGCACCAGAAACTTCTTAGTTTAAAGTCATAAAAAAAGAAGGGGGTAATAAAAGGGTTGTTTTAGCCGCGGGAAGTTTTTGGCGTCCCAAATAATGGGTAATAATGAGGCGCGTGTCGCTTCGGCGCGCATTTGATAAAGAAATCGTTCTGTTCAGGACACGCGTTCGCATAAATTCCAAATTTATATCTATATTAAATACAAAAAATATCTATATAGAGAGCAAACGAGAAACTCGCACAATATTTAATATATTTTACATAAATATATATTATATAAATTGATATTTTACAACTATATATGGGTGATCCACCCTTTTTTTTATACATTGTGAGATGTTTATAATCATGTATTACATTTATATGTTTTAAATATATCAATAATTAAAAGTGGCAAGAAGAATCACGGCAACATAAGTAAGCCCTGAGGACTAAAAAGTCCAAAATTCATAGGCAGGCTTCACATAGCTGAACAAAGGAATAGCTTGATGCTTTTCGTATTGTAAACTTTTACTTATTTATTGTCTGTATCTTCTTGAGGGAGAGATTTTAATCTCACATCTAATTATTACAAAAATACGTTTTGTAATTTTTTTTTAATCGTTAATAAGTAAAATTACTTTCATTGAAAACAAACATAAACTACATCTTATATTGAATTTTTGGCGTTTTTAGGATGATATAATTAAAATTACTTTATTTAGTTTCGATTTTATTACAATCAATCGCCATGAATGTGGACAATGACATAAAAATTCATGTTTTTTGATGTGGCCATCTGCCAGCCTCCAAATGCAATTGTACGATTTGCTTTGAATTTTAAAAAAATATTTCTTTTATACGCCGGAAATATTAACCCATTTTTTTTTTTAAATTACTGAAATGCTTTTTTTTTAATGAACTTCTTTAATCATCTCTTTGTCCAAGAGATGCTTCAAAATTCGCAAAGATACGTAACTTTCGAAATAAAAATCTAGAAAGGCATCATATGTAATTTATGTAATAATCAAATTAGAATATTTTTAAATATGATACAACAAAGAAGTAAAAACAATTAACAATACAAGTATATTTAAATTGATTAACTATAAATACTGGTATTTATAATGCCGCTCTATGTTGGTAGATGTCGTACATAAAAAATCGAAGAAAATACATTATCTCAGAAAAAAAAAAATGACAACAAAAAATTAACATAACTATCCATTGAACTTTGAATTGAGCAAACCTTTTCAGCAAAACAATCGTATTTATTTGAAATATCTCAAGTTATTTCTTTTCTTGGTCTTTTCTTCCTTATTTCCATGACCGTCTTTATGCCTGAGGGTCTGAAAAAAATTAAATTTCTGTTTTCATTGCGCGCGCTGCACCTGTAGCACGTTCTTCCTTTTTGGACTGCAAACTTTTTCCTTTTCTCTAAATTTGTGGCAGGACCCTTCTCCCAAAATACTGAAAAATTTCAGAAATCACAAAATTTTTAGTGAGCGCGGCTAACTACAGACAGTAGACTTGAATTTCCCCCTCTTTTAATGACCCGCCTCCGGCCAACATTCCTTTCTTCCGTTTTTATGACTTTAAACTAAGAAGTTTCTGGTGCGTCGGACCCCTTACTCCTCTGAAACATAAGACACAGAAATACAAATAAGGTGTCAAATTTTAGATATACTATTGAGGATGCCTACATTTCATTTTTCATCGACATGGGTCAACTGTAAGTCATGTGAGGTAAGGTCAAAGGCTAAACCGTTCATTTTTTGTCGGCTTCCCAGCCACACACTCTGACTACACACACATATGACTGGCACGTGATCTTGGATTCCTAGATCATTTTCTCAGTCATCAGGAAAGCCGGCTGGGTGGCAGGGAAGTCACTAAAAATTGTGTAGGTTGCTATACATATACAGGATGTTCTAGAGCACACGTATCCCCTGTTTTTCTTGAAAACCACAGGGTACAGGTTGTTTGTGTCAAAATTTTCATTACCAAACAGTACTCAAAGAATTGAATTGTGGCATTGTGGATGTCCGGTAGAAACTGAAAGTGGGGGTAATCGGGGTCAGCTTTGAAATTTCAAATTAGAACATAAGTCATGTGTCGTTGGATAGGTCTTTTGAAAAGAAACAACATTTACTAAAACTTTTTTTCTTTAATGTTCCTTGTTTAGTCACAATTCAGGAAAAACTAAAATGATGGCGCTTGTCATCAAGATACTCATCGGAATAATTGCAGATGTTGACAACAATGAAATTGACAATGGTCCAATCAGTGTTGAAAACGTGCAACACAGAGTAAATGTGGAAAGGAAATACAGATAAAAGTAAAACTGTTTTGCTCTAGTGATCCTTGTTTATTCAAAATAACAAATCATAACATAACATAAAAATACAGAATTATATGTCATCCAAAATACAGGACACATCCCCTACGTTGAGAGGTGCTAGAAATGTCCACCGCCTTGTGCCAAACACAGTTGGCTTCTCGTTCAATATGGATGAAGTCACTCGGAGAACTTCAGCACTGCTGAATCGACAAGCTACTGCAATTAGGTGTTCCGTGTCATCCCTTGTTGTTGGGACGCTCTTGGTACATGAAATCTTTAACTTATCCCCACAGAAAGAATACTAATGGAGACAAGTCAGGAGAGCGAGGATACTGGTCCTCATCTGATCCAATGTCCAGGGCACAAATGGTCAGCAGCTTGTTGAGCCACCACTGAAAAGTGAGCTCGTTAAGTTGCTGACCAGTTGCAGAAAAGTTCGGTCAGTACCAAGCATAAAAACAAACACAATAATTGAAGACTGTCAAACAGTGGCAGCCAACAGTTACAGTCATGACTACCAGCATGTGTTCAGTTCAAGACACAGTGCATTTCCTTTCCACGTTTACTCTGTTGCACATTTTGAACACTGATTGTACCATTGTCAAATACATTGTTGTCAACATCTGCAATTGTTCTGATGAGTATCTTGATAATAAGCACCATCATTTTAGTTTTTCCAGAATTGTGACTAAACAAGAAACGTTAGAGAAAAAAAGATTTAGTAAAAGTTGTTTCTTTTCAAAAGACCTATCCAATGATACCCCACATGACCTATGTTCTAATTTGAAATTTTAAAGCTGACCCCGATTACACCCACTTCTGGTTTCAACCGGACATCCACAATGCCACCATTCAATTCTTTGGATACTATTTGATAATGATAATTTTCATGCAAACAACCTGTACCCTGTGGTTTTCAAGAAAAACAGGGGATGCGGGTGTTCTTGAACACACTATATATAAAAGAAAACATTGCAGGTTTACTTGACAGATTTGCTAGTAAAACATATTTATAATAATATATATAATAATAATATCAGTGTTCTATAATAATATAATATCATAATTCTATAATATAATAATAATATCAGTGTATTATTTATAATAATATTTATAATAATATCAGTGTATTATTTATAATAATATTTATAATAATATCAGTGTTCGAAAAATATATATAATGCTTTGCTTCTCTATTTAAAAAAAAACAAAAAAAACTTAAGAGTTGTTGTTTTTGTAAAATTCCATTTACAATTGCATTAGGGTTTATGGTGAGGCCGCACTATTCAAATTTGAAATTTCATTTTTTGAATCCTTCTCTAACTCCTATCATCAGCGTATCTAGAGGTAGCCTTGCTCTCACATTCACACATATTATTCTTTATGAAACTTTAGGTGGGAGTGAAAGATATATTGTAGAAATTAGTAATCTCTTAAATTTTGCTAATTAAAATAACATTTCTGTCATGCGGTATTGATCGATACAAGTGTAGATATGCACTTAAAATATGTTTGTTTTCATTAATTTAAGAAAATCAATAATTTAATTGTGAAATAACCTTAACACTGAGGAATATCAATGGTGTAGTAAGGGTTATAGGAAAGACATGTCACTGAATTCACAAAATAATGAAAGGATTAAATTAAAGCGACCACTGGCAAAAAACAAAAACAAAAAGAGATGATCCCACCAAAGAGTTGCTGGAGATTATTCAAGGGAATGGCAGTGTGTCAAATCTACCTGACAGCTAAATATAAATAGAGAGCATTCTTTAATGAGATGAGAATGGTTTAGAAAGATTAACATCAGTCTTGATGAATTCTAAAGTTGTTTGAACATCTGTTGAAAGCAGATGAACGATGTAAATGCTAAGAATTAGTAATAATTCTTCTAAAAAAAAAGATGGTAGCTGTAGATTCCAAACACTGGCAATGAAAGGGTTAGATGTAACTGTAAGGAAAGTAATATGAAATGGAGTGGGAAGGTAGCAGTTTAGCAAAATGTATAGTGTGTGGAATGTTTCTGTCTTCCAGTGGGAAGACAAGGTGTAGCTATCAATATGTTAAGATGGGTTATTTGAACAATGCATTTATGATAGGAACTTCAGTCAATGCCAAAAAGTCAGTATATGAGGAGATTTATAAATAAGTCTCCTTTAGAAATCAATTCTGAAAGGGTAAGGACTATAGAGTAAATAGTCATCAAAAGATGACTCAAGTTAATACAAAGACAATGGATTACGACTGATATGCAACCATTTTGCTTCAGAGAAACTATTTATATTTTCAATTCCACACTATGGGTAAACACAAATATCATATTTAGTTTTGTTTCATGAGGTCCAGTTTTTGAGAAATTATGATTTTATGGAATTTCTTGAAATGCTTATTGATGACAAAATCCACTACATATATCCATACATAATTAAACAACAATTATAATTTTTGGCATTACTGAACTGTAAAATATTATAATAAAATATAAAATTTACAATTCATATAATTGCATGTGCCTTTTTTGTACTTATTACCCAAAAACATGTAAAAATTTGTTGTTCGAATCACTTATTCCTAGAGAAAAAGTCCTTTTACCCCCTCTTCATATTAAACTTGGAATCATGAAGCAATTTGTTACCAGTCTTGGCAATGAAAGCAACATAATTCCGTATCTAAAATGGAAATTTCATAGAAAGACCGAGGCAAACATTAAAGCTGGTATATTTGAAGGACCACAGATACGCGATCTGATGAAAGATTCAAACTTCATGACCGTCATGAAGGAAACAGAAAAATCTGCATGGTTGTCTTTTAAATGCATGACTGAAAACTTCCTAGGAAACAAAAAAGCTGAAAATTATGAAGAACTTGTTAATGAAATGTTAACAAACTTCAAAACACTGGATTCCCAAATGAGTGTTAAACTTCATTTTTTACACAGCCACATCAATTATTTCCCTGAAAATCTTGGTGCTATGAGTGAGGAGCAGAGTGAAAGGTTTCATCAAGATATTAAAACATTGGAAACGAGATATCAGGGCAAGTGGAATGAATCTATGTTGGCAGATTATTGTTGGTGCATAAAAAGGGAATCTTCTGAGAGTAACTGCAGAGCATCAAAATGGCGAAAGATTTCGAGAGACAACTAACCAATCTTATATCAGCAGAATCAATGTAAGTTTTTTATACTAGTTAGTTAAGGTTTTTCACTTGTCTTGACACTTTCATAACTCAGATTATTCAATTAATTAATTTTTTTTTTTAATTATGAAGTTTGCCAAATTTCTTGTCTTTTTGAGTTTAAGGTGCAAATTACAACAAAACTAGACCTGATACAAAAATTCTGAATATAGATTCGGATTCAGGATAGTTGAGTTTACTAAAATCAGTTGTTTTTTCTTGTGAAGCAGACTGAAAGGTAAAAAATGAATATCAGTGTTATACTATATTTAGAAAACCTTCAAATTTTGTTTAATTATATGAAATATAGAAAATGAGGGATGCAGAGAATGACTGATCAATTTCTATTTTGTTGAAGCAAGATGGATTAATTATGAGGTGCTGAAGAGAGACTGAATGTGTGTGTGTGTGTGTGTAGGGAATTGTGAAAAGTATAACTCATTAATGTACTAGATCAAATTCTCATGTCATATGGATGATGGTCTATCCTGAAAACATAGTCAGGTACTGACAGCAGCAGACATTCATTTGCAGAAAAAAAAAATTAAAATAGTTATGTACACAAAGAATCACAGAATATGCAAATAATCTGTAACAATAGGAAAGTTGTAGAGTAAAGGCTTTTTAAGAGAAAAATAAGGAGCAAAAATTAATAATGAAAAAATCATATATCTAAAATAATAAGATGAGACTGTTAATTAAATTAAGGACAATTAATGAAGAAATGATCATTGAATAAATTCATAAAGAGAAAAATTTATTGGAAAAATATGACGTAACAAAATTCAGGAGACAGTGCTTCTTGTAACTGTATCACCATACTATATCTCTTGTGAGATTGCTTACAGTATGGTAAACAGCTGAAGTTTATGAAAAAATCTGAGTTATCAACAAACAATTCGACAGCATATGAATAGTCCAATGATCTTCAGAAATATTAGTGTAGGCACATATTTGACACAGGAATGCCTGCAAGGTACTGTTGAAAGATGAAAATTGGTGACTTAATCAAAAAATGAAGAAGTAATAAAAAACATTGGATAGTAGTAAAACAGAGGATAAAAAGAATCAATGGAATAGATACAAAATAAATCTTGAAATAAATAGAATGTCCTATTTTCTTGAATTTTTGGCACCCTCTCCCAAAAAAAGGTTTTTTTGAACAGGACCTATTTTTTTTTTTTTTGCTGTTAGAGGTTGGCTTCCTAATCTGACCCACCCTGAAAATCCTACATTCATTCCTGAGTGACTCTGAAGAAAAATGCAGATTTAGGCTATTACATAAACAGATTACAGAGGCTTTGAGCTTTTAATGAAAGAGGCAAGAAATAGTTCAATTGCTAGAAGAATGACAGATCTTTGTGGAAGAATGTATAGAACTCAAAACACTGAATGGAATGATAATGGGATACTTATTACAATTTTCATGAATGTCCAAAGAATAAAGAAGTTAGAGATGCAGGTAAGATGTCATAGCCTCAGATTATAACAAATCTACATATCATTCACAATGAATGCAGGCACCTACTGATACAAATATTGCCAAGTATTTTCATGGTCTTGCTAAATATGTATGGAGTTTTTATAATCTGAATAGAAAAATTTAAATATATTTAAATAGGCACTGATCTAAATAGAGCAGATGTTGCTACTTGAAATTTCATTGATCCAAATGGATCAATCCAGATGACTGGCTATTTTGTTGAAGAAAAAAAAAATGGCATGAATAAAGAGATGGAATGATGATTTGCACAACACTGAACATATCATGGTATTTTAATCTGGTAACTATGGAAAGTAGGTGAATCTAATCATGGAATACTGACAAATTTCAGGATTACATTTTTCCCCTTAAAATCAAAACCTGTGCAGGGAGAAGTGATTTGTTGACTTAGATTTTGACAGTGCAGAATACTGATAGGCATCTGGCCTCCTGGACAAATACCAGCATATTCACCTCTACTTCTACTCTTCTTCACTAGCCTTGGATATCCATCTATTTCAGACTTTCCTCAATACTGTCTAATCAGCATTTCCTCCAGTAATAAAAAGGAGAAGGTTATTATGAAATAAGTGTCCAGTCAGGAGAATATCTTTCAAAATCAACAATATTTTTGTTGAATAAATTCATTCTGTGTATCAGAATATGTAGAAGATATTTCTTAAAGAGATTTTTCAATTGTTGTTGAAGGAACATTGGGTTTGCAAAGGACTATGGGCTTATTTGTTGCTCTTCAAAAATTCACAACTTGCATTCACAAGCACTCTAAGCATAAATATTCTAAAATATTTATACAGTTTGAAAAAAAGGTTGATAACTTGCTAAAGTTCATTTAATATTCTATGGAAACTGCATTAAATCAAATAAGACTTGATCTGGGCATGATTAAAATCAATTTTTCTCTTTACTTTTTTTGCTTTGTTAAAGATATTAAATAGCATATTATGTTGATAACATATTACTACAATCCTTCCTCCTTCCCTTATACTTCTTTTAGGTTCATCAATTGTAGAAAGAGGAGCCATTACAGGATTAACAGTATACCCCCCCCCTTTAGTTAGAGAAATAGCTCATGCAGGAACATTTGTAGACAGTGCCGTATATAGGCCTAGGCAACCTAGGCGGCAACCTACGGCAGCATTTCATAAAGGGCAGAGATGCTCATTGCACCTTTTGAATTCTTGACAGCTACATAAAACAGACCCAAAAATAAATTAGTCAATGTGCTAAAAATCTCAAAAAAAAGTATTGATAAGACATTGAAGATTCTTTAATAAACAAATGCCTTCATCTAAGATCATTCTTGATGTCTTGGGAAAGTGAAGTGGGTGAAAAACTGTCCATATTGCAGTTATACAGTGTGCTTCGAAAGAAAGGTATGTTTGGTATTTATCCAAACATTGAAGTGGGGTTACATATTTTTCATTGTACACCAATCACTAACTGTTCCTCCGAAAGGTCTTTTTTGGCTCTCAAAAGAGTGAAGAGTTATCTTAGTTCTTCTGTCGAGGCGGACATATTAAATTTCCTATCTGTGCTGTACAGTGAATCTGAAGTGCTTCATCGAATAGACTATGACGAAATCATCAACATCTTTGCCCAAGTGAAGGTGCGGAGAAGGCTCCTTTAATATAAGTTGCATGCATTTTGTAGTTTTCTTTTTTTATTACAATTATATCAATAAATATGACAGGCATGAATTTCTATGTTTATTGGGGTGAAGTTGGGTATAACTGCTAGTACTATAACTATACTAGCTATATATACATACAGTACCACATATATGGGTGTGTGTTTTCACAGCATAAATGGGAGAATTTTATGCAGGGGTTGCAAAAATAGTGCTGCCGAGAGGCAGGCATAGTTCTAAATACGGCCCTGTCTGTAGATTTAGCAATTTTTTTCACTACATTTAGCTGGGGTCTCATTATATTTAGAACTCAATTATTGCAAAACTTTCAAAAATCCAACTCAGGATTTTAGGTGTGACATTTCAAAATATCATTTTAAATAAACTGACTATTTTCCTTGGAAATTGAAACTCATTCATGCATAGACGCTTTCTGAAAATGTTATTATTAGCTTCTTTAAATTCAATGAGCACTATTATTGACAGATTATGGAAGATCCAAAAGGAGTAAGGGAAATATAGGTTCCTAAGATCTATAGCCATTGAGACCAAAGTGGAAGTCATGTGGTTGAAATTCAACTGCCTTTAATCCAGGGAATAAATTTGATCTCCATTAATAGTTCATGGACAGTAATATTATAAGTCATAATATTTCTCAATAGCAATTACATCAGAAAAATCTAATGAGTAGTAGATCTCTCTCTTCCAAATCCATAGTAATAATCTCCAATTGTTGCATCACCATATAGGGTCATTCTTATAGCCAATATTTGGTAAAAATAACATAAATATTGGGGATTCCACTGTAATTAAAGCACACTATTTTATCTCCTTTCATATGAATAGATCAGATAACTGCTTTGTTCCACTCTTAATACATTTCTTTTTTCTCAGATCCATTGCAATATCTGATTGATAGAATGATCCAAGTTCTCTTTTAACATTTTAATTATTCTAAAGGTTCTATCTTCTGCATCTTACAATTCTTAAGGTATTTAACTGGATCTCTACTTTTTCATTTTTTTTTTTGCTCTTAGTAATTTTTATACTTGTATTTCAACTGAACAGACAGGAATTATCTGAAGAAAATGTAAAAGAACGTATGTTGCTGTTATAAGATGGCGTTTTAGAATCTATTAATGTTCTATTAAGAAATAAAATAGGTGTAATTGTAAAAACTAACAAGCAGAGGACATGTATAAAATCAATGCCCCTTTGTGAGATGAAAGTAAACATGAGTACAGGTACTCCTCACTTTACGACTTATCTGCTTAACGACTACTCGCACTTACGACCTCCGCCCTTGAAGGTACAACTTCTATTTCATCGTCGTCATCTCCCTTATCTGGACCCTCTATAGCTCCAGATAAACAAATGATAATATGTACATATGCATGTATTTTTATGAATAAATTTGAAGTTTGTTGCATCATTTTTATAATTTTACAACAATCCTATATTCCCGGCGCAAGCTCCTTGCTTACTGACTAATTTGCTTAATGACGTAGTCATCGGAACGGAACTCGGTCGTAAAGTGAGGAGTACCTGTACTTCAAAAATATATATGGGTTAAGAGATAGTGTTTATGGAGATATTCGACATTGTTTTCAATTATTTTCGAGTTAGCTTATTAACTTCCTGTTCATTTAAAGCAAGTGTTGTTGTGGCACAATGTGTTAAGGAGTTGGGCTGGCGATGTAAGGGTTCTCCATTCGATTGCACATGGGGAACAAGCTTTTTTTTATGATTATTATTATTTATTTATCAAATTTAATTATTTTTTTTTTCATTTTTTTCCCCCTTTGCTTTCTTTTCTTTTTCTTTTTTTTTAATATAATATAGTTTTTTTTCCTGATTATGTTAAGAATATTAAGTGGAAAAGTAATATATGATCATAAATAAATAAATACTATTCTCCTTAACTTATTTTTTATTAGAAATATTTTAATTTATTAAATATAAAATAAGACATATATAAATATGCAACTTAACTAAACTTTTTTTTTAATCTTGTCTTTTTTTCTTTCCTATACTAATATGCTTTTCTCTTATCAAGTATTAATATTAAAAAAACATCAGGAGAAAAGCATAATAGTAAAGAAAAGAAAAAAAGACAAGATTAAAAAAAAAAAAAATTTAGTTAAGTTGCATATTTATATATGTCTTATTTTATATTTAATAAATTAAAATATTTCTAATAAAAAATAAGTTAAGAAGAATATTATTTATTTATTTCTAATCCTATCTTACTTTTCTACCTAATCAGGGAAAAAAAAGCCTTTTATTACACCAGGTGTCCAAGAAATATGTGAGGTGTTTGAAGCACCATAAGTTGATTAATATTAGCCGCATCAATCTCAAACTTTGGATTGTAGGCTTATGGGTCATGAGACTGCAATCATGTGAAAAAAAGTTTCTAGTTCACATAGTCACCACCAGGGAGCATGTTGCGCTGCTGTCGGCTATGCAGTATCTTCTCGTTTCTGTTGGTCGTTCGAATTCGAAATTGTGGAACAGAACGGTTGGTCACAGAAGATGTTCAATGTGTCCTCCATCCTCAGAGACCATTTGCATTCATTGCATACCATGCTCTATAACATGTCAGAGCAATTCATCATGGAGATGCTCACATTCATGTATTATGGCGTTTTTCAAATAGTAGCGTATGCACCCTACCTCGATATATCCTATCCTTGAGATAACCTCAGAGTCAAAAGTCACAAGGATTGATGTCAGGGGATCATGAGGGCCATATATAAGAATAATGCTTGCTTATTACACGATCATTAGGGATGCACTCTGCAATCACACTCCTAGCAACATGTGATGTGTTGGGCGTAGCTACATTTTGCATGAAGACTACTGTGTTTAGGGCACCATGCTGCTGCAGGAATGGAAACACCAAGTTTCGCAATAAAGATTTGAGTTGTCTCAAATTTACGAACCATACATCATAAATTTGTTATCAATAGTGGTCTTCAACCCCTTCTGATGCCTCTGATATGCTTGTATTCATGTAATGCCCTATTGGAATTCAAATGCAACTGATAATAAAGCTTCACGAATAAAGTGCGGTCAACAAGTGTTAATGGCATTGCTTTGCTCTTGTTGAAGACTAGTGCATGAGTCATCGTGTGCTAGTCTTTTCAAGGAGAGCTCTATTTGTATAGCAGATAGCAGTGCTACATGCCCCCCTGGTGGTAACTACGTGAACTAGAAACTTTTTTCTCGTGATTGCACTATCCATGACCCATAAGCTTGCAATCCAAAGTTTGAGATGATGCACCTAATATTTATCAACTTATGGAGCTTCAAACACCTCACGTTATTTCTTGCACACCCTGGTATTAAAGAAAGACGAAGGAAAAAAGAGAAAGCGAATGGGAAGAAAAAAGAAATTAAAATAAATAAATAAATAAAGAGCTTGTCCCCCACGCAGAATCAAATGGGGGATCCTTACATCACCAGCCCAACTTCTTAATGCATTGCGCCACAATAACACTTGCTTTAAAACGAACAAGAAGTTAATAAGCTAATTGGAAAATCGATGAAAACAATGTCAAATATCTCGAAAACGCTTGAGAGTTGATTACTCAACCCACATATATTTTTGCAGTACTTCATGTTTACTTTCATCTCACAAAAAAGCATTGATTTTCGTTATATACTTGCCATGCTCTCTCTTTGTAAGTAATTTATTATTTTTACTTTTAAAACTAAGAAAACACTTGTACTGAAATGCAAAAGAAACTATGTGATAGCTTTAGAAATAAAAGATATGACATAAAAACAGCAGGAGCTTTAACTAGATTCAAAATTAAACATTCAACAAACTTTTTGAATTACTTTACCAATTCACAAATGATTCCAATCTTTTGTTTCTTTCTTTTTTTAAGGTTTAGTTTTCAAATTCTTGCCTTAATCCAATTCTATTATTGAAAATATATAATTGCTGATTATTTACAAGCATTCTTTAACTGATATAGAGATACTTTTTGAATTGCCTAACAACCGAATTAGCATTAATAATAATAATGATCTTCAATTAATAAAACTAAAATTATCTTAGTTAAACTAACTAATGACCTTTATTAATAATAAATCTAAAAGAAAATCCATAATCTAAAATTAAATTATATTGTTGGGAAAAATACAAAATAATTTTAACTAATGAAATTCTACAAAACTGTGTGATTGATCATGAATTCAGCAAGATCGTGGTAGCGGTAAATAACACAAAGCTAATTAAGGCAAATTCGAATTTTCATATCATTTTTTTTTTAATTTTGAAAACATTTTTAAAAAAATTTCATACTAGTAAAAGTCAATAGTATTTTAATATGAATAATATCAATAATATGAATGAATACTTTAATGTTTTTTTAATCCTGTCAAGCTGATTTTCTATCTTAAAGATCAGCACAAACTGACTGATATGTTAGCTGAGCTTTAATAATTACAATATGAAATATCTTGTACTACTCAGAGCATTTAGATGTTTTTTTAAATATTTCTGGACACTAAAACAAATGTTATACGAGTGGTGGACAGGTAAAATTAGGAAGAGAACAGAAAGTAGTGGATCAGGTTGCAAACTAAATTCCAAACCTTCAAAAAGAAGGGGGATCTTTTTCCTATAATAAACCAACTGGGGAAGGTCTTCAAATCCATATTCAATGATCAAGCTTTCATCTCGTAGTTTAACAAATGCAATGCCTAAGTTGTCAGCCTCATCGTCAATGTTTTCCAATTCCTTCAGGGCTTTGTCACATTTTCTACAATGGTCTTTATCTGTAAAATTTAAAAAGATAAATATCTATAAATTAACAATCAAAAATATAAAAACAAAATTATTTTTTTAATTCTATGCTTATTTTTTTTCTATACAAAATATTATTAACATGCATATGGAAAACCTGAATTAGAAAATTCTACATGACAATAATATTCAATAGAATCTGGATGATTAAAGATTGATTTTGTCAACACAGATTCAAATATAATAAAAAAAAGAAAGAAAGAAATTATCTCAATTTTAATGTAATTTAGAGAAAAAAATGTTAAAAGCAAATAAAGAAATACCACTGAACATAATGAAAGATCAGATAATGAATGATTTACAGATGGACCTTGGCTTACGTAAAGCCATACTTATGTAACGAATATAAGACATACACATTACTGTTTTTGTACTATATTCATTCGCTATTTTCCATTAAATGGCAATGTACTTTGCCATTTTCATATATTCTTCACAATGGCTGGTGGTAAGCGACAATCTTTAGTAGAAAATTGCATTAATGGCATATTTTTTTCATATGTCTTTATAATATCAGCAATATTGAATGGTGGGAGGAGGGAAACCTGCCGTATGTAAAATCTCAGTGTGTTCAAAAGAATTGAAATTATGGTTCATCAGGCCAGTCAGGTTTTTAAACATCCATCTTGTGAAAAAATTCCTACAGAGACTTTGCTTCATCAATTGGAGCATTATCCTGTTTGAACAGAATTGACCCTGTCTTGAACTGCAGCAGCTATTTTGGAAGCACAGAGTTATGGAGAAAGTTACAATATTCTAAATCAAGTTTCCCATACACTTGAGCTAGGGGACTAACCAATACCTTAAGAAAGACTCTCAGACTATGATGCCAAAAGCACTCATTTTCAGAATGTCCAGTTATGAGAGTAGGTACAGTATTTAAGAAAATAATGATATATTTTTTTTAATTTCTTTTTTTTTCTCTCTCTTCTTACACTGAATTCTGTTCAATGAAAATTACATCTGTTCCTCAAATCTTTAGAGCTGTATAATCACATAAATCATAAAACTCCCACACATCATGAAACATTTTTGTTCTGAGATGTTTAAAAGCTGTAGAAAGATTCCAATTATGATGAACATATGGAGAGTTTTCTGGATCTCTGGAAATGATCTGCATAAGCAGTTACTGGCTTCTGATGCATGTGACATGCACATGCTTAACAATGATGATACAGATGTCCATATGCTGTTCAATGTAGAAATCTCAAGTGAAATCTCAATAACAATGCAGAAGAAATCAAACAGTTTTGGAAAGGCTACATTACTGCTCTTTTCGACACAAACTGCAGCTACTCTGCGATCATAATGGCAAGCAAGAAGCATAGATTTTAATGTGTCAAAGATGGAAATCTCTTGTGCGGCAAACAACAAAGGTCATGCGAGAATGGGACTAATTGTAGAAGGTAAAAAACATGCCTTTCCATGGCCTGTTACCAGTCGTACTCCAGACGTGATTAGGAAAGTGAAGTCCCTCATAGCGGAAAGTAATCCGACAATCCAGAGGGTAATTGCAATGAAGACAGGAATGTCTTTAATAACTGTGAACACCATAATCAACCAGAATTTGAATTTAAAAAGCATCGTAACTTGCTGCCATAACACATTTCAGAGTGCCAAACAGCAGAAAACTGTATGAGTGCCACCTATCAGAAGAAAAATAGACATTCATAGTTACATTAGATGAAGCATACACACCAATGGATTTTTGTGCATTTGGACTCCAAAACGAGCACTAGAAACAGACATTCCTCATGGTAGATGGTCTCTGGAAAGCTTGTCAGGAGGAGTGGACAAAACTCGATACAATGGTATTTCGTAACAGCATACTTCAATGGAAATTACAATGCAGAGCAATAGCAGCAGCAAAGAGCTACCAAGTTGAATGTCATCAGTGGTGGAGACACAGATTTTCTGCAGCAATGAATTACTGAAAATCGTTTCCAGAGATCCAGAACAAACCTCCGTATTCATTGAAGAATTTTTATAAACTATGTGGATGGAGAGCCAATAACACTCCTCCTATTGCTACTAAAGTTTCTTTCAGAAAATCAAAATGAACAGAGTTGTCAGTAAGAAATTATTCACCAACAATAAGAAGCAGAAAATTGGAGTAAAAGAATATTCAACAAATCAAGAAAAGCAACTGTAAAAGATATTGATTTATGAAATTGCAGATGACAACAACTCTAGATGAAAAGAACAAATACAGCAAGGAAGATTAAGTCTGGTAAATAATTAAGATACTTTTGTACTACTGCTTATTATTATTATTTGAGAATGTAAATAGGATAAAACTTAATAAATAGTTCAATTATTGAGCACTACAAATGAATTATGACAACTTCAAGATCCGTGTTAGCAATGCAAAGTCATACTAACTGTATTTCTACCATTCTCATGGAGCTCTTTATTTTAAATCCTCCAAGTTCAGATTTGTCATTCAGATTTTCTAATATATGGATTCAGAAATTCGACTATTTATGGACCAAACAATTCTTTTATAAGCTTTTTCTTGTTTCTTCATTAGCTGGTGTCAAGGTATTGTTTTCATTGATATCTTCTTAAGGATTTCTTAGGGACACATTTCATCTGGTGCAATCAATGAAATACCTTTTTTCAGAGATTTAATCTTCTTAAACCATTAAAGAAAGACTTGATAACTAAAGCCTTTCAGCTCCATTGACCTCAGTTACAGCTTTCTATGAAATTAAGGAGGACACTGTCCTGGCTTTCTGTTACCTTCCAAAGGTTATTGACTTCTGAAAATGGAGAAGAATTCCATGGAAGGCAATGGATTCATCAGATGGACAGAGGGAGTTAAAGAAATACCTGTGCTTTACTGAGGATCACAGCTCTTACAGTCCACATTCAAACGACAGAACCATCACAGGGCAGTAGAGATTTTACATACATATGCCAAACATTTATGGCAAAATCTAACTATAAATGTCTTCTTATTTCTGTTTGTTCAACAGTTAATGGATGTATGTCAGTTCTGTTTTACCTTTCTGATATGAACAGTTTTTTGAACAGTAACAGCAACTGTAGTTTCAGATATATCATGTTCTTCAAAATACACATTATCCTTTTTCAGCTTTTTTTTTTTTTTTTAAATGAATGTTTCTTCATCATCAGGATATCACTTATTTGTATTTATCTAATTTTCAGTTATGGCTTTCATGCCCAATTGCACAGCTTTATATATTTTTTTTCATTGATAACCAATTTGTCAACACCTTCAACCTTGAAGTTACCAAATTTTATATTAAAGTCGAAGATAAGAATAATATTAATTATTTAGAAATGATGCTTTTTTAGGAATAATTTTTTTATTGCCAATCATCAAATCAAAATTGCTAAGTATGGATAGTTCAGTTTTTTATTATTATTATTACAAAAGAAAAATTATTTAGTATGAGCATATTGCAGTTATTGTTATCATTGTTGCTGTTGTTTTCATGTAAATAAGATTTTCAAAACAAATGAGAGATATCCAAGAAGAAAAGAATTGTGGTAATTGAGACAATTATGAAACTGATTCAAGTTGTAGATTAATGAAACAAAAAAGGGAATTTTATTAGGATTACTTTGGGATTACACTTCAAACAGCTTAGTTAAGGTTTATTCCATAAAGTAAACAATAAATTAATTAATTGTACGATATCTTACTAAATGACTCAAGTGCAATACAGTAATAATTTATGATTCCAAACTGAAAATGATTTAATTGTTTTTAATATTATTTTTAAAATAATAATGAAAAGGAAGATTAAAATTAATTTAAAAAATTGTACCATTAAGTAACCTGAAATGGTGCTTTAAAAATCATGCAGGAATTAATTGGTTCAATCTTCATCTAAACAATCCTAAGGGTGGAAACAGGGAAGTCTTCATGCAATGATTTCAAGAACAAGCAAGCAAAACTTTTTTCAGTTTACAACTGCTGAAATAAGATTATTAAAAAGAATGGGTTATTAAAATTGTATCTTATACAAATATAATTATGTCAAAATTCAGTTATGAAACATACCACTTAATAAAGGGATGCTAAAAAGTTAAAAGGCAACTACAATTCTAGCTTGACAGTCCTTTAAAATTTGTCTATTGATATTGAAAAGAGAAGCCGTTGGTATTGCCAATTTAGACATTGTTTTATAGTGATCAGTAATCCCAAACTGAAAATAGTAAAACAACAGGGTTTTGACAACTTCAAGAGAAATTGTCAAACTCTGAACCATTAACCATTCTCAGCTGAGGAAATCATTAAACATGATTAAAATTTGCTTGAAATGCCAACACTAATAGCTTAATATTACATCTATTTTAGACTTTAAGCACAAAACAAAAGTTTTAATCAATTTATTCACACAGACATTAAAATTGGACATATAAATAAAAAAAACTGTATTTTGTTTTTGTGCTGAAGAAAATAGCAAAAGGTCGTCTCAAGAATTGTATATCACTCAGAAAGGAGTTTTAACATAACACTTAAATTTTAGTCTTTCAAAATAAATGAAATAACAAATATCAATCAATGACTCTCATATCAAATATGATTTAAAATATTTTTTTAATTGAGATTTCTCACATTACTATTAAATATTCGTCAGACTATAAAAATATTTAAAATTGCACGGAAAAAAACTTAAACAAGGGAGAAAACAAACAAGATTAGAAATACTTTCTTTTCTCTCTTAGAAAGAAAGGTGCCCAAATTTTGTTCTAGCTTACTTATTACTTTTTATAAAGATTACAAGTGCATAGTGAAACCTCAAATGTAGAACTACATATCTACAATACATAGTTGATTTGAATAACTTTTATTATTGTTAAACAACACTCCAATTTTTTCCTCAATTATCTTTTTATTTCAGATTATTGCTATGTAGAAGTTGTTATGAATCCTAAATGCTGTATGAAGATGATCAAATAGTTTAACCCTGACTTTTTATTTTTATAGTATTTCATCCAAATAAGAATTCATGGTTGGTTATCACTAGCTCATGTTAGAATTAAAGAAGAGGAAAATTAAGGGAAACCTTAGTAAAGTCATTAAATTTATGATTTGATTAAAAGATTGATTAAGCAGATTCTAACAGAAAAGATTAGAACAGGAACAGCCAATTTTTGAGGTTAAAGCTTAAAGCAATACGTCTGCATTCTCAAACAAGACTGAGCAGCACAGGAGGCAGATCCAGTCTAGGGGACATAGATCAGAGGCCACGAATCTAATGGCATGAAGTGATAGTCAAACAGCCATCCAATACTCTCACACCTTAATTCCCTCAAAAGAAACCTCGTAGCTATTTGACAAAGGATTGGGTGAATTCTAGGATCTGCCCTAGAGGAATAATAACCAGAGAAAAAATCCCCTGGAGAAGCAGGAAAAAAACCCACCAGAGATCAACTGTTTTTTCTGGCTTGTAAACAAATACTTTACTACTTGAGCTACCATGTGCAGTATACGAGAATACATGGTAATGGGGAAATCACTGCAATTTGAAATCATCTAAAGCTCCAAGAAATCATAAAATCTGTCAAAGTTGGGAGCTAGCTATCTTTGATAAACCAACTGATGAGGAGTCAGAGAGATTATCAACACAGTTGTAAATGATATCAGAAAGCTTTTGAACTATAATAGCTGATAAGAGGTGATACCTCAAAACAGATCTGTCCTGGAATGATAAAAGATTTGAAACTTCTGATATATTTCGATGAAAAGCAAGAAAATTGATTCAGTAAAGGGTTTAAGAAGAGATCAGTTAGAGGAGAATTAGTTTTGTAATAACTAAAAGAGTCATGGAGATTATAAAAAAAAAAAAGCAAACAAACAAAAACTTAAAAGTCTAACAACTGTAACAATAGGGTTCTAGAATAAGATCCTGTGCTCTATTTTTTTTAATCTATTTAATTACCTGTTTAAATTAGATTATAATAATTAGCTTTAGGGAATTTTTAAAAAATATTTTTTTTAATTTATTTGTTTGTTAGGTCTGGAAGTTCAAGTGTTTAGATGTTTTTCTAGGGGCTGAAGAGTCTAGGTTCATCTACAGCAGTGGTCGGCAACCTTTGTTGTAAGAGGGCCAAATATGTTATGTGGGGATTACTGCGGGCCACATTTGGGCCAAATCTTATTTTAACAACCAAAAAAAAAAAAAAACTGACTGTCCTGCATAATATATACTCGTATATAAATATATATCTACCCTACAATTAAGTACAAGTTAAAATATCATGCCAAGTAGCAAGAACAGTGTGGGAGATGCAGACTCTTGAGATCAGCAGCTTAATGTTAAAAGTGGAAGTAGGAGCGCCAATTCATTATTACAATAATCTATGATTATTTGCTTAATTCTCTGTTCTTTACATTTCTTTCTATTAATTATGTTTGTAAGAATTTTTGTCTCTGTCAAAATATAAATGTTTTAATATGATAATTAAAAGGAGTTCTGAAGTGCTATATCTTAAAAGCCACTTATGTTCAAAAACAAACATGTTGTTAAAATGTAATTTTCTGCAATTTTAGCCAAGATTAACAGATTCTTTGGCTACCAGACAGCTGATAATGTAACTTCCTATATGTATTTCTTTCTCAACAATAAGCAATAGGAAGTAGCTATTACCAGCTGTATAATGCCATCTATCATGACATCTATAATTACATGTTCAATTCTAATTCAGCAGATTTTTATTTTAACACATCACTAAACAAAGCTGTGGTTTTATTATTTATTTTTTTTTAGTTTTAAATCTAAAGTCACATTAGCCCATCATGAAATTACACATTTACACATTCCAGTGTTGTCCATTTTTCAAATCAGCATATTTTCAGTGATGGAATTTTGATGAACAGATGTTTATGATATGCAATTATAATACTGATTAAGCAATGATATAGTAGTTAGTAAGCCAACTCCTAATCAGATTAAATGTTAGAATAAAAGTTATAATGGATAGGAAGCACAACAGATCTTTAAGATAAAAACAGCAGACTAGGATACAATTGTGAAAAGAAAGAAATTAAGAAAGAGATCCCCATACACCTCTGAAACTCTGGCATATCACTAGTTTTATCTATAGATTAAGAAAACGGAAATGAACATTTCTTATATATACTATTAAGGGATGGTTGTTAAGTATAGGCAATCTAGGCTTTTGCCTAGAGCCTCATGCTTTTAGAGGTCTAGATCATAAAGATGACAATGTTATCTTCAGTTGGATAGTGTGAAGTTAAAGCTGAATTTGTTAAATAAATGAGGCATTATGCTTTTACACAAACTTATTTTAAATTCATGCTGACCTAGAGCCTTGCACAACCAAAAATGCTTCTACTATTATTGTTACAAGTAACTGATTATTGTATATTATTTAAAATACAATAACAGTGTACTATATGGCAAAAATGGTGAAATTCAAATTATGCATCTGTAAATACAGTCATAGTATTAAAGCATTTCTATAACTTCTAGCATTATCAATTATACCACTCAATCTATGAAATCTTTATATAAGCAAAGAACACATGTATGAAAAAGCACTGATTGATTAATTATCTAATATAAATGACAAGTTGATATCAAATGATATGCATAAAAAAAAGGATAAAGATAAATCAATATGCACTTAATAAAAAGAAAATATCAATGCTTACAAAATAAGGCTGCAACAAAGTCATTTTCCTCCATAACTCTTGTTAAAATGACTGCATTGACTTCTTCTATTGCGTCGGGACTTTCCATCGATTCGAGACTTGTTAGCCATTCTAGGACTTTATCTTCGTTTTTCAAGTCATCTAAAATTATTTAAATAGAAAATTCTTAATTTTGTTGAACAAATATTAACTTTAACAAAAATATACATTTATAGATAAAAAAAAAATATGCAATTAACAATGCCCTTATTTTGTCTTTAATTTTACTAAGTTACATGGAATCAATTCTAGATTATTACTTTTTTTTTAAGATGAAATTTAGAAGATATGTCAATCAGCTATCCTTCTGCAAATTTAGGGAAAAGCTTTTTAAAATAAAACTATTATGAGAAACTTCCTTAAATGTATTTGTAATTTTATAAATATATAAGTAAGAGTATATAAAAGGTACTGGCTTTTTAATTTTTGTTTAATTAAAAATTACATTGATTTTTTTTTTCCGTATAACTTAGAAACAATTTATTAGTCAATTTTGTACTTTTTTCAGATATTTGTTTTTGCTTTATTTTTAGAAATCTATGCCTATCTACAGTAAATATGCCTGCTGTCAAAGCTCATTTAAATATTTGATAGTACTGCCAAACATTATTTGTATCATGAACAACATTTAAGTTTTATAGTCACTAGATGTCATTTCATGTAGATTTTGCTAATGAAATATCCTTTAAAAAAAAAAAAAAGAAATTAATAAAACTAGTAATTTCTATATTTTTAAGATAGAATAGCCCAATTAAAAGTGAAATTTTCTTTTATTGTCGAATTAATCTTGATATATTGTAATTATGTCAAATATTCATTGTCTATTTTCTTTTTCCTAATTTTACATATGAGATAAAGATAAAATATTAAGAAATTTAAACATCATTTGGTTAAATAGAAATAAAATTAAAAAAGCAAGCACCACATAATACTACTGCTACTACTACTACTACTACTAATAATAATAATAATAATAATAATAATAATAAACAGTAAATAAGACAACAATCAACAAAATCTTAAAAATAAATGGAAATATTTTCCTTTTTTAGATTTTTTATTTTCTATTATCTAAGTATTTATCCTTTTTAGGTTAATTTTATGTTTCAAGGTGTGTTTACTTCTACTAATTCTGCATTGTTATGTTTATTTTCTGACTGTCTTGAAAAAAAAATTTTTTTTTTCATTGCCAAAAAAATTATTGCACCCAGAACGAATGAACTGGGAACGACAAACCTCAGTAAATAGTCACCATTACAGGTAGTTGTGCCACTGATTGTAGTTGGGCTGTGATTGCCCGATGAGAACTGCCACCAGGGGCATTAGTATCACTATAGCTGTGGTCATGTAAATAGCAGTCATATGAGAACTGAGTGTTTCATAATCAGTGTGGTTGTGGACTGCAGGTCTCTTTGAGTCCTCAGCATGCCTCAATGACGTATTCGACACAATTTTGAACAATCATTCATAATTGTTGGACTGCTGAAGGCAGGCTAGTCATTCTGTTGAATTGTGTGGGCTGCCATTTCCTAGGATTCTTGGTCTCCACTGTTATTGATTAAGGGGAATGCAGGGATGTGTTTAAGAGATTCTACAGTCTCATTCTTCATGGAGTGGCTACCGCAGTCCATTTTCCAACATGATAATGCCCTCCTATATACAGCACAGATTTCCCTGGACTGCCTCTGTGCTGACGACACCCTTCCCTGGCCCATCAGGTCTCCAAAGTTGTTGCCCATTGAACATGTGTGGGACCAGCTGGTACGGCAGCTTCGACCATCAATGGATATGAGTAATCTGGAGCTGCAGTTGCAACAGATGTGGGAGGTACTCCTGCAGGATAGCATCAGTGGCGTAGCAACGCCTTTGGGGCCCGGGGCGGGAGTTCCATTATTCCACAACCAAAAAACGGAATCTCTATTTCAACAACCAAAAAAAATGGAATCTCCAATTCAACAACCAAAAAAAAACATTGTAAAGACTGACTGGAGGGGCCCTTCTCAGGCGGGGGCCCGGGGTGGACCCCCCCCCCCCTGCTATGCCACAGGATAGCATTAGATGTCTTTATGATTCCATACTGTATTGCCTCTAGAGGCCATATGAGGGTTTACTGACTTGTAGAGTTTTCCCTGAATAAATGGTCCATTTGCTCTGATACCAATATTTGCATCATCATTCTCTTGGTCTATGCCAAGTGTCATTCCATGTCAACTGCTGCTTCCAGGTGTGAAAATATTTTTTTGGCAATGAATAATAGAAAATATATTTTCTGTTTTATGATTTATCTCAGTTGGTTTAATGTATTATTTACCATTTATGATTTATTGCAATTTTTTTTATTTTTATGTTCTTAGTTTTTAATTTTCTTTTATTTTAACTTTTAACTATTTTGACTTTGCCGTCTTTGCAACAACAGATTAAAATTTCTTAGTGCCAAATATTTTTTTTTATTAAGAAAAATCACTGAGCAACAATGAAGTGGGATGTAAATACATCAATAGATAATCTTTTGAAAAAAAAATAAGAAAAAAAAATGGAAATAAAAAAAAAGAGAAAAATATTTTTTATTTTCGAAATTCAGAATACAGTAAAGACTAAAGTGAAAATACAACTAACTGCCAAAAAATTTATACTGAACAACTCTCTATTTGATGTACCAACTTCAGGCTTTTATATTGTATCTGCAGAATCCTCTAAATTTTGAGGTTTACAGAAAGAAAGTATTAAGATATTGTTGAATGAAGAAATATCTTGCCTTTGATTCTACTAAAAATTAAATGTAGTATCTGGAAATACATTTTGAGGAAAATCTTTGGAAATAGGATGGAAATGTTGGGATTTTAATTTTAAGTGTTCTTACATTAGTTCTAAATGTTAAGTTGTTTGCCTGTTTAAACATACATACAAAACCATTCAGTGGTTTGTAAAATCAGTTTTATGGAAAATCTAGCTCCTTCCATACTCTTATAAGCATAACTGGCCATTATTTCTTTACATTTTTGTCTTGTTTTCATAAAAATTAAAACATTTATACTTATAACTGCTCCATGTAAGTTCTAAGATTATATCATGCATTGTTCAAGAATTTAAATGTAGATAACTGTTCAATACATTATGTTTAAAGTTAAAACTACAGTCTTGGAAGGAGCAACTTAATATGAAACAGTTCCTTATCTAAGAACTCTTGAGAAAATGACTTAATATTCTTGAAGGAACCACTTTGAAGAAAATGATGATGTTATTATAGTTTCTATTTTGATAAGATAAGCATCATTATTATATAATTGATAAGCATCAAGTGTGGAGCTTCACTGTTTGATAGTGAAATTCTTTATGTATTTCCCTGAACTGGATACAGTAATAACAATTCTAAGATGTGACCTACGACATAACATCAGGACACAAAGATCACATGGATAATGTAGCTGTTGTATTTAATCTCATAACACAGATTTTTTTTTTTTTTTTTTTTGTCATTCTCATTCAGTTTTGAATTATTTATTGTTTATGCATAACTTTATATCTGATTTATGAGAACTTTTCCAAAACCATTGGTAACCTATATAAGAACTTAACTACAGGAAACTGTTGTATTTACACTGCTGACCATCAAAAGTGCAACATCAGGAAGGACACATACAATCGATCCAAAATTTGCATGATACGTAAATCATGGGAGCACATATAAATGATTAGCAGAGCAGCACATATGCAAATAATGTGAGCCAGTAAGCAAATAATTCCTCTCTTGAACCCTGGAAGCAGTATAAGAGAGGAGAACAGAGAGCCACTGTGCATTATAGGAATGTGTTTGCTCGCAGTTCTTGTGCACAGACAGCTTCAGCAAGCCTCATCAAAGAATATGGCAGCCAAACCAGCAGGTTTTCGACTTTCAATTGTGAACTACGACTCACGGGAGAATTGTGACATGTTATGAAGACTATGGATTATCCTTCTGAGAAATCGGTTCTCGTGATGGACAAAACACAGCCACAATGATATGAATATGGAATTGGTGGGTTGAAGAGGGATAAACTCACAGACATGAAGGATCCCAATAGCCCTGTCACACAACCAAATGAAAGGATAGACATCTTGTGTGCATGGCTATTATGAATCATACAGCCACATTACATTTCTCAAGAATTAGTGTGTGTTGCTCAGCAACCTGTCTCCGCATGTACGGTTCGAAGTCGTCTGTAGCCTTGCAATTTTTGCAAGGTGCCCATTGCTTCAGCTACCTTTGTCTGTATACCACAGGCATCTGCAGCTTCAATGGTGCATGGAGGGATGAATGGCATGACATCGTTTTTTCTGACGAATTCCGCTTCTGTCTGTGGCACCAAGACGATTGCGTCTGTGTCTGGTGCCACCAGACACCCAAGTGAAAGACTGAGTGAGTCCTGTATTATGCATTGACATACTGATCTGCCACCTGGCGTTATGGTATGGGTGCCATTGGATTCCTGTCCTGCTCGCACTTAGTGCACATTCCCATTACACTTAATAGTCACCGTTACATCTCGGAGGTGTTGGAGCCTGTTGTTGTTCCTTATCTTCAGGGCTTGCCTGGGCTTACCAATAGGACAATGCGAGACCGTACATGGCATGCAACATCTAACAATTCCTGGATGGCCATCATGTTCAACTTCTTCTGTGGCCAGCGCTTTCACCGGATCTGTCACCTATTAAACATGTCTGGTCCCACAACGACTGACACACAGACCACCCACGGCTACATCATATGAACTTTGCCACCATGTCAAAACCGCAAGGACTGACATACCCTAAATGCACATCCAATGTCTCTTCCTCTCTATGCCAGGCCGTGCAGCAGGTGTTATTGCCACCCATTGTGGCTACACGAGATACTGATTTCTTTACATTCTGCAAGTCACACCAAGCTGCAATTGTACTCATTTCACCCTTTACCATAAGTTATCTGTAGCTCTTGTCTTTCGTACTGTTGCACTTTTAATGGCCAGCAGTGTATTTCAACATCTCTTCTTAAATTTCTTCAAAACTTTTCGTACTATGTATTTAATTACCACTGCTTCCTTATTATAGTATTAATGAATTTCTGCTGATTGATATTTTTCCACAAAGATAATTGGATAACAGAGAGCATCTACTCTATGGATTTTTTGGATACTAAATGGATGATTCAATAAAATAGAAGTAAGAATAAACTTCTGCTGTTGAAAAGAATATGCCATGAAATAGTTAATAAACTAATAAAAGAATACAGTAATGTCCTATATTCATTAAATGAAGTCCGCCTTTTTAACCCTTTATATTTTTATGATCAAGCAAAAAAAAATGTTACAGCACAGAAATTTGCTACTGAAAACCATCACATTAAAAGACAAGGAAATAAGCTTTTCATTTCCAAAACTCAGAAAATGTCACAGACAGGAAATAAATAAATTGAGACCAAATGTTATACAAAGTAGAGGAAGCAGAACAAGTTGGAAAAAATAGAAATAATTGATTAGATTAGCATGTATATAAATAAATAAATACAATTCCAAATTTGCTTTTTTTTTAAGCATTCTAATACCCATATTCCCTTATTATTTTAACCCTTGATAGCTATTTTGACTAAAACGAAAAGGTGTTAGACATTAATTCAGTGGTGGATTTTACTAAAAAAGCTTATAAAGATATATCTTTTAACAGTACGGTATTTTTTATTTTTTTTGTTTTAGATTATTTTTTGGTTTTAAAATAATGCGTAGCAAATTTATTCCTTTTATAAAAGATTCATTTATTTATTTATTTACTTGTTTTGTGATATCTAAATAAGTGAAATCAGTATAACAAATATTTTATCTTCAGGAAATTAAGTGTCATTAAGCTACTTAATAACACTTAATTGATTATTAAGTTTTATTTATAATAAGATCAGTAGTTAATGATGTTATTATAAAATTATATATATATTTTTTTTTTTTTGTTCGCGAATGGGCCCGAACGGACCATGCGCTAGCCCCTCCTGACAACGTCAGAACAAGGCTAGGAAATCAGAGACGAGAAAGAATGCACTTTCTTGTCGAGGATACACCTGAGAAATTATCCATACTTCTCAGTAATTCTAGGAACCAGGGATGAATAAAAGAAATAAAAAATATGAATAGTAACTGGATTCCTAAAATCATTATACTCAACAACTATCAATTAAGTCATCTGATATCAGCAATAGCTGAAAACTAGATTAATTCAGATTTTGAAAAGGTTGGGATTTAAAATTCTTTGTACCATGACCTTAATTAAAAGTGAATCAGTGACATTCAAATTTATATAAATTCATATTTATTTATTTCTCTCTACATAAGAAAATAGTAAATATTAGTTTGAAGAAACACCAGTTTAAGATTAACTGCTCAACTAAAAGTAGAACAAGTAACAAAAAAGAACACTGTAGTCTACTTTCTGAACCATCTGGTTTACATCAGTCTTCATATTATGTCCTCTATTAGTCAAGCTTTTTATTTTTGTCTGATTTTTACTGCCCAATAAATAGAAGAACAGAATCATCCTTTACTAATGAATTATTTCAAATATTTGGCTTGGAATTTAGGAAAATTGTTCCAATTTCTTAATAGGCTATTTTTTCCAAAACAAAACAAAAAAAATCACAAGGGAGAGTTTTATAAGAGTATTCCAAAGGTTTAATTATCAGTTCAAAATTTTTAGAAGTTGACAGGAAAATAAGATTACATCATAATATTGATGCAAAGTCGAAAAGCCTTCCCGATTGGTCAGTTAAACTTCCCTGTGATTGGCTGAACCAGGAGGCCAATTGGCTACGCGGCTAGCTCTCTTTCCAAGTGACGGACCGAACAGAGGGCTTCAAGTAGCCAGTGATGGACCAATGAGAAAGCTCGAGCAAGATTCTGAGAATCCACCGAATATGTATATAACCTGAAAATAAATTGTAAATAAAGTGTGTGTGCCTTAAGTTGAAACTCTGACGCTAGTCCTTGTCATTCTTTCGACCATACATCAATATCGCACACAAGTTATGTATCTTTTATATAAATCTTGACAAAGTTTCCAATCAAGTTAATGACTACCTATTTGAAGCCACGACTATTACTTTAAAAAGGCATGATAGTTTCCTGAAGATAAAAGTTCATTCAAGAATGTTTGGAAAGTTATGTGTTTGTGTTTGTGGATGTGAGCCTAAGATTCAGCTATTGTTACCTGATAATATGACCTGAGATATAAATCTTAAGATATAAATTTGCAAAAACGTTTTGAAAGGTTTTCACACATCTAATACAATTTCATTCTTTGGAGAAGATCCAGAGGTCATTAGTATAGTTCTAAAGTTTTCAGGACTTGTGATGAAAGAAGTCAAAGTGTCTTTCTCTATGCAAAGAAAATATCTGGACAAAAAAAGCAGTTAGTAAATCTGTGTTGGTGTATTATCATAAAAATCTACAGTTTGATAATAATATTAACTAATATTTAAGGAATCTTCAGTGTCAATTCAAATATTGTCTAACTTAGAGTAGTCTTCAGACAAAGACTGGGCAAATATTGATAAAGTCTGCAATATCTCCTTTAAGACATCAGCAAAAAATTGCTACCATGTTTCAACTGACTACAAGATACAACTGTGCAAAATTCAATTCTACAAATCAGAATTTAAAAACTTTGCAAAGAATAAGAATTGAATAGACGAAATCATTTTCTAACTTGCAATGAAATAATAAATAAAGAAATATAACAACTTAAATTGTCTCTAGTAGGAGGCAAGATAACAAATGGGTTTTAAAAGTCTAACAGTAAAAATTATTAGAAAACAACAACAATAGTTATCAGTGTAAGCTATTTCATAAGCTCAGCAATTAATAAATTAATATGTAAAATAATTACAATTGCTGGATAAAAAGTTAACTATCCCTGAACTATTCTAATAAAAGTATAACTATGTAGTTTCTCCCTTTGCATAATTACAGCAGCAGTACTGTTGTAAATGAGTTATCTGAAATAGCCCATTTCAATGACAGTCAGCTCCTCCAACAACAGTACTCCTAATACAGCTAGATCATGTAGATGCCTACTTTACTGTTTCATCTGATATTTTCAACAGTCACTTGGATTTAAATTATGTAATTATGACATCAACAGTTTCAGCCAGGGAACCTAGCAGTTGTCATTCTGAAGGAATGTTTAGTTCTTCTTCAAATGATGCACAAAAGATATCAAGTAGCTGTCTGTAATTTTCCTGATTTTATACAGTTCAATACTTAATCTATGAGCTTTTTCAAAACATCACAAATCCACAAATTCATAACTCCATGGACCACATAGAACTACCTAGGATTTTGGAATGGGAAGGATTATGGTTGTATAATCATTCAACCAAAAAAAAAAGTTGTGTCCTTTCTTGGGAGGAAGGTGGAGTTTACAGATCTACCAATGAACTTTCCAACCAAAAACTCCAGATCCAAAATCCTAGATTTCTTCCATTTTCAGATGCAATGGGGAACAGGGGTTTCTAATCCCTACCAATTCCCTCCTCAGTACACCAGTGCTATGAATGCATTATACAAAAGGATTTGTTATTTTGAAGATATATTTTCTATACTGCATTGTTGGAATTCAGATAGAAATGTGACTCCTTAGATTAAATAACAGTTTTTCCAGATCATCTATAGTCTAATGTCTATAACTTCTTGTTTATTGCAACCATACTATTTATGTGTACCAGGCTAGCCTGAATTATTCAGCTTTACAGGTGCAATAGCGACAATTCCCTTCATATTGTTCTTTCTGTTGTGATCCGTAATTGACTTACTTGTCTATGGCCAACCCTATTTAACATGAAATTAGCAGTCACTAGACATCAATGTGAGCATTAACTATCAGTTGTAGTCCATCACAGAAGCTGTCAAAAAGGATATACAGCATATAAACTCACTAGGTTATTTGTTTCTAAACAACAGCAAATTTGGCTATTCTTCCACAGCATGCCATTCAGTTCTACCACACACAACTGTCCTCTTTTCCATTCGGCCAAGACTTTCTGAGAAATGGAATACTTTCCTCCAATTCTCAGAAGAAATATGTATTTCTATTACATTTAGAATGAAGACAGTATAGATTCCATACCTGTCAATAGTGTTGCATAAATAAATATATCTCATTACTTGTATCAAGTAAATATAACTATCTTCATAGGGATGACTAATACGGTATGTGCCAAAATATACAGTACTGAAACTCGCGCATCTCGAACATGTGGTTGCGTTTGTCGACGGGGTGTAGCTCGAGCTGCACGTGTTCGCAGTAAAAAGGAAGTTGTGTTGTGCAGTTGTTGTTGGAAATGGGTCTCTCGACGGAGGAAAAAGTATTCATAGTTCAGCATTATTTCCGCTCATACGGAAGCGGTCGTGAAAGTGGACTGAGTTTGAAAAAGGTGGCAGAACAATTCCAAGAGGAGTTTAATAAGACAGCACCAAGTAACACAGTTATGCTGTCTATTGTTACGAAATTTCGCCGTTCTGGTAGTGTATTGTGTCAACGGAAGGGGAAGTCTGGTCGGTCTTGAAACTGAACGTCAGCGGTACGTCCGTTCGCGGATTGTTTAAGGACATAGGTGGATTTCCGTACCGGATACAGATTGGACAGATCTAGCCATGCTGCAGGAAAACTTTCCAGGACAAATCATTTCACGTGGTACTGACTTCCCATACCCGTCCCATTCCCCCGATCTTACACCACCTGATGCCTACTTGTGGGGAATGTTAAAGGAGAGTGTGTTCAACTATGAAGATCCACCAAGAACTGTGCCTGCATTACGTGAGCAAATCATCTCCTTTTCCAGGAGTCTGCAGCAACCTTTGTTTCAGGATATGTTTGAGAATCTGCGTGAACGATATGAACACTGTCTATAGCGGGGCGGTGCACACTTTGAACACTTACATTATGCATACCGTAAATCAACACGCTAATAGTGTAATATGTATGTAGTGTGAATGAATTTCTTTTGAGGAGAAATAAACTCACAAATGACAATAATGTAACTTCGTTCATCTTTTCATTTCAGTACTGTATATTTTGGCGCATGCTGTATTTATTTGGTGCACTTATTTCTTAAGCCAATCATCAAACTTTATAATTATAAAAATACCATGAAGAGACTCAAAATCAGCTACAGAAAAAGAAAAAAAAAAGTTGTTGAAATGATTGTAAAAGACTTCTTTTTTTTTAATAATTAAACTTAAAGTAGTATGGAAATTACTAGCTGAGAATACTGAAAGAACCTCAATAAACAAGATTCCACATTACATCATCTGATACTCTCCAACTTTCTCTGAAGCTAATAATAATAATGAAACATCAATACAGTATCATCCTAACTTTAGAGTGATGTTATATAATTAAAACATTTATAATTAAAAAGAGTTTAATTATATAAATAAATTATAATATTATATTTATATTGTTTATTTAATATATATATTGTTTATTGCAGATATTACATAAAAAAAACCTCAGAAACTACATAATAAAAATTATTCCACTACAGGCCAACATGAATCTTTGGATAGCGGGAGTTAAGGCTCCTGCCATTTTCTGATCATATATATAATGGTCAAGAAAAATTCAAGAATATGGCATAAAGAAACAAAAATGTAAAAAAAAAATGAATTAAAAACAATACAGTTAAAACCAAATGAAACAGAATTATTATTGAAAATCTTTCTGAAACACAATCGATAAAATTATGGCAATATCATTAATGATGAAAATAAAAGGCTCACCAATCACATTATAATGTATCTTGGGTTACCATAATTGTCAGATAGAATACATATTGTAAATAAATTAAAGAATAGTCAGTAGTTGATAAAAAGAATTCAGGTCCATAACCAGATCTGAGTGATTTCTTTTGAACACTGAGACAGAAACTTATTATAAAGCAGTGACTGTAGTTTAAAAATAAATCTTTCTTTAAACCATCTTTCATGAGAAAATTCAGGAAAAAAAAAAAACTCTTGATAATGGAACAAATGTTACAAGTCTTGCACTTGCACAATCGGAAGAAGTAATCATCTTATAACTGACATTGTGCAGTAGAATCAGAAGGAATAACAGTAACTTGAAACTTCTTTCAATCATTTTGAGTGTTCTCCATTGTCCGCTATGTTTTTGAATAACCAGAGATATACTGATTTGGCTCATGCCATGATTTTATTTCATGTCTTACAAGCTTTTTAAGAAAACATACAGGTTAAATTATAAATGCTTTGACAATAGAGTATTTTTCCACAGCAAGACAATCATTACTGATATTTGTTATGTTTCCAAATTGCAATTGAAAGTTTCCTGTTGATTTTTATTTTCCTTTCCTGTTTTTCTGCCTTAGATATAATTAGTCAAATTTCCTGAGTTTTGACAATTAAAACCTTCTGTCTTTGTATTATGTGGGTTTATCATTACTCTTCTTCAATAATATTTACAGTTTATTTTCAAATTAAATATTAACATTTTAAGTTTTGTAATAATTTTAATTAAATGCACAAAAGAGTGAAGGGCAGGGCACATTATACAGGATGTATCAAAACTCTGTACAAATTTTAATGGAAGATAGAGATTTCTTGGTGCTCCCTTTCATCTATAAATGTTATGACCACTGATGACAACCTTTGGTGCTAGAGGCCACTATTTAGCGACAGAGAGGAGATATGGAATACCAAGACAAACCTAAATGAATGGAAACAAGTGAAACAACATGTTTATTCAAAGAAGGAGCTTAAAGTTGTGGCCAGCAACAGCAATGCATCATAGCATTGATTGCCATAAATTTTGAAAGATTTCCAGAATTTTGAGATCAGTTGCAGCGGCGACACAGATTCTTGTTGCATGGTCTCCATGTGAGTCAGTGGGAGTCTCATACTTGAGTTTCTTCATGTATCCCCAAAGTAAGAAATCGATACATGTTAAATTGGGCAATCTTGGTGGCCAGATGATCACCCTAGCCAATCCATCAGTCTCCAAAAATAACATTCAGATAATCCTGCATATCTTCGCTGAAGTGTACTGGCACCCAGTCATGTTGAAACCACATTCTGCAAATATGCAAAAGGAATATATTCCAGCAGTCCTGGCAACGTTTCTTCAAGAAATATCAATAAATCTGCCCATTGAGTTGAGGAGGCAGAAGGTATGGCCCAATAAATTTGTCATGGAAGATACCATCCAAACACTGGCAGTGAACTGTTGTTGATGACCAGGTGCCCTTGTGGCAAGTGGATTTCCTGAGCCCAAACATGAGAATTGTGAATATTGAACACACCCTCATGTGTGAAAGAGGCATCATCTGAGAAGAGCACATAAGCCGGAAAATTAGGCTGCATCTGTGGCACAAGGGTGTAGTTCACACCAATGCTACATACAACAGCTCACATGCTTGTGCATGAATTGTCCTCAATCCACTGTATGATCTCTTCTTCCATGTCAGGAGTACATATGGTTCTCTCTCAACCAGTGTCATGCATGTCTGCAAGAAATATTGCAGTTTCTCATAGTTGCCAGTGCAAATGTTTGGTGGTTTGGCACACATCTGTTTGAGAAGTGCTGTCATACAACCTCACCATAGCTCTTCCATTTCCATTGGCAGCCCCATATGTCAGATGCATGTCAGCTATCTCAGTCGTGAAATGCTCTGAAATGAAAAAATAGCACCTTCTAGCACCAGAGGTTACCATCAGTGGACATATATGCATAGATGAAAAAGAATTGTCTTGGTGCTCCATATCTCCCATTAAAATTTGTAGTGAGTTTTCATAAACCCTATGTAATTTCTTATGTGTAAAACTTTTAATAAATAATTAATTCCATTGAATTCCTTTGAATATTTAATAATTTAAGGAAAATCAAAAACATTATAATGGTGATTCTAAGAGAAATTTAAGAAGCCAATAAACAGCAAATTTTTAGGCATTTAATATTTGGTCTTAGTTATGTCTCTTTGTTCTTAACACTTTAAAATATTTGCAGATTAGCATAGCTGAAAGATTTAATGAAAAGTTTTAAGAATTTTCTTCTAGATACAGTTACAAAAAACATAAGAAAATAAATGGTATCAATAATCATAGGAACATTTAAAAACATATATAAGTAAATTGTATTTCAACATATTTTTATTTTAAATACAAGGCAATTCTTTACATATATTACACAGAGTGAAGTAATAATAATTAAGGTACACATGATAAAATTAGTTACAAGATCACAGATCTCTTTAAAGTGTCATTAAACCAAAAGATCTTGTGATTCACATAATCTGTTCACATCTGATTTTTGAAGGATTCCTTGGTTCGTTTTAAAGGAAAGCATTAAGAAGCTGTACCATATATACATATATATGTAATATTTGTTATAAGGTGTTACTAATAAGACAATATTAGTTTTCAAGCAAAATGGAAGTAATAAATAGCTGTATAATACAGTGTCAATGCACAAAGTTCATGCAGTAAAGGAATAAGTAGGGAATAAATGGTGCAACGCATTTAAACATGTATTTAGTAATTATATAACTTACCCAATTTTCATGGATGATGTCAATTGCTTCTTCTTCAGTGAAAAGCATTTTAAAATAAAAATTGGCCAATCTTTGTTTAATTTTATAGGAAATAGTTGTAGATTTTCAATAAAGTGAGATTAAAATTTAAAAAAAAAAATCAATTATGCCGTACTGTGTTCGTTACAAAATTATTTTAATTCATAGTGCATTGCTTTAATGTCTCAAAATATCCACATTATGGTAATTAGTAAGCTGTTGCTTTCAGAATGTTCCTTTAAGTCCTATTAGAAAGGTTGATACCCGAGTTTCCCATTCTCAAAATAAAAGTGATTTTTAAAGAAACTTCTACATTAAATATTTCTAGATGTAAATTCTTGACAGTTTAGGTTTATTAAGCAACTTTATACATCATTTCTTTTTATATATAAATAATTTATAAGTTTCATTGTGGAATAGCAGCTACAAATTCTTGTTGTTTCTTTATTATAGTTGTAATTCAAAAATTAAAACCTGAAATTTTATCAGCTTAATAAATTGTTTGTTTATCTTACATTTGAATTCTGTACAATTTGATGAGTTATTTGAGATACCTTGATTACAAGTTATAACAACAAAAATAAATCTTGATATAAATGTACAATCGTGAGAGGTAAATCCATGTAAGTAATTACATTTCTTCAGTATAATCCTTCAATCCACTGAATTATCTATTCAAAGATGGATTACTAAAATTTATACCTTTGTCATTAATTAAACCATATTATTGATTTAATAAAGAATTTCAAAGATTATTTCTTCAGCATCAACACAATTAATTGGTGCAAAATAAGGATGAAAACATAGTATCACATTTATCAGTTTAAAGCAAAAAATTTTATCCATTCAGCAACAGTTTTATGTGTTAAAGCTTCTTCAAAAATTATTATGTATATTTAAAATAAAAAATTCAAGGTATTTTTAAGTCTTTATGTAATAACAAGGTCAAGGAACATGTTTTTTGCTTCATTTTAATTACTTAAATAAACTAATAAATAGGAAAATTAAGCTTGATTGTGTATGTGTAATAAATAATTAAAGAAATTTTGTTCCGTGATTCAAGCAGGAGCTTTGGAGATAATACATTATTTTGTAGCACTGACTGACTACTCTTCAGTGCCAAATATAGACTAAGGTGAACTTGGCCAATTGAAATGGTTCCAGCACAGAAGTACTTGCATAACTTATTACTAACTGTCTGATGACTAGACTTAAAGGCAGGCGACCTTCATTTTCCAATAAATACCTTTAGTCACTTTATGACTACAGAAATATTAAAGTAAAAATCTGGTTCAAATTTTAAGGCTAATCTTAGTTCAAGTTTATTTAGATCTGTAATAGGTATTTATGCTGCTTAAAATAAAAGTATTTAATATTTAAACACTCCGGTTAAAACACATAGTTTTCACATAAAAAGAAAAAGAGGATAAATATAAACCCAATTTCAATAAAAAAAGGTGTTTATATTCGGCAGATACTACCCATTTATAAGTATGAAGAAACTTTTCCTTTGTTTTGAACAACTCTTAAGAAAACACAAAAATAAAAAAAAATAAAAAAATAAAATTTAAAAAAAAATTCTAAGGAAAGTAGGCTTTAAGTTCTTCAGTCACTTCTTATTTATTTATTTATTTATTTATTTTTTGTGTGTGTTTTTATTTTTTTAATTATTTCCTTTTTATACAGTAATTAAGAATGTGAGGTGAGTAATGAAATCTCCTTGTTAAGATAAAGCTCCAAAAATAAAATTTCTAGATACTGTTTAAATGGCAGATTAACTAAAACAGAAATTTATAATTTAATTCTGGGGTCCTTGATAAACATTCAACAGATTTAGTTTTAAGGAAGAAACCCATTAACTATCATCTAACCATTCAGATGCATACTACAAAAGCTTGAGTGGAAGTCAAACAAAAAAAGTATATCTAAAATTTTCCCATCCCATTTTGGCTTTCAATTTTTCTTTGCCAAGAAAAAAAAATCATAGTAGTCTCTCAAATTTTGAAAGTTAATCATCTAATTTCAGAATATTATTTTGTTAAGGTTAAACTTTAAATTCAGTTTTAATTTAATCATTTAATGGCATATTTTAAATGATTAAAATCACATTAAAATCATGCATTGAAATCACAGAAACTGGCCTGACTAAAAATGGATGACAAGAAATGCGAATTATTTGTCGAAATGATATACGGTATCATACAAGACAGCTTTTTTTTTTTTCAACCAGGACACTCTTAGACTGTTTTATCACGAAGTGTAGCCCAAGCTCACCCCTTGACAGTATTAGACTACTCTCACATGAGCCGAGTGCAAGCGTAATGATTCGAATGTGGATTTAAGTCTTCATAAAAAATCATTAAAAGCATTGTTGTAGGTGTTTTCTTATCGTTAGGGTACCATGTCGGTATTTGAGGTTCAGTCTTCAGTCAAATTTTGTCAAAGTTTGGATATCATCTCAACTAAAACCTTTGAGAAGAATCAAATGGACTACAGAGTGAGTGTTTTGAGCAGAAGTAAGGTATTTGAATGGCACAGGTAGATTTCCGAGTGACAGCAATCACTGTAGGACAATGTGGACCAGGTAGCCCTACTGTCAGAACTCCAGCTAAGGTTGAGCCCATACAAGCATCAATCCAAGAAAATCCACTGCAGACCTGTACACAAATAGATGATCGTGAAGTTTTGCATTTAGTGCACTTCACAATCATCAAACAAGATCTGCAGATGCACCATCTCCGTCCAAAATTTCTGTCTCATTGCCTCACAGCTGTCCAGAAGACACACAGGATGGAGATTTGTGGATATCTGATCTTACCAGATAAACAGACAGATATGACTGAACAAAATTGTTTTGGAAATGAAATTTGGTGCTTCCTATACAATCCTCAGACAGAATGACAATCTAAGGTGTGGCTGTTTCTTGGTGAGAAAACAAAGTATGTTGTGACTGAAGCAAAGGCAAGGTGAAGCTTTCTACTTTCTTTGGCTGTTATGGTATGATTCATCATAAATCTATACCAGAGGGACAGTTTAACACTAGGTATATGTCCATTCTGAGACATCTGTGAGAGACCACAAGAATTAAGAGGCTACCATTGTTTACCCCATCTTGCATGCTTTCCAGATTTAGCACAATGTGACCGCCATCTGGCAGTCCTATATTTTGTGATGTCCTATATCTTTGTGCCGTACCTGAAGATGGAATATGCTCAGTATTCCGAAATTGATGGTTTATTACCATCATTTTAATTCTGTTTATTCTTTTTTACAAGTGCTTTTATTTTCATTTTTCTCTTTATAAAGAATTCCTTACAGCTGTTTTCAGTCCTACAGCTGTGCCTTTATTAGATTTATATTTCCTCACCACACTTTATGATTATGATTAATATCATGCTGAATGACTTCAGCTATGAATACTTTAAGGACATGTCAAAATGATTTTTTTTCCTCAATTCACTCTATTGTACTAAAGCTGTGATTTTTTTCAAAGTCTTCTTTATTGAATTTAATGCACTTCTTCATTAAATTCCTTCTTCCTGAATACATATTTTAGGCTATCTTTTGCAATATTCTTTAGATTGCCTCCAAACCTGCGATTAGGACCATTCTTGAAGTGAAAGATCAGTATCTCATAATCTGAACTTCTAAGGTAGAAATATAAAGTTGCTTGGTGTCAAATCTAAGCTGTATGGAGGGTGTGACACATACAATATTTTCTTCTTCTGTAAAACTCTCATCAAATATTACACCACATATGACCTCTCATTGTTGTGGTATAATCACCAGGTATCAATATGGGATTCATAGTGTTTTCTGAAAATATGTTCATCAAAGTGCAAAGGGATGACAAATATAACAATCATTTTCTGTCCCATGCCAAAATTCAATAATGTTGTTGACATTATATGCTGCAGCAGTCAAAAACAATAATGACTGTTACTTTTCTTAGCCTTCTTCAGAGTCAAAGATGAATGTGACTTCCAAAAAGTTTCTTCCTGTTTGCTCTCAGGATCGTAGTAATGTAACCAGTTTCATAACTATGTCAACTGAATGAACCAAGCTATTGTTATGCTGAGATTATGAAACTTGTGGCAAAATACTACTAGTACATACTTCTATTCTGATATCAGAAGACAAGGCACCCAAAACAAGCATAGCAGTCACAAATGGAAATGGTTATGTAAAATTGAGTGTGCACTACTGTAAGAAACATTTAATGTTGAGGCAAGTTCATCCAATGTAACACAAACAACAATATCTGCAGTTTTAATCACTTCCTCTATTACTTAGTTGGGTAGATGTCAAAAACCATGTCTCTTTCAAGATCAAATGATGTTCTAGACTGAATAACTTAAACCATCTAAATGTTATGTAGTGGAATGTGATAGAACTTGACCATCATAATCCTCTTGTAATGTTTAATATGCTTCTGTGGATATATTCTTTAAAACAAAGCAAAATTTTAATGCTATGTATTATTCTTCTTGATATCTCATGGATACTTCTCTTCCATATCTTTAACAGTTTCTATTACATACTTTAGTATTAGTAGTAATTATGTATTTACAGTGATTTTTTTTCTCATGAATAAATTTTACAGAAACTAGATACAGTCCGTTTTCGTTTACGAGAGCCTTCAGCGCTTTTGCGCATGCGTCAGGTCTACTGCGATTTCTTCCAAATAGGGGCGAGGAAGATGGGATGTTTACTTTTTATAGTGTTAGTTTACTAGTAGCTGGGTTCTATTTGCGCTTTTCGGGAAAGAATTATGGAAAGAATAAATACTATTGCAAAAATGCTCCTCCGTTATTTTTTTCTTAAAATTGAAAATGTCCAAAAGAATTTCTTAGGAAAGTATCCATCTCAGCGTATCACCCCTTTGAGGAGTAGAATCGTCCCTCAGTGGTAGCTCTGCCATTCAGAAACAGACTGTATCTATATCTATCTATATATTTATTTTTTATAAATATGCTCAGTGTTTGTCATATGCTCTTGGATGACTACGAGAGATAACAGTTTAAACTTTTCTGGGTTAAGATAGAGGGGGCATGCATGTCTCAAGCATATATGCACTTGTTTAAGGCTAAGTGGGCTGGTGAGGATAATAAGGGGACTTTTACTTCCCATTTATTTAATTTTTTTAGCTGCAGTGTGTATAATTTAAGGAAATGCCTTTTTTCCTTAGAATATTTTAGCTTCTTTTTCCAAATATCAATTTATGTATAATCTTATATGTTAAGTTATGGAAAATGATAAACACTTACAATTCCAATAATCTAATTCGTTTCTTTTTAAATGCATTATTATTATTTAGAATTCTGAAGATTGATATAATTAGAAGGGAAACTCAAAATGAATCTGATTTTTTTTCATCAATTTTTCTCAACTAGAGTGTATATTTTTTCCTATTACTTTCAAATGAGTAAAAAAAAATGCTGTGATTGGACAATAGATTAACATTTTTATTTGTGTGTGTTGTTTTATAATCTATTTAATTTAATAGTTCAAATTCTTTTGGGAAAAACGTTTTTTCATACTGTTGTAGCCATGTTTATGGGCAAAGAGCAATGCTTTCAATAGAATAAATACAGGGAGAGTAGACATAAATAATGCAATGTAATATAACATAAATAATGGAAACACCCACTGAATGAGGAAGCACAAAAGATGCACTCGTGAAAATCATTGTATGACAGAGCTTACACTGTATGATAGGATAGGAAGTCAGCTATCCTTTTTTCAGCACAACAATTGCAGATAAAACATCTCTTGTGCACTAATAATGAAGAATGTCAGACCTCAATGATTTCCATAGTTATTGGTGAATGTTAAGCAGGGGATTCTGTGATCAAACAACCAAAATTGTAGGTGTTGTAAGAGGAACAGTATACAAGATTATGGCTGCCTATCAAACAGAAAAGTTTGTTGCTCTAAACATGAAAAAAAATGTCAGACAAGAACCACCAAATAACAACACAAATTCTGTGCCAAAATATAAAACCAAGGAAGAGCAAATAACAGCAACAGTTAAGGGTCGAGAAGATCCCATTTCAACCAGAACAGTTGATCAAGAACTTCACAATTAAATATTTGTGGCTGTACCATAACACACAAACCTCTCATTACTTTTATCAATGGAAAAAAAAAACTACCAGACAATGGTGCAGAGAAAAACATCAAAATTGCAGCTTTGATAACTGGCGAAATATCATTTGGTCTGATGGATCATCTTCAGTTTGTTCCCGACTATAGAGAGAGTTTATGTTGAGAGATCTGGTAGAAGCATATCAAACTGACTGCTTGGTTCTGACTGTAAGTGCTGGAGTTTATAATGATGTGGACTGCTATATCATAGCACTATTTAGGATCATTTTGAAGAATCATATAATACTTGCAGCATATCTGCAAGACCAGGTGCAAGCAATGAAGCAGACAATCTTCCCTGATGCTTCTGTCATTTCAGGCAGAGAATGTTACCAACCATGCAGCAAAGTGTATCCCAAATAGGTTGGAAAAAGATAAGGATGAACTAAAGCACTTACTCGTATTAAGGCCACAAGACTTAACATTATCAAACCTATTTGGGAAAATCTTGAGTGGCAGGTGATAGTATCCTTTCCTCCACCTTCATCACTTGCAGACTTGGTAAAGATTTTACAGGACATACCATTATCTTAAGTGTGAGACCTGTATGCATCTATTCACACTGAAGTGTTGCTGTTCAGAATGCTCACAGTGGAACAACTCCATATTAATATATATACTTACACAAATGGCAAGTGTTTCCATTATTTTGTCTACCCCTATAGTACTGTATATTCAATAACGCAGAAGAATAATGATATTAGTAAATATTAAAAGAATTTTAATAAAAATAAAAATAAATATTAAATATTTAGTGTTTTTATTAACAAGTCTATTTCCTTTTCTTCATTTAATAATATATATATATATATATATAAATAAATGGGATTTTATATATAAAATTTAATTATCTATTATATAGTGTGTCTTAAAGTTGGGCTGACAAAATTCAGCTGGTTATCAAGGATACCAAAACATGTAATTTTTGTCAGTAAACCCATGTCCCAAATGAGCCATTTCAGCAAGAGAATAGAATCAAATAAAATATTGTGTTAGTATGATAGTGACAGAATTACAACAATGATTCGAAGTGTTGGTCATTTACTTCAATACATAGATTGCATAGATTCATATACTGTATTCCGGCATTCCTAGAATATTCACAGAATAGCCTGCATATGTGCACAAGCGGTCATCACTCTTGCCAACAGATCCTCCTCTCCAAGAATAGGAGTATCATACACTACAGATTTCACATGTCCCCAAAGAAAAAAGTCAATGACAGTCAGATCAGGCAATCGTGTAGGCCAATCTACAAGATCTCCTCTTCCAATCCACCAGTTTAGAAACTGATGATCCAGATGCTAGTGCAATTCCAAACTGAAGCGTGCAGGTGCTTCAATAGTCATGTTGAAACCACCTGCCTCATGTGGTGCTTAAAGGGGCATCTTGTAAAACTTCTGGCAGAACATGTTGCAAGAACTAAAGATAAATGTAACCAGTCAAATGAGGTGGCAGCAAATACGGACAAATCAAATTGTCGGCCCAAATGCTGATGGCAATCTGGTGGGTCTCTTCTAACGGTATATGATACGATATGGTATGATGTCCCCAACTGTCTGAGAATATCCAAAAATTGACAAAACAATAACTCTTTGATTTTATCTTGTCCCAAAATGGCTCATTTATGGACATAGGTTTACTAACAAAAATTACTTGTTTCAGAGTCCTTGATAACCACCCAGTTTATCAGTCTAATTTTGGTATATATACAGGGTGTTTCTGAACTTGAGTTCCATCAGACTGTACTGATCCATTATCTGTTTGAATGTTGACTTTTTGATGACTGTGCTTTGAATGACTATACATACAGTAAACAGCAGACAATCACACATTTATGCGCAAGGCAACAGCCACAACACTAAAACGACTGTAGCGCTGTATCGGTGCAAGGCTGGAGGCACATTACTTAATGAAAACTATTGTTTTCTTACCCTCTATCTACCATATTCTTCTGTAACATAAGTTCAGAAACACTGTGTTTTATTTATATATATATATATATATATATATATATATATATATTATGGAAAATAGGGAAAGAGCGATTTAATAAACGGTATTAAAAAAAAAAAAATAATGGGTATGGAAATGAATAATTTTTGCAAAAAATGTAGTTTTCATTATTCAATATATTGTTGGTCATTTCCGGATCCAATTAATTGGGGGTTTTTTGTTTTTATTTTTTCAACATCGTTTATTAAATCGTTCTTTCCCTATTTTGTATCTCCGTGTTTTAATTTATGAATATTTTGAAATACGTTTTATCACATCATACTGTGCCTTCAAACAATTATACATTGAATAATGAAAACTACATTTTTCGTGAAACGTAGTTTTCATTATTCAATGTATAATTGTTTGAATCCGGATCCATGTTTATTGAACTTTTTTGTTTGTCTTACTGAGTAAAAACTACCTTTAAAGTTTGTACAATGTTGAATCACCCTGTATGTATATAAATTCATTCATATCCATTTGAAAATTTTATAAATGCCTACAGATAAGAGATATGAATCTTTTCCAGAAGTGAATACTGTTGAAATTTTCTCAAATTTTAAAACCAACGAGTTTGGGAAAAAAAAATTCTACAATCTATAGATATGCTTTTAAAGAATGCTGTTAAGTTTTACAGCCTGTAGGGCCAAGTAGGTTGGTGTACTTTCACACCATCACATTTCTCTCCATTGGAACAGGGCTTTACATGTTTCTAAATATGAATAAAAGAAAGTCAGTTACTTTGTAATTTCAAGCTGAAAGATGAAATGAATTTAACATCGCATCTAGCTGAAAAAAATGTTTTGTTTTTTTCTAATACTTCCCCTAAAGTACCTCAATTGTAAACAGTTGAGTTAATTTCTAACAGCAAATTAATGCTTTTGCTTCCTGCCTGCTATCCTCCCATTCTGCAGGAAATTCAATTAGTCGAGTGTTTTTAATGATTCACTTTTTTTCCCTCGATTTCAACCTAAAGTGGAATCAAGTCACCTATTGTCAGGGAAGCAAGAAAAATAACTCTATCATTACATTAAATCTTGAAAAAAACAAATATGCTTCAAAACAAAGAGATAAACTGAAAAAAAAATCTGATAATCAAAGACAACAATCGCTTTGTTAAATAGCATATTATAATCTATACAACTAATACAGAAATAACTCACGATAAACAAGAAATATTAAAAAAAAAAATCATATTCCTTTCACTTAGTAAAAATAAAGACAAATATTTGCATTTGGTTTTAAATATTGTGTAATAAATAAAAAGCATTAAAATTTCATTTCAATAATACTTAAAAGATCAGCTACTTCAGATGTTTGCTACAAAATTCAGTTAAATGCTATATCTAAACTATTATGGAAAAGTAAAATTTCTCATTTTCTTTTCATTATTTTTCCAATGATGATAATAAATATGCTCTGATCAATTTTTGTTATGCAAGCAAGTTGGGATCAAATGAAAATTGCACAAAAACACAAGTAGCAACAAATGCAGCGATTCAAATTTGCTCATTCAATTTTTGTTATTGACTATTTTTGTTCAAAAATCCAAAAGAGGAAAGCAAAAGAAAAAAAAAATTCAAAATAAATTTTGCTTATAGACAAGGCAGCTATATCTCCATGCCATCAATCAAACATTAAAAATTTATTAATGAATGTTTAATGCTGAATTTATGTACAAGGGGAAATCACTGCCTTGCCTATTATTTGTTTGCACTTACACCCCACTCAATTCTAGATCATTTGCTCATTTCAATACCCTTGACTAACAACGAATATTATCCAGAAGCACCTGTCTAGAGGTCTCAATAATGAAAGAATGATACAGAATAATAAAAAAATATCTATTTTACATAAGGTTCTCAATTATATATTAAAATCTAGAGATGTATAACATTAGATTAAAATATTAAAATAAAATAGCAAAAACCAATTAAAAGAAGTGCAACATTATACAGATTAAAAAAATTATACGTAATACCTTGTATTGTTAGTCAAAAATTCTGAGAAAAGCAGAAGAAAAAAAGAGGGAAAAAGGGATAGAAAAAAATTGCAGTAACAGAAAAAATGATTACAAAAAAAATAAGTAAAAACATTTTTCAAAACTAAATTATTGAAAAAAATAAAAAAAAATATTGCAAAAAGGACAAAAAAAATTCAAATCAGTGCAATCACTGTTAGTGTTTCTTCCTTAATTATACTTAAAAATATCTAAAAACCTGAAAGCAGAAATATAATAAAATGTTTTAATGACTTTTTCTAATTTAAATAATAATAATAATTTCTACTCCTTAAACAGCAGGAGTTTTGAATGTGAACTTCTGTAGTATTCATGACTAAATATTGAAGCCAAATATATTTGCAATTCTGGAAATCGGCACTGGCCTGGTGGCAGGTATTTCTCAGTTTTTGAATTTAAGTAAATGTAACAATTCTTACCGTCGTAAATGGATGGATCTTTATAACGGAAGTACACGAGGGCTGGGAACTTTTTAACTCCGTAGCTTTTAGCCAATTTACGATCTTGACATTTGACGAAGGCCACTCCGAATTTATCGGTATCATCATCGATGTTTTCCAGTTCTTGTAAAATAATATCGCAATCCGGCCCACATAATCGTCCATCTAAAAAATATAAGCACTGAATTTAAAACTTAAAAAAAAAAATTAAATAAACTACAAAAGAAAATCACAATTTGGGTGCAGTAAAACTCATTACAAAAAGTCAGTTTGTGATTAAGAAAAATTATGAAAAGTATGTCAGTTATGCATATTGAAATAATAATTAATAAATTATTAAAAACTTATGCAACTTATTTTTGTCCGGTTTTTATTAGTAAGATGTAAACGATCAGCAAAGAATTCTTTGAATCTCTTGTATTATGCGGAAATTCAAAAATAAAATTAATTACATTTATTAAAATATTAAATTAATAAATTTATTAAAAATTTATGCAATTTTAGCTTTTCTTACTTCTTTATTATGAAATGATTAGATTTTTGAATTTCAATTGAATTTGACTTTTTTCCGCACTTGTTGCAATATCAAGGTTATTACCAATAAGCAGACGACGCGCACAAGATCAGATTACAGTGTTCGGGTTTTAAAAATAAAATAAATCGCATAACAACGGTTTTTTTAAGGATAAAAACACATTAGAAGGTCTGATTAATCTTGAGAATAGATATTAAATAGCGAACGTCTATTTAAAATAAAGAAATCCATTGTAACGATGCAACATCCATTTTAGGTAATCCAGTACCGGAATAGTTCACATAGCTGCTATCTTCATACCCCATAGACCTACAACCCAATCAACTTACAAAAAAACACAGCCACATAGCTCTGTTCTTCCAATAAATCGGCTAAACCCTCGGCGTCGACCTCTTCGATCACAGATTCACCGCCTTCATCTTGTGCATAAGGAGTTAATGGGAAAAGGCTAGTAATAACGAGGAGGAATACCAATATCCGATCCATGGTTGTGTCCTGGCGGTCGCTCCCAGAATCCTGCGCGACGGATGACTTCCCAAGACTGAATGATGCTGCTCCGACTCACCACATCTATCATGTCACTCAAACTCAGACGCTGACAGCCACATAAAGCTTTGTCTGGTTTAAAAAAAAATTAAAACAATAGTTATCAGCAATAGCCTAAGTTTGGATCTAATGAATATAATTAAACCATATTATGTTAATTGTTAAATTCTTTCTTTTCTTTTTTAACAGAATTACAACTTTTTAATTACTGTATTTTTACTGGATGGTTTTCCCGAAATTTCTATTTTAGACAAATAATAATGATATATAAATATTTATGTAAATTATTTATTAGTCAAGTACTTTCGGTTTAATGTAATTAGTAACGGAAAAAAAAATAAACATTTATCAATAACCTTACTGTACATTATTTTATAAAAAAAAAATATTTTCTAAACGTCTTAATTTCAACCCGAATTAAAAAATCTTTTTATTTTATGTAAAGCTAATAAATAAATAAATAAATAAATAAGTAGCAAAAAATGGAAAAAAAATTGAGATAGCTCAATAATACTTGCGGCGCCACCACCGAATAAAAGTCGGATTGACGAATAGAAAAAGCGAGTGCATTAAAGTAAAAAATTAAAAACACCAAACTTTCAATTTTATTGTACTTTTTTTTGTATAAATAATTATTTATTAAACAGTTAACTGAGAAATATTACTTATGTTACAATTTAAAATAAATAAATAAAATAGCAGAACTTGATGGTTAATTTTTATTTCAGATCAGTTATTAAAGATTAATAGTAATAATTAACAGAGTTTACAATTTAACACGTTACATAATTTTTTGACTGCTGTTTCTGTAAGGCTCCATCCACTAAATGAACTCCGTTTATTTTTTTTTTTTTTTTAAATATATCCAAAGGGATTTCATTGAAGGGAAGACTGTTTTCTGTAGCAACTGAAACTGTCTCCAAAAATACCACCAGTAGATAAGTACAGTATTTTGGGAGTGTTTGCCTTGTCCTTTATTTCTAACGAAGTGAACCAGGATTCAAAGTAAACGAATAATAAAAATGTTCGTAGCAAACAATAATGCATTTATGGGAAGATGCCTTGATTTAGATCTGTATTTTGGTGGAAATGAATCTGTCTTTTATATGCCTCTTCAGTCTTATCTATAGGAATGTCATCAGATTTGGGAGATTAAATATAGCACGCTACTTAAGATTAGAGGAATAATTATAGTTTTAGAACTAAATGACTGAATACAGTTTAACAATATTTATTCTGCTAACAGGAATTAATTAACTTTAGTAATTAATTGGTAATACATACATGTAATAGCCTAGACCTATAATCTTCTGTCTGTAACTGTCCCATGAATACTGTGATGGTAACTCATGGTTATGCAATGATTTTAGCAGCATATAAAATACTGAGAGTGGCTGAGATATTTTCCTACTCAAAGTAACAATTCTCAATATTTCGATATTATAGTTCGTTTAAGGCAACATTATTTCATTTTAAAGGATTTACAAGCAAAACCGTTTAAACCAAAAAAATATATAATATAAAATTTTTGTAGTTTATTAACTAAAAAAAAAAATAAAGTTTTAAAGAAAGCAATTTTACAATTAAAATATTTAGAAGACTGAAAAAATATTAAAATGCCGGAAGGAATCACTATGCTGATACATTTTTTTCAACAATTGTTGTGCTTCATTCCTCCGCCTGCAATTATCCTACTTCGAGTCTACCATTGCAAGGAATCTAAACGACGATGATTTCTCTTCAGTATAAATAGTGCGTGAAAGTAACAACAACCGTTCGAACGGTGTTTTAAAGACATTTGTAATATTTTCGATGACTTTCAACTGATTATTTGAAATTTTTACATATCAGTTTTTTTTTGTTTTTGTTTTTTTTTTTTCCGAGAATGTTGCTCAAAGAGGAGGATTTACTACTACAGTAAGCAGACTGATCACTTAGGGCCGCCAACTCGGAAGAGTCTCTGAAACACCTTTCCAGTTAAGGCTTCCGAAACCTTAAATTTGCTACTAGTTGTTCAAACGGAAATTATCAATTAAAATGCTGTTAACTTAATTTTTGTCAACCAATGTATAATTTAATAAAATAAAAGTTATAGAAATGAAGAGAAAATCGAATTTTTAAATTAATCATTTGCTTTATCTTAATTTTAGCATTAACCATTGAATTTTATTAGAATATTTTTTTTTTTCAACTTTAATTGTTGTTTCTACAATAATTGATAACAGCAAGTTTTAAAAAAATGCTTTCACTGACATTTAATAGTTAATGAAAACACTTCATTTCACTACAGCTCATAAACATGAAGTTTAAAATGAATTTTCAGTGTCGTATTTTGATCACTTTGGGACGAGTAAGTTTTACGAGAACATAAATCGACATATGTTATTATCAGTTTGTTTGTTTTTTTTATCTTCCTGGAATAATATAAAATATGAAAATTCTGAAAGAACTTAATGTCTGCTCTCCTTAAATGTTGCGGGGTATTTTTTTAAGTGTCCGCATTGTGAATTTTAAACCTTCAGCGTAGGCTACATTTCCTACTTAAATTTTCTATTTGCTGAAGTGGGAGCGGTACGGCAGGCGCTGGACTAAGGGCAGGGAACAGGGTTCGATCTCCGAGGTAGATCGAGCTTTATTTTTCCGTATTAATTCTTCTCAGGATAGTTCTCCTAGGAAAGATCACCACTTCGTTCCATTGGTCGAAAATCAATGGACGCCTATATATCCCGTTCTCTTTCAACCTGCAAATTTCTTCATATGAATCCACATCCACAAGAAGACATTTTTAAATACGAAACGATAAATCCGTAACTATGAAGACCAAATTTCAAGAAGAGCGATTCAGTGATACAAAAGTCAGTATTACTGATTACTATTAGGGGAGGGGACACATCCACAGAAGTACTGCTTGTTATGAGTTTAACTTCTTCATGAAATTACAGACTATTGAATCCTGAAATGAAACTATAGCCTAAATAATGGCATTAATCTTAGACCAACCATAGCAGCTGGTGATTTCATATCACATTTCGTATTTCTTCCATTCTGCTTACTTGGCTGATTGCACACCAAAGTTCCATCCCCTCCTTTCGTCCGCTTCAAAAAAAAAAAAAAAAAACCGCACATGGCATCTGTTGGTTTATTTTGGCAATATTAAGAGTGAGGGGAAGCAGGAAAAAAAGAAGAGGAAGTGACTACGCTCACTAAGAAGAATTTATTTCTCCTTGCCATTGCCAATGTGATTGTGGGAGTCAACAAGAAAGGAATCAAAAATATACCTCTAACCAGGAACTAGCCACAGGTGCCAAGATTTTGTTATTTTAGCGTAGCAAACATTGATTGAAAACAAGATGATGTAATCTGCGAAAGATTAATCAAACGAGATGTGAAATATAAATTTAAGGCAGATGTTTTTTGTTTTAGAAATACTGACTAAAGATTTCAGTATTAAGTTTATAAGAGTTGATTCTAAAGGATATTATAGGTTTAATGTAACGCTTATAACACTAGGTAAAAAAAATTAGAGCAAAAAAAAAAAAAATAGAATGCAATTTTAAGTCGAATTAGGCATCTCTGATCAAGAAATGCAAACAAAACAAAAACAAACACCATTCAAACTTTAGTGGAAGGTTTGGGTTATTTCGAAGGGAGATCTCTATTTATTATGGGTTATTGGACCTTTTAAACAGGGAGGTAAGGGTTAAAACTGATAATATAAATTGTCGTTCATAATCATGACAGCTCTAAAATTACTTAGAAGCTGTAAGTTGAAAGATCGACGTATGCTACTCAATGCAGCGATCAATTTGGTATAAATGGATCTAAAGGCGAAGAGCGGAGTGCCAAAAGATACCATTAAACGACGCCTACTAAAGCGCCGTTAAGACGATAAATCAACAACTAAATGTTTTGAAAGTTAGAAATTATCCACTAGGTCGATTTGAATGCTTATTTTTGGATCTTACCATGAAGAAGTTCAGAAATTGGCACTTCAATTTAATTGATTTGTTTTTAACAGTGAAATATCCAGAATTTTTCTTTTGAAAGGAGAGCAATAATACTTAATGTATAAAGAGGAAAAAAAAATATTCAATTTTATACAGTAAATGCATTAAACGAATAATAAATATTAATATATTGAGATTCGATTAAGAAGTACAATTGATATCATAGTAGAGTCTGTTTAAGGATTGAGAAACAAAACAGCTTTATATGCATTTTTATATTTTTAAAATCCTCAGTTTCGTAGTTGAATTTTACGTAATTAAAAATATTTAAAATATGAATATCTTTTTCTTGGTAAGATTATAATAACAGAATAATTTTAGCGATTTTTATATAAATTTAATTTTATTTATTTAATGTTTCTAATTTTATTTTATCAATAAATTTTATAGAAAATTAACAAACATCCTTGGCGATGCTTGGGAAAAAACATCACGAAAACATGTTAGCAGCACCACAACACTTAATTGACTCTGCGATGGGGTTGCTAGGCAAAGTACTCGGAGGAGGGGTTGAAATTGCATCTCCAAATCCCTCTTTCAGGTTTTCCAGATGATTAGTTGATGGTGGCTTGTGATCATCATTAACGGAATAATGTAATTGTGGTTTTTGGCCCCAAGTCTTCGCATGATTCCAATTTGCACCAAAACTTGCAATAGGATACTGCTTTAGCTAACTTTATTTTAACATTTTTTTAAAATGTTTTAGCTTTCTAGGTTAAACTGTATTGGATAGGAAATCAACTGATACTTCAAAATGAGGTGACGTAATGACATTGAAGATTAAAGTGCAATGAGAAATGAATGATAAATATAAATTTTTGAAAAAAAAAAGGGTCTAACTATGTTAAGACAAGAAAAAGATAAGAGAAAAAGGAAAATTATTTACATGACATTTCGCTCACACTATAAGACTTTACAGTTGTTTTTACAGTTAGTTACCATTAAACTAACAGTATTTGGTTGCACATTGGGTTTAACAGGGATTAACAGTTGTTACAGATGACAAGCCATCATAGGAATGCTCGGAAAATTTGGAAAAACAGAAAACCCCGATTATCCGAGTTTCCGCTTTAACCGAGCTATCAAATATTTCTAGGATTTTTTTTTCGCAAATTAATTTTCGTTTGTCTAGTGATATGACCCCCTACCTGGAATCGGGGAATGGTTTCGACACCAACAATCCTGGGTTATCCTTAAAAAAATGCTGAAACTTTGCTGTAGAAAAACGCCAAAATAACGTAAAACAATGAAGGACTTTTTTAAGTAAAGAACTCTTTCAATATGAATTGCATGTGGTGTATCTGTATACTTTTGTATTAGTTAAAATATACATTTAAATCTACACGATTTATTTTATTTATAATTTTCGGTTTAACCGAGTTTGTCGGTTATCTGAGTTAGTCTTAGTCCACATTAACTCGGATAATCGGGACTCTACTGTAACAAAGCGAATTCTCATTGTTTTCCTTTCCTTCATTCAGTATTCCTGCGTTTATTATTGCTCAGTTTTCCTGATTTATCTCCGTGTTGGTAAAGTACGCCTTTAGGTAGGGGTGATATTTAGCAACCGGTACACATGGGTGCCCGCTGGATTTTTTTTGCAAGGGGGGGGGGGCAAAATTTTCTTCCTCCTCATTCTGAGAGTAATAATAGCTTAATCCAGTGGCGTAGCGTGGCGGGAGCGGTGAGACGGCACGCCCCGGGCAGCACTTTTTTTGGGGCGGCAAAATTTCACAATAAATAATAATAATAATATTATCTTGTAATCTGAACTACAAATTTGAACCATTTCTTTTCATATTTTTATCGCACCTACAATTCAGACCGATTAAAATGAGCACGGAATTTTTTATTATTTAATCTGTGACGGAACCGGGAATCCCCTTTATTTAAGTGAGTGTAGTCATCTCGCTCGCTCTAGCGACTGGCAACACCGTCTGTACTAACCGAAATTGACGAACGAGCTCGACTACGGGCTTTCATAGCTGCCACAGGAGGTGAATTTGGCCTACGCCCCGGGTGGCTGAAACCCACGCTGGCTTAACCAATTCATTTTTAATAATTAATTATTATTGAAGTTCATTTAATAGTAGTGTACTTACAAGAACGACGAACGTGTTTAAATTGAAATGCATTAGGAGAACTCACTCTTATCTTTCAAAATACAAAACAATAATATAAACTGCAGGTTAAACGTTTCTTGAAAAACATGACTGTTTCTTTTTTCTTGAAATTTATTTATCATTTCATAATATTTGTATATCCATAATCGGTAATACTCGATCAAGGACTCTTGGCAGGCCAAAGTCAGATGCCCAGTAGCAACAACTGCAAATGAGGGTATCCCACCCTTATTTGCATAATTAGATACAAATTGATATTCCCACTGTTGGAGTATCACTTTGTATCTAACTTTCGTAGTGTTTACATTGTTCAGTGCAGTGGCGCACCCAGGATTAGGGTTTTGAGCGGGGGGAGGGGGCTAAGGATATTGTAAAAACACCATTCAGAAGTAGGCCTTTTAAAAATAAATTGTTTCAATGATTACAATTCCAAAATAATAAGATATAGACACGTCAGTACTTTAATAAAGGTTTTCTTCTCGTTTTTTTCTTTCTTTCTTTCTTTTTTTTTTTAAATTGTCTTTTTCTTTCTTTATTTTCCTTCTATGGGAGGGCCATTGGTTCCATGTATAGTCCGCACAGCAATGAATTACGAAAGCAAATTAGGATCGCGTCGACTTAGTCAAAGTCGCGAAAATAAAGGAAATATTTACGACATTTTGCTACAAGAAAAAGATGTTAAGTTTTATGTTAAAAAGAAAGACTAGTACAATGTTTGTAAATAAATAAATCTATTTATATCCTTCTGTTTTTTTTTTAATTTTATTTATTCACTTACTGAACTAACGGCATTATGATATAATTAAATAACGCCTTTAACAACCGGTACGGCCGTACTGGTGAGTACAGGCTCTGCCTATAGGTACGCCTAACAACTTCAAGTAACGAGTTAAAAGAGAGGTCTTGATTGCGATAACGAATATTGGTGATATTTTCGCTCCAATTCCTACAGATCCATTATATACTATAAACAAAAAGAATCTTGCTTTTAAAGACGTATTGTAGGATAGCCTAATTTCAGCGTTAACTTGATCATAGAGAGACGTACGGTACTTATTTCATCTTTGCTTCTTACCGCTTTTAGCCTACTTTACTAGGAAAGTGAAGACCATAAAATCAATCACTATGTATGTATGTATGTCCTATGTGTAGTCGCCCATCCACAACTTTTGAACCAGTGAATAGATCTTTTTGAACCTTTGAATGCACATTTATGAACGAGAGATGATCTAACTTTTGTTTGAATTTTATTCCTATGGGTCCTTGCCGAGAAACTTTCGCGTGAAGGTGATTAAAAATTCCCAGAGAAACAATGAGTTCTGTGGATGTATAACAATGCTTACAAATCCGCTTCTTAATCCTCAGGTGTTTTTCTATGATTAAAGTCAATTGGAATTAGACAATATGTAATGTGGATTTAACTAATTTGTTTTCAAAAAATGGAAAAATCCTACTGTTTATATTAGCCAGATAATATAATTTAAAATTATGGAAATCTTTCTTTGGTATTATTTTCACACCTCTAAAAACCAAAGGAAAAAATAAAAAAAAAACACATGTAAATAAACTTTAATTTCTTTCAGGAACTTCTTGTTCTTCTTTGTTTAAAGTTAGAATAAATCTGTAATATCCTTTGGAAGATATGTTTAGCATGCGGATATGAAAGTACAATCCATTTATCTTACTGTAGTCATATAGTTAGTTGACGCTGCAGACAGGCGATGAACCAACCTACAGGAATGTGTCCTATAATAGCATTCGAGGGGTCTACGATGGCTCTTCATTTTTTTTTTTTTTTTCTTGAGAACTTTTAGAGCTCAGTCGTTTCAATTTCCGAAAGTGTCGTTTTATTATTTCTCGTTTTTCTTCGAAAATATTTTACCAGTGATTCTTGAACGAATTTTGGACTTATTTAAATTCGTTATTTACTCTTTATTTAAATTCCCATTAAGAAAAGGAAGATCATTTTACATTGACCAAATTGAAGGTGGTGATGCGATCATATAGAAGTAAGCTATTCATTATAGTTAAAAAAAAAAAAAAAAGAGTTCTTCACAGGATAGTGTTTCTTAAAACAATTTCTGCAATTTTTAAATAATCAAAACTAATACTAAAGTATCATTATATATATATGATATATAAATAGTATATGTAGTAGGCGTGCCAACTTAAAATTCCCGCTTGTAAAGCCGAATATCAATTGTTCAAACTCAGCAAATTTCTGATCCAAAACAATTTCTGCATTTCTATGTATGTATGCAGGATATTATTATATAACATTTATCTTCTAATAAAGATTTCTAAGATAAATAGATTTTGAGTTATCGTTAACACTGCGCTTTAACGACAATTTTGTGTATTTATACTTTGCCCCTAACTCCTTAGCCCTCTGTAGAATAGGTACCGAGTTTCTTTCCCGGAGGTACAGGCGGGCGAGCATTGGGTTGACCACCCGACCTCATCTCAGTCCTGGGTCACTGAACGTTGGAGCCTTACCTCCAGCGTCCCAATGGCCCACAGTGGGATACCTACCTAGCCCCTTAACTTTAAGTCATGTAGGGATCATTCTAATACTAAGTTAACTCATTTTAATGTTTCAGGCTCCTGTAGTAATTAGCTAATCACAAACAGTCGAATATGCATATTTTGACTTAAAATTGAATTGTATCCTGTACTTTCTCTCTCTCTCTCTCTCTCTATATATATATATACAGTGGCGGATTTCCCAATAGGCGCAGGAGGCGCGCGCCACGGGCCTCACATATCGAGGGGGCCTCAAAATTTAAAAA
>JAFIDM010009631.1:252480151-252540577 GCA_023159025.1 Thereuonema tuberculata | reverse complement strand
ATTTTGATTGTCTACATGTGGGAAATACATACCTGAAATTATGCCGTATATTTTTGAAACACCCTGTATATAAATCCATCAACAAATAATTCTTTTTGAAAAACTTTTACTCCATGACAACGATGTTTCGAATGGTTTCCTTTATCTTTATTAATACAATCGTTTGAGTTTATATAACATGATTCTAATAGGAGTCTATCTGTTTCATCATTACATTTGTGAATTACTTTGGCTATTGGGTCTGGATTGTGGTTTGATTCCATGTCATGACATGCCCAGTCCGATAATTTTGGTTCTCGGTTTTTGTAGGCTCTTATATATTCTCGTAGTCTTTCTTTGAGAGTCCTTGCTGAATTTCCATAATAAATTTTATTGCAGTCTCTGCATTTAAGTTGGTTTACAATACCCATATTAAGGTCTTCATTTTTATTTTTAAATTCCTTATTTAATTTCATTAATTTATTGTCTTTAAAGTATACAATTTTGATATTCTTTTCTGCACAAAATTTCCTAATCTCTTTTTTGTTTATTTTGGTTCTGATTGGGAAACATAGATAACTGTTGAAATCACTTGATTTTGTCTTAGTTTTTTCTTCTTATATTTTTGAAAAAATTCTTTATGATTGCATAACAAATGTAGTGGGTATTCGTTCATATAACATTTTTCTTTCATTCTATCAATTTTTTCTTTCCATTTATTTTGGTCCTCTGTATAATAAGTTATTCTTTTCAAATTATTCCATATTATGGCTTTTTTTTGTTCTTGTGTTGACGTTAGAATAAAAATTCATCGTGTATTTACTTTTCAAATCTTTTTCATAATACTCATAAGATAAGTTGTTGAAAAAATATTTTGAATTGTCTTTCAGTACCTTTCCAAAATATGATAAATTATATCAAAAGGCCAAATTAGAAATACAAAAATTGAAGAAGATGAAGATGATAAATGTTTACCAGTATAAGAACTTGATTAAGGAAATGATGTTAACCCCTATTTTAGAACCTAGAATAAAATTGCATAAGGATGATAAACCACTACGACCAATAATTAACTCGTATGGCTCACCATTACACACATTAGGAAGTTTATTGAAATAAATATTGAAAAAAATCCCATTACAAAACAACAAATTGATTTTGAACAACACACAAGAGTTAATAAACAACATAAAAGAATATAAAAAGGAAAATCCAAAAAATCTTAATGTAAAATTATATTCATTAGATACAATATCTATGTATACCAAAATTCCGATTGACAAAGCATTGGGTTTAATTGAAGAAAAACTTCAAATTCATAATACTATCTTGAAAGATTACAACATAAGTGTATCTTATCCTTATGTAATTGATTAAACTTATTTGTACTAACAGTTATTTTAAATTTAATAATGTATTTTACAAACAAACTAATGGTTTCCCAATGGGAAGTGCCATTTCGGGTTCTATATGTAACATTTATTTAAATCACTTGAAAAATATTTTAATTGAAAATTGGAAAGGCACAAATTTCAAATACTGTAGATATGTCGATGACATTATCATATTTTGGAAAGGTACTGCATATGTGATCTTAGGTTGTAGCCTGTAAAACAGATTTACAGTAAAACCCCTCTCGTCCGCCACTCCGGTTGATCCGACCGAACTTGTCCCCGACTCGTCAGTGACTCACAACCCGTCGCGCCATTGTGTTGTTTACTTGCATATACAGTGACGGTAGATGGTGAAAACACTCTTAAGAATCGCAAAACATTGAAAAAGCCTAAACTTGAACTGTTTGACAATGCAGTAAATCCATATATTTCACTGTAAATCCGTATTTTTCTGTATTTTCTGATAATCTGACCTTTTCTGCATTCTGACCATACCCCCAGTCCCAAAGGTGATGGATTAGAGGGGTTCTACTGTACTTCCTTACAAATTAAACCATATGTAATTTCCTTCTTCTTCTATTTCTGGTGATTTTTGGTACTTTTGGCTCAATCTTTGCGAGTGAGGCACTTTCAATTAATGTTGTTTTATACTATTGTTGGAATTCTACAGTTTTGAAATAGTAATTTTTTTTCCTGTAAATCTTAATCAATATCGTTATGGCAGCTTTAACAATAGTCATCTGCAAAACATTCTTTCGACATTTAAGTGTATTTGCCTATCTCATTGTTTTTAAAGGTTAACTCTATGATCTCATCGAATTTATAAACTTATGGTACCTTGCAATTTTTTCATTAGGTTTCATTGCTTATATAGTTCAAACAAACATCTATCTCTCATGTCTTTTTTTTTTTTTTTTTTGCATAATAATCTCTACTGTTTTAAACCTGCTTTATGTACCAATATCTATTTATATTAACATTGTTTGATTTTGGCTTGAAATTAATTTCTTTTAATCTAATTTTTGGACAGTCTAGCTATCACTACATTTGCCCATATATACAAAATTGTTGCTCAAAAGAAATTAATTTGTATCAGTAAATATTGCATATGAATCAGGTTCCTGCTCAACAAATCTACTCTATTATTAAATAAACATCATCTTCACAAAAATATATTATAAAATATATTTATTCAACAAATTTTCGGAAGTCTTTTACTTCTTTCCTTTTTCAAGTTTTTCTAAACAATGAAATGGTTACCGAGATGTCACATATCTAGGGACCCTAGTTTTATTAAAGGTTGTATTTTTGCTTTTCATGGAGCAAATCGCATAAACCAGTAATCTTAAAAGCTTTTTTAATTGCGAAATGAGATTATTAGTACGAAATAACAGTGGAACCATTAAAAACATGCAAAATAAAAGCTAAATGAATGTGAAATCGCCAAAAAACGCTAAAAGGATAAATAAAATAAAATAAAAACTCTTTCGTTCGTTTGTTTGAGGTTTTAGTTCTTTAAACACCAACAGAGGGAGGACCAGAATGCACGCATATACCAAGCTAGTGTCATCACCCGGGGGGGGGTGTTTCGTATGCTTCGCCTTGCCATTGTCTGTTGAGCTGGCTGAGAGTTGTTTCTGTTGTTGCATTGTGAAGATTTGTGTTCATGCTTGTGAGCTTTTATAATATTAACAATGCCGAAATCTAAACTTGTAACTGTGTATTCTCGATGTGAAGAATATAAAAACGAAGGATTTTATATATTCATTAACAATGTGCTAATGTGCAAATACTGTAACATACGAATAAACTGGGAGCGGAAGGACACGTGTGAAAAACATGTGAAAAATTCAGAATTACAAATTATAGCTTATTTGTGGAAATGTAGAAATCTAATATGATAAAATAAACGCGAAATAGTCACCGCTATGGAGTCCTTTATTTTACCACTATGAACAGTTTTATTTCACCATAAAATAGGGCCCCTACACATATCATATACATACTCCTGGACATAGTTAAAACAATTCCTTCCTCATTACTAACATTATTATTTCTGACAAGAACTTATCCATGAATAATAACTGTTATTACTTCTAACCCTTCCTATAATTGTTTAAATTCTTCAAATTTTACCAACCTTTTATTATCCACACATGATTTTACCATCTCCCTTGCCAAATTTACAAGTACTTTCTCAACATCCATTCCATCATTACAATTAATATTACTATCTTTAGTGTTTCTTATAAGTATACTTTCTATTATTTTTCTTGCTTTTGCATCTTTTTCCATATATAATAATTTAACTTCATTACTAATACAATGCCTTAATTCACAACAGTGCTCAGCCAATTCCTTGTTTCTTCTTAATGGAATATACATGTTCTAGAACCCTTCCCAAATCGTACATTTGCTTCCTCAAACATAAAAATTTCCACAATTCAAACATTCTATTTTATAAATTATACCCATATCATATTTTTTCTCACTTTTATTTAATTTGTAACACAATAGATTTTTTTTATTTATTAGAATATTCAAAAGTTATTTCAGTATCATATTTTTTACAAATCCTTTTTAATTCAAAACTGCTTTTATTCAAATATGTCCAATTTGAATAAATATATGTCTTTCTTATTTTTGTCCAATTCTTTAATTCTGAGGGTATCATATTTGAGGGTATTTAAGAAGAAACAAGGGGACAAGATAGAATTGGCTAAGCACTGCTGTGAGTTAAGGCACTGTATTAGTAATGAAGTTTAATTATTATATATGGAAAAAGATGTAAAAACAAGAAAAATAATAGAAAGTATACTTATAAGAAACACTAAAGATAGTAATATTAATCGTAATGATGGAATGGATGTTGAGAAAGTACTGGTAAACTTGGCAAGGGAGATGGTAAAATCATGTATGGATAATAAAAGGTTAGTAATATTTGAAGAATTTAAACAATTATCAAGGGTTAGAAGTAATAATAGTTATTTATGGATAAGTTAACTGTCAGAGATAATAATGTTAACAATGATTAAGGAATTATTGTTTTAACTACGCCCAGAGTGTGTATATGATATGTGTCATCTCTGTAACTATTTCATTGTTTAGAAAAACTTAAAAAAGGAAAGAAGTAAAAGACTTTCCAAAAATTAATTGAATAAATATATTTTATAATAAATTTTTGTGAAGATGATTTTTATTTAATAATACTACAATAAGTAGAAAGGTAATCAGAAAGTAGTATGGACTTAGAATCTACTCTATGCCAAATGTATAAGTTCCTACTGCATTCAATGAAATTTGTAGGTACAGTGGTACAGGTTTTTCTAAACTTTGTTTGTGTTGCAAATATTGAAGTCTTCCAATTTGTCACAGTGTAAATTTCAGCAATATGATAAACAAGATACCATCACAATTGGAGGGTAAATAATAATTCATCTCTCGAATTGCATATATTTATTTAATGCAACAAATTTTCGGAAAAGAATGCTTACGCTTTTCCTTCTTCAAGCCTTTCTTACATTGAAGATTAACAATTAGTTTATCAATGTAATGAGAGACACGCTACTAATTATAACAACAGATTCATATTACAGTAAACATTCTTTCCCGAAAATTTGCTGCATTAAATAAATATATGCAATTCGAGAGATGAATTATTCTTTTTAATAAATATGAAGAGAGAGAAGGTAAGAAAATATGGAAACTATATTTATAATTGAAGTGTAAATAATTACCCGATTGAATGGATTCCTTAACTTTGTTTCACATTCATTCTTTCAGATATATCTACAAAGCAACTGTGGATAACTGCTTTGTTTTCATTGAGTGTTGGATCAAACTATTTTTCTTATAGAAATATCAGAAAAGTGAAAGTTAATGTAAGATAACAGATGATGAGGCTGAAGCTTTACACCCAAGGAATAAACAGATTAGCAGTTTCTGAGGAATATGTGACCAAGAATGCATTTTACAGATGACATGGCGTAATGTTTACATTTGAAAACAGGAGAAATAGTTTAAGAAAGTAAAATAGTAAATTCCTTAATTTTTTTTTTCATTTTTGATGGATGATTCTTAACATATCAATAATCTGAACAGTTTGCATTATACAAGAGAATTAAAAATTGAAGTCAATTATAAATTACCAGTTTTCACTAACCAAATGTAGGACAAAAAAACAATTCCAAAAGTAACATTGATTGTAGTGAACAAATTCTTTGAAATATCCTTGGGAAATCACAGACTTGTATATAGTAAATGCTAAGATGTTTCATGTAATAGCACTGACTGCTTTAATCATTTTAATATCAAGTTAACAAACTAAAAATCGTAATAGTTTTTCCTTCAAATATCTTGAAGTCGTTAAGAAAAAACATCATAATGAAGTCATATGCTGAATTTAATTTTTAAGGAAGCAGCTTTGCATGCAAGTTACATAATTTGCTTGTTGTCATGCAATTATCATCTTTTAAGTGTTACTAAATATGAAGACTTTAAATATATACAGTGCAGTAGTTCATTCAAACTACTTTATTAATTTATAATTTAAGAAACTAGGAAAAATGTAATTTTGTCAATAAAGATAAATAATAATTCATTAGAAATCCTTTGATAACAGAAAGCAGCAGCTTTCTTTGTTCATAACTTTAGTAGGGATAAGCAATGTCACGATGCTTTCTTTTTGATAACTTTTAATTTCAAAATTTATCATATTTGGCTGCACTTCTAAATTAGCCACTCAACTTTGAAGTAGCCTACAAACAATGTTTCAACTGATCTCCAGTCAAATGGTTTGTTAAACTTTTCAAGTTGAAGTTTACTTTCTGTATTTAAAGTCAAATATAATAATATTTACACAAAATCATTTATATTTAAAGTCTTTGAAAAATTTATCCTGTATACTGCCTTACAGCACCAATCACTTTAACCAAATCCAGTCTCCTGTCTAAGCACACTTCTGGAATATGTGAAGCCAATCATCTTCCACATTTACTAATTTATATCAGATTCACCTGTCAACTATTATTCACCTCATCATTTAGAGGAAGTATATGTTCTAACGCCGCGCTGGTGTGGTCGAGCGGTCTCAGGCGTCGGTCTGTCGTGAGATCAACGTGCCAGCGCCCGGGTTCAAATCCCGGTAGCGAGCATGGATGTTTCAAAAATTTCCTTTCCTGTGTTGTAGCCTCTTCTTCACTTTCTCTTCGGTCTGACGTCATTCCTTAATGGCGTCCTGGGGAAGGCCACGGGAAACCACCCCAGTATCTTTCCCTTGTAATTCTAGGGAGTCTGCTAGGGGTTCGCCGTCTTGGGAACACTAGCGCTCCCTGGAGCACGGAGGCTTCGGCAACGAAGCTCGCACTTCGGTGCGAACCGACCACACACACACATATGTTCTAACTACAAAAATTTGCAGTTATGTAAAAGCATATTTTCCTAGAGAAAATAAACACTCTCTCATTATACACGTTCATTCTGAAATCATTAATGTGCATGCATTAATCTACACATTAAACCGTCCAAGAGATATCGACGATCCCTGGATTCCACTCATCAATTGGAAATAACATTTGCTGACTTATTAATCAGTAGGTAAAGACCTGCATGATTCTCACAAAGCATCTAATTATTCCTACTTTTAAATCAGCCTCCAATTTTTTTTTCATACAAAATGATACTCTTTTACTTTTAAGTACTGCAATTTGTTACATGCACAAAATCACTATTGGAACTTAGTCTGAATGAGCGAATGTATTTCAAAATCCCTTTCATATTAATGTTATTTGTGAGTCAATTTTATCATTAGAGTTGTTTATTTTCAACCTTCTCATTAACTATAAAGAATGTGAAGTGATCCTGCAAGCGTGCACCCACATCACATCAAATTTTTCACCCAAGTATTTCTCCATCGTTTCATTTTTCATACCTCCTCCCTTCAATACTGTCCATTATTCTTTGTGGCTCTGTGTACTTTAAACACAAACTTTTAGATTTCAAGATCATGCAGTAATCTCTCATCATCCTGATCACTCATTTTTTTTTTTTTTTGTTCTCCTCCATTATACAGTGTGTAATCATTGAACTGCCCCATTTCCTTCCCTTAAGTAGATTATTTAACCATTGATCATCTTCCATTCTGCCCCCTTTAACTTAACCTACATCCACTTCTTCATTCATTATCAACAACATCCGTTAAAACTCGGGAGCTTTTTCTTTTGGTGTAATTGTTCTATAAACCACTAATGTCATCAGAACTACTTGCAACATCTTCTATACTTAAATTAAAATTCTTGCAAATTTTATTGCAATGCCTACAATATCATCTTTTAAAATCATAATGAATTTGTGAACAACTATCAACCCTTTGAAGATAAATTATAAGAAACTAATAGCAATTGTATACTTTAATACAGTACTGCAGAATCTTATTTGCTTCATGGCCACACCAAATGTTGTTCCGAAAAACCCCAGGGAACACATAAGTTAATCCTTTGAAAGAAATCTCTTCATAATTTATTAGATGAATAAACAGCATTTTAAACATTTAAAAATATTCCAAAATATTTCTTTAAGCTGATTTTAACTGTATTTAGGTTATTTGGAAGAACAAACAGAATGTAATTGGAATTTCTTTGCTCAGATTACTTTATATAATGAATTTAGTGTTCATTACAACTTTTTATGAAGGTACATGTTTACTATAGATATATTCTAAGATGTAATGGTATAATAGTTGAGAAGTAATATATGATTATTTAAGGCTAATGTCATTTTTGGCTTTAAACTTCATAGTTTTAAACCAAATTCTCATTCAAATTTATGATTATAGCAATAAAAAGACATGTACCTGAATGAAGGAAATTCAAGGCATTTCAGGATATTATTAAGAAATACATAAGGAGTACTTGATAATATACCAGTAAGAATGAAAGTTGAAAATTACTTAATTCAAATGAGATGACATAGTAAAACAATTAAATATTCTCATTTTTATTTTTAACAAACTGCTTGTCAACTATTGACAGTAGTATAACTGAAATTACAAACTAAAATAATATTAATTGCAAATTCAGATTTAACACTATGAAATTAAGCACTAGTAATAACTTTTTTTTCCTATGGTTACAACTTAATTGAAATATGGTGAAAATAACTTGGGTTAACATTACATGTCATGTTTTACCTTTTGCTTAAAACATGTTTACCATTAAGATTACAGCAGGAGTAAAAGAAATGTCATATTGTATAGTTACTCCAGAATATGGTGCAAGGAAATGACTATTTACTGTTTTGCAATGAATATGGTTAGTAATATAATAAAAAAGATATGTATAGTTGAAATTACTGTGCACGTTTATTGTTAAACATATCTGAACTTTACAAAGCCATACAGCAAGATCCTGATAAGGTAAAATTGCAAACAATTTCTGGTTTAGGTGTTACTACTGTAGATTTAAATTTGTAACGATTTGTTTTCTTTATTTGTTAAGCATTTAGTAAAACAGAAATATTACAATCCCAAAATCTGGCAAATTAAATTTTTATGGGTCATTTTATCAAATTCCATCATGTTTAATATATAATGATAAATACAGCCTGTTTTATTTCAATTTTGTGATTTTCAGAATAATTCTGTCAACCATATAGATATTATGAAATTATAATATCAATGTCAAGAATAATGAAGTTACAAGATTCACTATGTAAGATTGTAAATTAAAAATTAATTCTTTATTTGCAAATTTTTATTACAAACAGCAGTACACTAAAAACTTGCTTATCTGAAACTACTTTTAGCATTAAAGAAGGTTTAACGTGCATTAATGTAATATGAAAAGGGAAGAAAAATCTATAAAATGCACAAATTCGTTAGAATTGTTTGCTTTTAACGCATTGAGCCATTATCAAAAGCAATCTGGGATAGCTATTTCGTCCTTATTAGGACTCATCAGCCAGATTTAGCTTTTGATAATGAAGCTCGGAACGCGTCGGTGCCTATGTCCGCGCCTCCCCCTCAGGGAAGTGGGACCTGGCTGAAAGCAAACAACTAAAGAAAAATCACTGAAACCAGTACAGGAAAATTACCTCAGCCAGCTTTGCGCTGAGCACGCAAGGCATTTAATAAAGGCATAAGACCTAACAAAAAGTCGAAAACTTAATAATAAAGAAGGTTTAACGTGCATTAATGTAATATGAAAAGGGAAGAAAAATCTATAAAATGCACAAATTCGTTAGAATTGTTTGCTTTTAACGCATTGAGCCATTATCAAAAGCATTACATTACATTGGATTCAATGTTATATTTTTGGGATTCTCACTCCAGTTAATACTGTTGGAAGAAATAAGGATTCAAAGCTAATTTCCTACAAAGTGGTTTGTTTTTGTTTTTTAACAATTTTTCTAGATCATATCTTACTGAAGGAATCTACTGGATTACTCTTTCCTTTTTGGTCTTCCACTTCTTGCTTTCATTATAGAAACAGTCAAAGTGGTACTCATAGCTCTAAGTTTAGAAACCTGCTTGTTAATATCTGGCAGTGTGTATAATAATGCACTGTCACTGTCAGATTATATTTTTTGGAGGAATGAAAGAATTCAATACATTCACATTATTTTCAGAATTAAAGTTCTGATCTATGAATATTGACAAAGTCTCTAATAAAGCTGATAATGTATTCATACCAATATCAGAATTCAATACATCCAAGCAGATCCCATTTTGCCCTTCTTTAGACTGCCAATTTGTAGCAACTGTTGTTTTTAAATTTAAATTCTGAATACATTCAATAACTTATAAACTGCTAAGGAGCTACATCTTTTATTTGTTAATTCATGAGCAAATCTATATTTAAGTTTCTGAACTAATTGATGCGACTTGAATATGAATGAATTGGACAATAGGAACATTTTGAAAAAGAAATATAAATTAATTTTAATTGGTTTCTCCACCTTTGATGAACTAGGTCTTCAAAGATACATTGACTGCTGAATTGAAAGTGGACATCTGTGATATGGAACAGACGCTTTATTTACAGTCTAATAGCGCATACTGTGCCTTTTGACCTAAACACAGCATCCACACACCGTGGCATGCTCTCCACCAGTTTCTGATAGCAAGCAACCAGTATTTTTGCCCACTCCTCCTTCAAAATCTGCACAAGTTGGATGCGTGTTTGCGGTCACATCAGATGCGCATGAAGCCAGCGCTCCAATTTATCCCACAGATGTTCAATAGGGTTGAGGTTCAGACTCTGGGCGGGCCACTGAAATTCCTGAACATTATTCTCCGGAAACCAGGCGCTGACAACACGGGCCTTATGGCACGCTGTATTGTCCTGCAGGAACACAAATGGCCCTTCACCGAACTGCGACCACAACGTAGGAAGCATGGAATTGTCTAGAACGTCCAGATACTGCATGTTCCCCTCGATCACAACCATCACACCACGTTCAAACCAGGAGAAACACGACCACACCACCACCACCACCAAACTTCACTGTTGGGATGACACACTCAGGTGTCCACTTTCAATTGAGCAGTCAGTGAATTTACTTTATCGAAGTGCTTTGCAGCAAATATGTGACAACATGGAAGACATATCTAGCTAATAGGAAGAATTACATTCGAATTATCAGATTCATCTAATTTTTTTTTTTACCATTACCATAAAAAACCTGATACCATGTTCTAAAATGTTACTATAGATTTTCTTTTTTTCAAAGTAGGCATTTATTTAAATGCTTCCTGAGAAACAATGGAAGCAAAATTATTATGAACAATCTCATTTCAATGAAACTGTACTGTTAGCTTTATAAATAAATATTCCTTGAGAGCGAGTTTCTTTTTTTCGTAGTTTCTACAAAAAACAATAATTTCTGTAATGTCTCATCTTGATGCATATTTTAGTAATTTCAATTTTAAACTTTTGATTGTGGCTGTCTAGATTGTTTCTATTATTGTCTAATATCCTCAAATGGTTACAATAACAAAACACCCACATCTCTCTACAATTATGTCAGTTCAAATTTGAAGTAACTTAAGAAATGCGAAAGAGCAACTGTTGAAACAACATAATCATCTTCAGAATGCAAAAAAAGTTAACTTCTTCAATTTAATGCACATAAACTATTCTTTTCTAAAGTTGGAAGCAACAATTCTGTTACTTCAACATGAAATAACTTGAGCACACCAAGCACATATAAAAGAAAAGCTGTCCGAGTGAAGTAATTTTGTATTAGCAAAATTTCTAAGATAAATATTTTATTAACTCCTCTTGTATTTATACTGAAAATTACAAAATGTGGAAAAGAGAAAATACTAAAGAAAGCAGATCACATCTATCATTCTGAAAGCTGCAGGTAACCCTCTACCATTATTATCTTCAGTTGTTAGTCGGAATGCACCAAAGTGCATCTGCGAAACTTCGCAGGTCCAAGTTCTATGGTGCTCTAGCACTGCCATCATGGCGAACACCTAGAAGCAGCCAAAGAATATCCTGGGTACAAATACTGAGATGGTTTCCAGTGGCTCTCCTTAGGAAATCATTAACAAATAAGTTCAGACTGGAAGAGAAAGATGATGAAGCAGCAGACAAACACAGGAAAGGAAATTTTTCAAACATCCATGCCGATTTATCAAGCACAATTTATCAAGCACCATTCTGATCTAGATTTGACAGATGAAGACTTTTTTGAAGATGTACCAGTAAAAAATAAATGAAGCCATCAGACTTGGAAGTGAAAAAAGTCAAGAAAATGGAAATTAAAGAGTTGTAATACCCGAGATAGGTCTTCCACTTGCTAATAGCTACTTGAAAACGAATAATGTTTGAATTAAAAATGTTTTGGATCGTCTTGAATTTAAAATGAGAGTAACCGAAACATTGGTTTGTTTTCGAGAAAAAAAAGAGGAAGGTCAAGCAAGATCAGACATCAATTCAAGAAGAAAAACTACGAAAGACAGAGCCAGAAAGACATCCAATTGAAGAAGTTCAGTATGATCATTTCCCATCAATAGAGCAAAGAAAGGGGATGGAGGCAGATGTAAGAATAAAGATTGCAAAGACAAAAACGAAGAGTTCTGTGTTCAACGTGTAAAGTGCATTTATGTCTAAAGAAAGAGAGAATTGTTTTATTAGTTTTCATATAAAATAATAACATTATTTTTATTATCTAAATCATATTATCTTTTTCATTAATGGTTAATAGCTCCCTTATATATAACTTATAGTTTCCAATAATATATCCATTTTATAAAATAAATTTCTACAAGCAAACAGTCTCTCTGAATTTTTCCACTAACTTAGTAAACACACCTCTTCAAACCTGGTGTCCAATATTTTGGACATACCAACAGATTCATAAATAATTCGATAAAAATGTAATTTGAATATTTTCTATGGCTACTGCATCCTAAAATGCAGGTTTATACAGAGAATTTTTTTTTTCACTTAAATAAAAAAAATCAGGTCTGAAAGGGTTAAGAATTTATTAGTTATTATATCCCCTGCTGCCTTCATAACTATATTGAACATTTTTACATCCTAAACTTAATGCTAAGGTGACCAACAGTCCTCCTTTTTGAAGCTCTGTCCTCCCTTGAGAAGTGTCCTCCTTTTTGATGTGTGATGTTTAACCACTTAACGCCGACTGTATCATATATGATACAAACCCTCTAACCTCGTCTTACTGCTCATATAATGTTTTTTTTTATGAATTTGCTGCTGAGTCATGTTCCAAATATGCTGTAAGAATAAAATTCAGATTTATGGTGCTCTCAGTTAACCAGGAATGTCATGTTATTTGTCTCAAAGATGTCTGCCTACAAATGAACACGTGTTTCGCCAAAGCTAAATTTTCAGGAGAAAAATTTCCGATTATTGGAAAGTTACAATCAAAACAAAAATATTTTATTATTAGTAGAGTATTAAGCTTTCAGAATAATGATAGTTGAGAATTTTAAGTGTTTTTGATATGCAAATTCGTGTACCTTTTAGTTTGTATCATATTTGATACATCAGGCAACATTCGCTAGCTCTACTCTTTCAGTCCCAGTATTACTCAAGAGAAACATTTGAAGTTTTATTTATAATTCATTAACATTTCCGTTGCCGTTATGTAGTACTTTTAAAAATATTCGTTTTGAACCCCATATTAATATTTTTAATTAAAAAAATTAGGAATATTAAAGATTTTTGAAATTTTAGTGAAATTTTTAATTTTATTTTTTCAGCATACTGTGTAATGAAAATTATAAACGTTACAATGATGTAAAAAATAGAATTTTAGAACATTTCATTAATACTTTTAATATTTACTATAAGAATTATTTATTTTAAATTCTATGTTAATTCGGGATTCAATGATAACTCTTGATGGTTGTCATTGAAGGTAAATTAGGTTTATAATATAGGCTGTAATATGTATATATATCGAAATATTTTCAGAATTTGAAATGAATCCATCAACATTTTACATCTTTTAACTTTTTTAATTTTTTTTTACGTTATTGCCTGATGTATCAAATATGATACAAACCTACAACATAAACAATAATTCACATAATGAAATACCAGCTGTTAAGTATGTTTTCTATATACAATAAGAGGCTAAAAATACCATTTTTAACTTTTTTTAAATTTAATTTCAAAATTCAGGCATTAAGTGGCTAAAACCTTTTTTTTTTTTTTTTGGTTAAACAGATAGGTTTCCAACTTTTTTTTTTTGGTAGAACAGATATTTGCGTCCTCCTTTTCATTTTAGAAAAAATAATTATTAATGCACAATTTTTGGTCAGTGGTTTTCATAAGATAAAACTAAGTTTGGATATATCAGTGTTTGGTATTTTGAAAAGATGAAACAATTATGACTCTTCTGAGTATTCATGAACAGTAATACAATAATACAAGCAACAATGATTTCAGAATAAGGTATGAATAGTTACATTTCCTTAATTTTAAACTACATAATATGGTAATTGTTTCAACCACTGTTTGGTTGCTAAGCTTCAGGTGTTTCAAGAAAATAATACAAAGAATAGGTTGTTTTTAAAATCTAGGATTTATGTTTAGTTTATAATATTAAAATACTTATAATAATTAATCATGTTAATAAAGTATGTTACTGCATAACTCAGATTACTATATATACTATTAATTAGGTTCTATAAGGAAGTGAATAGATTTTAACAGATAATTAACACCCTATGGAAAAACAACAACAGACCAGATATATTCATGCAAGAACTAGGTTTAGAGAAAACATTAATCTCAATAAAATGTTCATGTAATATTGCTTTGATGACTTGCAGTGATTTCCGTTCCTTTTTTATTAGGAACGGATTTTTTTTTCACAAAAGGTTGCTGTCTTTACACAATTCATAATCAAAGATATAAATTATTACTGTTTGAGAAGAAAAATATGAATTTAAAATTAATTATATAATACAACTACTCAAGCAACCAACAGAGATCAAAATGGCGACCCAAACCTCACGTTTTTCAAGAGGCAGAATTCGGACTCGGAGTCACGTGACCACCAACCGGAAGTCGAAAAATACAGATCACGTGATCCATGGAGACGGTCGAATGATACTAACAAGATTGATCTTGTAAGATTGATATTACATTAATATCGAATCAAATTGCTATATGGCTTTTTTTTTTAGCTATATGATGCTAATAGCCGTATCATTAGCAAAAAAAAAAAAAGCCATACAGCAATTTGATTCGATATTAATGTAAAAATATCAATCTTAATATCATTCGTCTACTTCTCTGTAATTCTAATGCCACATTTTAATATATTTTATGGAATGCAAAAGACACACACTAAAATTTCTAAATAACACTTTGCTCACTGCTAATTTTTCCTGCCGAAAATACATAAGAGAAATTAACAGTGAATCAATAATTAATAGGAGAATGGGACCAAAAAGCAGTTTTGAATGTTTATAAAGGGAGTCACCCGTTTCCAGAGTCGTCCGTAATTTCTATCCATAGAAACCTATGTTAAAAACAACTTCTCAGTCTGATTTTACCTTTATTTCTTAAACATCATCAATAAATAAATTATATGCTTTTATTCTATAAACATGCTATCTTGTTTAACGATGTTTAATACAATTAGATGCAAACAATATTTCATTAAAAACAATAAAATCTAAATAATGATATTTTTTTGTAATTATATTTTATTATTTTAAATGTGGAGTCTTATTTTTAATCAATATTTTTATTAACAGTTGAACAAACATTTTAAAACTTTTGTATTCCAAAATAAAGGAAACATTATTGTTATTATTATTTTACTAGTTGACCCGTGCGAATAATTCGCACCAAAAAAACCACTTTTGAGAAATAATAAACAAATCCAACAGCTGTCGAGCATATTATTTAAACCCATTGTCAATAGATGGCGCCTTCTCCATTTTTATAAAAAGGTTGACCCGTGCGAATAATTCGCATGGCATCTTGATCAGTCGCCGAATGGTAATGTGGAAATAAATACATGAACAGATTCAATAGATGGCACCTTCTACATTTTTATAAAGGTTTTTAAAATAAAGTTTTTTAACGAAAACAATAATTTAAACAGTTTGTTTATTTTTCGTCATTAGCGGTGAACGTAATCTTCAAAATATCTCAATCATTGATTTTGATAAAGTATTAAGTGAGATAAAAAAAAAACAAAAAAAAAAACACCTTTGAGAAATAATATATGAGAAGTTGACAAATTGTTATGTTTTTTTATTGTAATAAGTCGTTTATTTTCATTAAAACATAAATCTTTGTTTGTTTTTTAATCTGTTCTTATTAAATAAACGATGAAATATATTTTTAAAGTGCATTTTTATTCCAAAAAGGATGTATTAGAAGTTACGACGCTACAGCATTATTTGAAATTTTCTTTCGCTTTCGAAAAATAAGTCGCTTCTGTTAAAGCATGTCTACATTTTTATAAAAAAGTTTCTAAAATAAAGTTTTTTAACGAAAACATTAATTTTAAACAATTTGTTTATTTTTCGTCATTAGCGGGGAACGTAATCTTCAAAATGATGTCTCAATCATTGATGTTGATGAAGTCTTAAGGGAAATATGCCGTACCGACAACAAAACACCTTTGAGAAATAATATATAAGGATAAGAAAATTATCGGCAATAAATGTTTGTTTTACCTTTGCTTGTCATGCAGATCAATGTTATTAAGGTTAGGAGAAGTATAACGTAACGTTGCAAACGCTGTAAAGTAATGAAAAATTAAGTAATAAAAAAATAAATAAATAATACAAAACAATAGATAAATAATAATATATGGTGCTTACTTGCGAGGAGCAACGTTGATTTAAGTGAACGTAACCTTCAAAATGACGTCTCAATCATGAGCGCACCGACCAAAAAAAAAAAAACCACACCTTTGAGAAATAATAAGCAACTCCAAAAGCTGTTAAACATAGTGTGCCTTCTACAACTAAAAGTTTTTAAAAAAGGTTTTTAAAATAACATTTTTTAACGAAAACATTAATTTGAAACAATTTGTTTATTTTTTGTCATTAGCGGTGGACATAATCTTCAAAATTATATGTCAATCATTTATTTGATGAAGTATTAAGGGAAATAAAAAAAAAACACCTTTGATAAATAATATATGAGAAGTTGACAAATTTATAGGTTTCTTATTGTAATAATTCCTTTAATTTTATTAAAAATATAAATCTTTGTTTGTTTTTTTATCTGTTCTTATTAAATAAACGATAATATATCATTTTAAAGAGCATTTTTATTTTAAAAAAGAATATATTTGAAGGTTACGACGCTAGAAGGTTTCGTTTTCGTAAAGAAGTCGCTTCTGTTAAAGCGTGTCTACATTTTTATAAAAAGTTTTTTAAAATACAGTTTTTTTAAATAAACGTTAATTTTAAGCAATTTGTTTATTTTTCGTCATTAGCGGGGAATGTAATCTTCAAAATGATGTCTCAATCATTGAATTTGATGAAGTATTAACGGAAATACGGCGTTCCGACAGAAAAACAGCTTTGAGAAATAATATATAAGGATTATAAAAAAAAAAATATCAAAGGCAGGACGAAATTACAAAGGAAGCTTACATAATCTATATTACTATATAAAAATCTTTCTTTTCCGATTGTCCAGCGCAGTTCAACAATTACAAAAACATTGTTTCCATTGTTCGCCGCAGTTCAAGAACGGACAAGTTGCGTGCCAGGGTAATTGTCGGTGGAATTGTTGTGTGCCTGGGTAATTGTTGCGTCGAAGTCGACAAATGCAAACGGCGCAATTGTTGGGATGGTTCATTGTTGCGAGGATGTCGACAGATTCACAATGAGCATGTTGAACTTCAAAATTGTTTGTTTTGACACAAATGTTTAATTCTCTCAGCGCTATCAAATGATGAGTTCATGCAAACACGAATAAAATAGAATAATAACATAATACTAAAGATTTCAGTAATATATAGATTTCCTCAACTAATTCATCAAACTAAATATGGAACCGATTCCCGGAACTTCACGGATGACGCTGCAAGAAGCAGCCATAAGACACAGTATCGAGATGGACAATGAGAGAAAGAGGAAGGCGGGAGAAAGAAGAGTCAAAGGTATTGAGAGGAAACGTTTGAAAAGATCACAACAGACAGATTTGGATCGAAAAAATGTAGCCGAACGTAAAAGGCGATCAAGAGCTAAGGAGACAACGGAAGAGACTGCAGAAAAGAGAGAAATACAAGAAAGGCATAGAGATTACATCAATCTAAATATTGAAGCGATTCCAGGAACTTCATGGATGACAGTGAAAGAAGCAGCCATAAAACACAGTATTGAGATAGAGAAAGAGGAAGGGAGGAGAAAGACGAGTAAAAAATATTGAGCAAATATCTATGCATCCAAGCGATAATCTACTTCCATTCACTTTCAAAAGAAGAAAATTTCCAATCAGACCTTCTTATGCGCTATCTATCAATAAAGCTCAAGGACAGGCTCTAAATAAAGTTACCATCTATTTGGAGAACGATGTCTTCACTCACGGACAACTATATGTTGCAATTTTAAACTAAAACTCCATACACTCCATATCTGAGTATTGAAAATTGTTTTATTCAAATCATCATCATCATCAATGGCATGACAGCCCTCTGTGGGCCTTGGCCTTCTGAAGAAGCTTTCCCCATTCTTTCCTACTAAGTGCAGCATTCCTCCAATTCTTAATTCCAATTGTCCTTACATCCTCTCTCACACCTTCTTCCCACCTTAGCTTTGGTCTTCCAATTTTCCTAGTTCCTTCTGGATTTGCATTAAATACCTTCTTTATCATTCTATCCTTAGCACGCAGCACATGTCCAGCCCATTCCAACCTTCTGATCTTTATACAATTCACAGTGTTTGGTTCTTCATATAAATTATACAATTCATCCTTCGTGTGGCAGCTATAGAAAACCATATGATTCATTTTCTGTATCACTCCTTCACCAATCCATCTCACTTCTTGGACAGCCGTAATATCTAATCGATACTCATCGAGCTGATCAAGCAACTTTCTTAGATTTCCAGCTTGGTATAGAGTTAAAACATTCCATGAACCAATTCTCAAGTCCTTTAAGTGTTTGCAAGGTCGTCTTACAAAGGTCAGTCTGGCCATTTCTTCTTCAGATTTTGTAACAAGAATTTTTATAGATTGGGTTGTCAGCCCAACGCCAACCCCCAGCAATCCTGGAGGGCCAATGTTTTTCTTTCGGGGTTGTCTCTTTTAGCTGGTAGGTCCCCATTTTGAAGCGTCGGGAATTCGCTTTTCCTTACATGACTTGACCCAGGGGCCACGACATGGATGTGCATGTATCGGACTTGGTAGAATAAATGGCATTTCCTGTGTTTTATTACTACACTTCCACCAACAAGAAGTGAACCCATAGGACCACATACTACCCCTTCGACCCCCATTTTATTCAAATATTATGTGAATTTTCGGGACAAAATTGTATCGTCATCCCTTCTTCAAGCGAAAAATTCGCATAGTATTTGAATAAAACAATTTTCAATACTCAGATATGGAGTTTTAGCTTATAGTAGTAACATGAAAAGGAAGGAATTGATAGAAGAATACAGAACTTTTGTGTATGTTGCAATGTCTAGAGTTACAAGTTATCACAATTTAGTTATCTTCACTTGAAAGAACAGTCGTAATCAATTCGTCGCCAAGAATATCGTATACAAGCTAAGATAGAACCGAAGTATACTTCATCTAACATCCATCTGAACATATCTCTTCTTCAAAAATCTATATCGATCAAACTATACACGGAAGATGACATAGTTGTAATAAACAAATAAAAAGTTTTATTTGTTAACACCTTAAAAAATTAACCAATATATATCTGAATATTACCTAGCATTGAAAAAAACAAATGCCTATGTAGCTCGAATTTCTATTTATATTTCTATTTGATTTTATTTAGAAAAAAGGGAGACAGTTGAATAATGAAAATAAATAAATAAAATGAAATGAGAGCAATGTACAGAAAAATGCTGCAATTTTTGATTAGATTCTCATAATTCAAATTAAATTGTTTTCTGACAATAAATAACTTCTTTCTCTCCCTGCTGTTTTTTTTCTTTCTGTAGTTCCTGAAATTGTCATTCAAAAATATTGTGGTATCATATCTTTATGCATATTTACATCATATCTTTGCTTGTGTATTATATATTGTTGTTTCCGAAGAAAGGGCTATTTTTTTTTTAATATCCATATATTAATAATAATAATAATACATTTTTTTTTAAAAATGTACACAGGCTTTTCAAACTAATTTCTTAAGATACTAATAAATAATACTTTCTAAGTTTATGTTTATTACGAGCTTCCTTTGTAATTTTGTCTGACCTTATATTAAAATTAAATTATTTTGTAATTAAGACAATAAAAATTATCTGAGATAATAATAATATTAAATTAAAGTTACACAATTCAATGCCAAAAATAAGATTAAAGTCATCAACACTTTTGCAGTTCCCACACTAACATACTTCTTCGGCATAATCCCCTCGAAGCACTACAATGCAAAACTATCATTCACAATACTATATTCACAAACACAACATGCACCACCTGAAGTTTGCGACATAAAGGATGACCCTCCCTGCAAGGAGGGAGGCCAAGGACTCATCAACTTCATCACTCTACACGAAAAACAAGTACATACACTTAGGGAACACTTCCATCAGCAAGCACAACACTCCTCACTCCACTTAGCCATTGTCAAGACTGACACACACCTTATCCCCCTGGACCTCAAAAACCCTTGCCCAACACCCACACTCAGCAGCTGAGTGAATCATGGGCTCGTAAGGAACTCCACAGCAGACATCGCCATGAACTCAACTATCCTCATGAGGACATGGAAGCATCGAACAGATGGCTGAAGAGTGGTGATCTGTTTGGGGAGACCGAAGGGTTCATGATTGCGATACAGGACCAACACATTCTATATAATGCAAACATGCAGGAAATGAGACAACACATGAGACAATCAACCACATAATATCAGGCTGCCCCCTTTTCTCCCAAACAGACTACCTTCACCAACACAATCAGGTAGCGTCAATCGTCCATCAACAACTAGCACACAAACACTCACTTATTAAGAACTCACTCCATACAACAGACTTGTGACGTGGCATGTGCTTATTAAGTTACATCACAAAGTGGGTTAGAGTTACCCTCACAAAAACTGTACTGGGACCGCCCCATTCACACAGACAAAAACTATACACCACAACAGATCTGACATTACACTTGTTGATAAGGCCAACAAACAGACCTATCTCATTGATATTGTGGCACCTATCAGCAAGAACATGCAGAAAACTCATGCAGACAAGATCAATTAATACACCAACTTAGCACACGAGCTCCAGAAGCAGTGGAGACAGAACCAAGTATGTATTGTATCCATCGTCCTGTCCGCAACTGGTCTGGTGCCTTACACACAGCCTCAGCCTCAGCACAATAGGACTTCACAAAAACACTTATGTACAACTCCAGAAGGCTGTAGTACCCAACACAATAGTTAGGAAACAACAAAACAATAGTTAGGAAATTCTTGGACACAACCACACATCCCTAACATCTCTAATCCTCTTGCACACTTTTTTACACTTAGCAACATGTGCTTTGGCACACCATGTTGTCTTTGCTGGGGAAACCCAAGTTTAGTAACTTTCTTTTTATAATAATAATACCGTATTTACTCGCATAATTTCCCCTTTTTTTTCATCAATATTTTGACAAAAAAAGGGGTGGGTGGGGAAATTACGCGATGTTTTTCAATTTGAGGGAAAAAAATATGGTGAAAGTGTAAGGAAAACCATGTTAAATATTGATTTTTAAAGCAAGAAATATAATTAACAACAATTTTATTAACACGCAACATTTAAAATATAAGAAATCACATCTCAACATTTGTTTTTTCTTCAAAGTACAGTTAAGCAATAGGCATACACGGAAGTGTGTGTGTGACTGTGACGTAATTTCGTAACTCACGCAGCGCAGCCCGCCATCTTTATAGCTGCTCACCGCATGACGTCAGCATCAGCTGCCTGCTAATAGAGAACTTAACTTTATTCGCGAATTTCACGTTTTCACAAAACACTCGAAATTGTTGTACTGATTCAGAAGGAGTCTGCTCTTGTACTGATCGGGGTGGGGGTGGAATCTTCCCCTAAAGTTATCGTGGGATAGAGAAATGCCGAAGTAACGGTACATTGTCGCGTCGTCGTGAGTTGACCGCCAGTCAAGGTCATGTTGGAAACGCGTTGAAGTAGAGGTGGGGAAATTATGCGATAAAAATAAAAATTTGAATTTTGTAACCACAAAAACTGGGGTGGGGAAAATACGCGATGGGGGAAATTATGCGAGTAAATACGGTAATAATAATAATAATAATGCTCCATCGGGAGTGGCGCAGGTTAAAGTCACCAGTGTTCGGAAGTTAGGCAGAGGCTTCCTTTCGAAAAATGTACTACAGTCTCCCACAGGTGGTGGTAGAGAAAGTGGCACCCCATTCTGTAGAATAGCAACCACAATGCCTGTGCAACACCATCCAGCCTGAACGGTCAGAGGTGTTTCGTCTGTGTCGGACCAAGTGACCACCAAGACTGGGAAACCGTGTCAGTGCATCCAATGGTCATCGCAAATGAACTAGGATCTCATGTACGACTACTACACCATTACACAGTTAGGGACTGATCTCACAGGATACAGACAGCCACTACACCACGAATTCACCAGATGTTATCCATCGTTGAGGCTTAGCAGATAGCAGATCAGCGATGTTTCATACAAATTAACAATCTTGTTCCCCCATCCACACTTGCACGAATGAGGGAGGAAGTCGCTGAATCCATCCACAGGATACCACAACACACCCCACTGGAAGACATTACCTCTATGGCAAACACAGAAAAAATCTCTACCACACAGTACTCATGCCCAAACAGTACAACCATTATGATCATTTCTACACCCCAACTCAGGATGCCACTTCCTAAAGTAAACTAATCAAAACAACTCTCCATAATCATATACCATCTTAACACACACACTATTCCACAATACCTTGACAGTATCCAAACACTAGAAGACATCACACACTGTACTATGCTGCACAGGGAACCATTCGGGCATAGGCGGAATTTGGGGGGAGGCAGTTGTCCCCCCAATATTTTGAGGGGAATACAGTATATATAAATATATATATATATATATATATATATGAGGGGGCTAGAATCAAATGCAGCTAAATCCGTGTTTTGAAATTTTACACAAACAAAAAAAAACGTTTATTTTTTGTTTAAGATGGTAACATTGTATGAAGAAAGCATCAAAATACGTAAAATAGCAATTAGAACTCAGCAGATAGCACACTGAATGCCTACAATGACGGGTTATTATTTTATTGAATAATTAAAATGGATGTAGCTGCTTTTGATACCAAACGACTGGATTTAGCTGACTTCGTTTCTAACACGAATGGATATAGCTGACTTCGTTTCCAGCAACTAAACGATGACATCACTCTGACTAGTGATGTGCCTAGTCTACGTATCTAATAGAGTATTATCGAGGATTCAAGAATGATAATAATTGAGGCGTATCGATGCAAAAGGGACATTATCCACTTTTTAAAAAACTACAGAAACAAAGAAAAACTTATAATTACTCATATAGTTGTACAATTCCTGATTTCTGTTCACTAACTCATGAACATTTGACGATAAAGGTGAAGTCTACAATTTTCAGTTAGAAAAATCATAAGAAGTTATTGAAAAACAGTATTTTAAATTGGATTAACAAAATTAACAAAAAATGGATAATGTCCCTTTTGCATCTACACGCCTCAATTGTGTAAGAAACAACAGGACTATTAAAAAAAAAGCAAATATAGGAACAAAGGTTATACCGGCACCTTGACTTTTCGGAAATGGAGCGCTGTGATTGGCCGGCCGCGATTTTAGCTGTGTTCGTTTCCAACATCAGTGGATATAGCTGTATTCGATAATAATCATATATTTTAAAGTGGATTTTCGTAGGAAGTTATCTGCTTTTGATGCTATTATCTGCAGGTTACCTTCAGTGGCAATTTAAAATACTTTAAGGTTTGCGTTAAATCATTAGATTTTTTTGCCCCTCCCCCCAATCAAAATGCTGAAATTCCGCTTATGCATTCGGGCATTTGGGATCAAACAACACAACATACCTCCCACTGCATGGTCACAAGAATACATTCCTGTCAGTAAATACACCCATCTAGCATATGAGCTCCAGAAGCAGTGAAGGCAGGACGGAGTACATGTGGTACCCATCGTCCTGTCCGCCACTGGTCTGGTGCCTCACACATTGCACCATGGCCTCAGCACACTAGAACTTCACAAAAACACTTTTGCAGAACTCCAGAAGATTGTGGTTCTCAACACAACACGCATAGTTAAAAAATTTATGTACACAATCACACATCCCTAACCATTCTTGCCCAATTTTTTTTTTTGGGACACTTGACAATATGTGCTTTGGTCCTTGACCCGCCATTTTGTCTTTGCTGGGGAAACCCAAGGTTTGAAACTTTTACATAATAATAATAATAACAACAACTCATTGAACACTTACCCTTTATGTCCTTCCTTGAGATTACTCTTGCAGACATACAGACAGCATTAAAACATGTACACAACTGGAAGGCTCCTGGTACAGACGGTGTCCAGAACTTCTGGATCAAGAGGTTCACGTTCTTGCATGGGAAGCTAGCGCTTACACTCACTGACATAATCCAACACCCAGAACATATGCCTCTTTTTCTCACATAGGGTGTCACATACTTACAGAGCAAGAACACTGAAACTTCACACCCTGAAAACTACCATCCAATCACTTGCCTCCCACACTTTACAAACTCCTCACCTGCTGCCTCACAGACAAAATCTACACACACATCGAGACACATAACATTCTTTACGAACAGCAGAAGGGCTGCTGCAGGAATTCCCAGGGTTGTAAGGAGCAACTCCTTATTGACTCTATAATCCTGCGACAGGCGCACGCGAAGAATAGGAACTTACATATCACATACATTGACTACAAGAAGGTGTTTGATTCGGTCCCTCATTCCTGGCTCCTACACACTCTTCATCTCCACAAAATACACCCCAAGATCACGGCATTTTTGGATGCCACAATGAAGAGTTGGAACACAACATTACACCTACGCATCTCCAATACTACAGACTCCATTCCCATATGGAGAGGTATTTTCCAGGGAGACTCATTGAGTCCTCTTTGGTTCTGCCTCGCCTTGAATCCATTGAGCCACATACTAGATAGTACAAAACACGGTTATAGGCTTACCTCAGGCACTGTGACACCATACAAAATCACACACTTACTCTACATGGATGATATTAAACTCAACGCCACAAACAATGCACAACTTATTAATTTACTTCAAGTCACCACACAGTTCACCAAAGACATTAGGATGGAATTTTGAATCGACAAATGCCGCAAGCTACATATAACAAGCGGGAAGACTACGAATTTGGAGGGCTTTAAACTGGACCATGGGTTGGCCATCCAATCCATGGAAGAGGGAGAGACCTACACCCTGTAAAGAAAGTATAAACTCACCCAAGTATTTCAAATAACTTTTTATTAGAGGATTTGTTTACTTCACTTTTTTTTTCATAGTATATTTGAAAGCAATAAATTCACGTACCATTTAAACATCTCAAACATTTTGAGTAGTTTTTAAATTAAAAAATAAAAATCATTTTTCAACTGTAAAGAAAATATAAACTCAAAACATAATATTTCAAAAATTATTGAAATTAATAACGTGTTGGTTCTTTTTCTTCTCTATAATTTCTACCAATCTGTCAGGCATTGTCCCAATTAATTTTTTTCAAATCGGACATCTTTATCTGGTCCCAAGAATTCCAAATTGCAACCTTCAGATCATTCAAATGATGATACTGTTTGTTTCGGCCATATATACAATGTTTGCCATCCAACCCCACACGTTTTCAATTGGGTTTAGATCAGGTGAACGGCAGGGCCATAGAACGACATCAATTTTCTCTTTTTTAAACCACGCTTTTGTGGATTTTGACGCATGTATAGAAGCATTGTCTTCTTGATATTGCCAATTTGGCCCTCCTAGAATGGTCCAAATAGTATTAAATGGTCGTACATAAGATATATTTTATACAGTCTATCTGATAGTTTATACAGTCCATCTTGCCTTCCACAAACACTATATCTGTCTTACCTCCTACCCCAAATGCTGTCCACACCATCACTCCACCCGAACCTTGTTGTCTGCTTAATCTTATCTTTGACGGAGTGCTTACATCATGCCAGTATGCGGAATATTTGTCAGGGCCGTCAAGACAGAAACGTTTTTCATCAGAAAAAAATATTTCATACCATTTCACTGTTGTCTTAGCCCAGTCAAGTCGGCTGGAACGATGAGTGGCAGTGAGCTTGGGTTTAGCTTTCAGTTTTACAAAGTTCATGTGATTATTTGACATTAAGCTTTTCCATACAGTTTGGTGAGATACAGTCTTTGGTAACACACGAGCAATTTCACGGGTGGACATCTCATAAGACACAGCAAGATCTTGAATTCTCCGGTAGTCCCGAGGTGCGAGTTTTGGAGGTCTACCTGGTCTTTTTGTGGTTCCATAACTATCACCTTTCTTGATGACATTTTGAATAACAGTCTGTGAACCACTTAATTCTGAGGCTATGTGCCTTGTTGACTTTTTTTGACCAAGTAAAAAATGAATTTTTCGTAATTCTTTGTCAGTTAATGAATTTTCACGAGGCATGATAAACTAGTGGCATATGTTGCTTCGAAAATGAATGGATTACATACTTTAGTCACTTTTAGTTATCTTTATGCAAAGTTGGGATATTTCAATCACTTTGCAGATATCAAAATCAAAACATTCTTAGCAAGTTTATATTTTCTTTACAGTTGAAAATTGATTTTATTTTTTAATTTAAAAACTACTCAAAATGTTTGAGATATTTAAATGGTACATGAATTAATTTCTTTTAAATAGACTAAGAAAAAAAATTGGAAATAAACAAATCATATAACAAGAAGTTATTTAAAATACTTGGGTGAGTTTATACTTTCTTTACAGGGTATACAAGTATCTGGGCTTCCAACAAACTAGCGTCATTGACAACGCAAACATCAAAAATGCACTCAAGAACACATACCGTGCTCGCGTTCACAACATCCTCAAAACACAACTCAACGCCAGAAATAAAATTAAAGCCATCAACACTTTTGCCGTCCCCCACACTAACATATTCGTTCGGAGTAATTCCATGGACAAACACCGAATTTGAAGCACTACAACCTACAACACACACTATATTCACGAAACACAACATACACCACCCCAAGTCCGCTATGGAAAGGATGACTCTTCCCCTCAAGGAGGAAGGCCGAGGACTCATCAACCTCATCACCCTACACGAAAAACAAGTACACACACTTAGGGAACACTTCCACGAAAGAACACAACACTCCGCACTACACTCAACCATTGTCAAGGCTGACACACACCTCACACCCTTGGACCTCGAAATCCCTTCTCCAACACTCACCACCCCTGACACCTATACTCAGCAGCTGTGTGAATCATGAGCAGCTCAATGGCAAACCTCACCACGAACTCAGCCAGCCTCATGTCGACATGGAAGCATTGAACAGATGGCTGACGAGTAGTGAGCTGTTTGGGGAGACCAAAGGGTTCATGATCGTGATACAGGACCAAGTCATCCCCACACGCAACTACAAGAAACACATTCTACACGATGCAAACACGCATGACGACCCAGGAAATGCCACACTATGCATGAGACAATCGACCACATAATATCAGGCTGTCCCATTCTCTCCCAAACAGACTACCTCCACTGACACAATCAGGTAGCGTCGATCATTCATCAACAGCTAGCACACACTCACTTATTAAGAACACGGTCCCATACTACAAGTACATACCACAAAGCATATTAAAGTCATCCTCACATAAGCTGTACTGGGACCGTCCCATTCACATAGACAAAACCATACATCACAACAGACCTGACATCACACTTGTTGATAAGGTCAACAAACAGACCTATCTCATTGATATTGCAGTTTCTATCAGCAAGAACATGCAGAAAACTCACACAGACAAGATCAGTAAATACACTGACCTAGCGCATGAGCTCCAGAAGCAGTGGAGGCAGGACTGAGTACGTGTTGTACCCATCATCCTGTCTGCCACTGGTCTGGTGCCTCACACATTGCACCACAGTCTCAGCACTCTAGGACTTCACAAAAACACTTATGCAAAACTCCAGAAGGGTGTGATACTCAACACAACATGCATAGTTAGGAAATTTATGGACACAACCATACATCCCTAATCATTCTTACACACGTCTTTACACTTGGCAATATGTGCTTTGGTGTTTGACCTGCCATATTGTGTTTGCTGGGGAAACCCAAGGTTTGAAACTTTTACATAATAATAATAATAATAATATAGCCTTTTCATTCATTCGTTCGAATTGAATTCAATGAAATGAAAATTACTTGTAATTGCAATTTTAAATAGTTACAAACAACAATAGCTATTCAAAATATTACTCTATACTAAAAAAAATGATGATAAATAAAAAACACAAAATATTAATTACAATTTCAGTAAAATGTAACCAATGTACAATAAGTGCAAAGTACAACATACTAAATAAATTTAATACATAGAATTTTATGTATGGAATTATATAGTAATTCTATCAACCAAACTTTCATATCTAAAATTCTTATATTTTCATATTAATGAAATACATTTTCAAACACTATTTATTTCTTTTTCACACAAATAAATAAATTTCACATTTTTTTTACACAAATTAAAATTAAAATTATTGCAAATGTAACAACAATTTATAGGAAAATATAGGTCAAAAGACTTTTATGCATAAAATATAACTATTTCATACGATTTCTAATGAAATTATTCAATATTAATAAAATTTCGTAAATATTTTTCAACCATGGGATTTTTTTTTAATTAATAAATTCCTTATTTCACCGCTTATTTGTTCTTAACTGGTAGCATTATTTAGTAAACCGTTTAGTAATATATTATAATTATTAATCCATGTAATGTATGGATAAAATTGTTTGTTACAAATAAATAAAAACCGTTTTTTTTTTTTATCTGATTTTTTTGAAAATCAAACGGAAGTGACTCAAAACAGATTTAATACGTTCAAGTTTAGAAGCGAGCTAACAATAAATAAGCTTAAAATTCGTAACAGAAGATCATTTTTTATTTAGAATATTATTGTTTTTCTACTTTCTTCGATTTTTTTCATTTATTTCATCTAATTTATTTTAAATTTACTTCAAAATTTTTGGTTAGTTAAACCGTGGACTGGATGCATTTTGAAGTAGTATTTTTGATTATGCGCAATTTGCAATGTCAAAAAATATCAAATAAGTTTAATCTGAGAAAATGCTATTTCTATATTATAAATATAAAAGTATTTGTGTAAATTAGATTTTTTTTTTTTTATGATAGAATTCTTTAAATTTATAGCAAAATATTCTTCCTTAATTTCGGCCAATGATTAGACCTTCGTCTGTATTTTTTTTGTTCTTTTGTCACCGAATTGCGTCTGCGCCAAATATCGCAGTGGTTAACTTCCGTTTGTGGAAAGCGTATTGGAAACGCTTTTAAATATAATTCCCTGAAAGTCTTCAGTGATCTTGAAAAGAATGGAGACTTTGCTGGAGCAGCAGAGACGATATCATGAAGAAAGAGAGAGATTGATGGACGCCATGGTCAAAGAAATGCTTCATAAAAAAACAACAGTACGTGGTATTCGATAGACAATATGAAAATGTGTTCGATCATGTTGCTTGTACAGGATCACATTATTGAAATTCGGCTTATTTATATTGTTCACTAAGTCAGGAAATAATTAATAAAAAAGTAATGATTTTCCCCCACCCCAACTTATGTATTTAAATAACAATGTTTTGAAAATTACAAAGTAAAATTTTTAACAAAAGTCTTCTCACTTTCTAATGAGACATAGATTTATTTAGACCTGGTTTTCCTTAACCCTTTGAATCCCAAATTAATTTTTTGTAACAAAAACATTTTTTTTCATCTGTTTTATTGGAAAGGCATGATATTAAAGAGGTTTCAATAAAAAATTTTAATTTTCCCTAATAGGTTTAAGAAATATGACAAATAGGACTGAAAGGATACTAAGTACCAAACACATTATTTACTTATTAATTATAATGTTTATTGTATTTTAATAATTTGTCACTTATATAATGACATTATAATAAACATATATTATTGATAATTAATTTATAATAAAATAGAAATTGAAAAGTAGAATAATATAAAATAATACAGTAGAGCCCCGATTATCCGCGATAGTCGCGAAAATTTTTTTTTAAATTACGAATCTCAAAAAAAACCAATTTTAATCCAAGCCAATAACAGGGAAAATACAATAGGCCCTACAGCGCGAATGTCGAAAATTACTGACAGGTTTGTGCATCGTAATCCTATAGGCCTTCTTGGAATTTGTGAATGAGTGGCAGGCTCTTACACTGCAGAAAGCTTTCTGCTATACTGTACATATTTTAAAGTTTTACATATTATGTTTTTTGTACAATAAAACGTAGTTTTTAATGGTGAAATATTTTTTTTCGTGTTTACGCCTCATTTTTAGTCATTTTTTAGGGTTATCCGCGAAACCCTTGCCACCGAATACCGTGGATAATCGGGGCTCTACTGTACATATAAAGCCGATAGATACTTTTACATTATATAAGATACTGCATTTGCTCAATTAGATATCTGTAAATATTATAATACAATTTTATATAAAAAATTTAATGCTAACAGTAGTTATATCTTTACATTGTGTTCTTTTTGTTTTGGTTCAGTTCATTTGTTATGGAATTTATAAAAACAATTTTTACTGCTCGTAAGGCACAAGCTCACTTTACATTTGCAACATAATAACTGAGTAAAGCCATTTGGGCAGAACTTTCATCTTCCTTTTTTTCATTGTATTCTGGCTAGTGATGAACTCCATCATAACGAATGTCATCTACTGGCCATGATGCAAACTGTTTTCTTTGAATGCATGGTTGTGTATATGTAGAGAATCTTCCACCCTTCCTTTCATTAGCGTTTCCAGCATTTGTAAGTGCTGAGGCAATATGCGACTGTAATTTGAGGAGAGAGTACTGAGATTTCTCTCCATTCTGCTGCTGATGAACTTAAAATGTGACTTCCTGTCATGTGCCCTTCTGGTCCCAATGTTGCTTTAAAGCAACGGGTATTTCAAAACAGTATTATAACGCAAATAAAGAGCGTTATAACTTACCATCAAATTTTATAGATTATTATACTCTCTAGCAACAGTAACTACAAGAAAAAAATTAAATAATTTATTTTTTCAAAAAAACAAAACAAAACAGGTAGTTAGAAAAAAACGTTAAAATTCTTGAACTTATTGCGTTTTTGTCGTCCCCAAACTGTATCGCTATAATGAAAAAAATTTGACAAATCTATCACCAATAAGTATAAATAGGTAGAAGAAACATGTTATTTTCAAACTACAACAGTGTGTAATGGTTAAGTGTGGAATCTGAATGCAAAAATCCATTTACAAATACATGTTGCTTAAAAGCAACAGTGGGAATGAAAGGGTTAAGGTTTTACAAAAGGTAGACAGTGACAGGATTCAATAGTTAACTTTTAAACATTTTAGACTTTTAAGGATTATTAATTAATGATCAAAAACGTAAAGACATCTGAGCAGTCTTATTCTTTGGGTTCGGTAAATGGTGAATGTTTGTTAGTACTTCTAATTGCATCTGAACAGTTAGCCTATAGTTATTTAAGCAGTTCTAACTGTTGTTGGTCTTTAAATATTTACAGCATTAATTAAAACGAGATGGATATTAAATAGAAGAAGTTAATTATGGGAAGTCTCAAAAATCATTTTACTGAAATTAGCTTTATTATTATAAAATGTTTCTTAGAAACATTAACAGCCGATTTCAAATAAATAGTCTTAAGCTAATTCTGGATTAAGTCCAACAGAATCCAATAGGAGTTGCGAGTTTAGATAATACTAATAGCATTTGGAGAAATCAACCTTTAGACAGTTCCAAACATAACAATCTTAAAATCAAGTTTATAATCTACGTTACAGGCTGTGTTAGCCAGAATTCGTGATTTGCTAACAGTTGTCCTTCATTTTGAACCTGGTAAAAGTCTATTACACGGATAGTATTCCCAAAACATTTAGGAAAGATTTTTCTGATTAGATTTTCGATTATGATGGTGTTAAGGTGGCCTTAAATCTCATTAACAGCTATATATATGGGACTCGCTTTCAGGCACGTAGCCTTCAGGGAAGAACAAAGAAAAGAAAGTGTAAATGTTCGTGTGTATGTATACTTGATGAAATTGAAAGAGCCTACTCTCGCCATAGATTTTAGTATTAAGATCATTTTACTTTTAAAGTCATTTATATGACTTCCCCTTTACCAACTTAGGCAGTAATTAAAATTATTAAATAAGAACTGACGAGAAACTTAATGGGAACATTGTATAGCTATTTATTCACAAATATCAGGTGGTACAGAGAAACACATGTCATTTTAAAATTGTACTTTTCGAGATTTTTTGTCAGCAAATGTTTCAATCACATCATCATAAAACACTTTCGACGCTACTTCATGCTCAATGTTAATGATGCTTACATTCGTTAGCCTTTTTTGACCTGTTTTATTGTGAAGATAAATTTTACTAGCTTTAGTTTACTAAAACATTTGAAGTAGAAGTTACAGATTTTGGGAGGTAGATTCTAAGAGCCACAGCAATATTAGGATATGTATTTTGGAATCTATTTTTATAAATAAAATTCAAAAATTCAGCTAGAATGGAATTTTATTTATTTGAAACTTTCAACTTCAAGAAGAATTTCATTCTTATCTAGATCATTTTTATAACCCTTGCCAATTCTACGGCCTGTACCTTGAGATCATCAATTGACATAGATTCGAATTGATTCCCTTGTAGATATCTGAATTGGATATTGTCTGAATCTTTCTCTTATGCCTAGTTCCCACTAGGCTAGTAATTTAGTAACTAAATATGTCTGAACAGCAACAATTTAGTCGTGTTCTATGTTTTTGGGCAAGTAGCACCCCCCTCCACTCGTCACTGCTCACTGGTTCATTGACTAAACAAGTCAAACCTCTTGTTTTAGTCGAGTTCATTAGCTGCCGCAAAAATGTCATTTCGCTGGAGCGAAGAAACAACTTTAAAATTTGTTTCAAAATATTTAGAACATGAGTGCTTGTGAAATATTAAGTCCCCACATTATAAAACTAATATTCTAATGCAATTTCCTTCAGAAGACAACTCTTAGCTTCTTCCATTAATCCATTTTCGTATCCATTGCTTTCTTTTCTTTATCACACAAATTTCATCTTCCACCTCTACTAAAATAACCAATACCATAAGCTTTATTAGCTTATTCACTTTATTGGGTAGCAACCTGTTCATCTTGAAAAACACCACTCAATTGTGTACTCTACTCGACCAGTGCGAACGATTGTTTGGGCAGTAGCGAGTATTTTAGTTACTAAATTACTCACCACACAACAAAATACTAGCCTAGTGGGAACTAGGCATTAGATCCAGAAGTATTTGATCGATGATTTCTAGAAGGGATATTCTAAGCTTATCTTCTTTGGATAGCAACACACTTTCATCTTCACAGAGTTTGTCAAACATTCTGTTTTTCTTTTGCTATCTTACTTGTTTCCAACTTGGTTCTATACCACACTTTTGAGCAATACCTTATGCTTCTCTTGTTGATTCCAAAATAGACCATGAATATTTTGTACAGCGTAATCAATGGTGATGTTTTTCTTGTGAAGGACTTTATTACCCTTTCAATGTGTCTTAACACTTTGTACCAAAAGCATACCATAACAGTAAACTTGAAATTTGAAACATTTAATAAAAGAGAGTTCGTCTCAGATTTTGTTTCTTCGTTTGATGAAGTGTGAGATTTCAGATAATTCAGGGCAACCATAAGTGCTTCTAGCTGCAGATAGATTGCTCTTAAAGCTCCCACTTTTGCTGACCGTCTCGACTGATTCACTGCCTCTAGACTGATTGCAGATGAGTTTGCAAGATAACTCATCTGAAAGTAGATGCTGGAAAACGTGAAAAGACATTGAATTATGCCAAAAAAAAAAAAGCTTATAGCATCAGTGAAACTGCTTGCAGCATTAAGTCCAACTAAGTTTAAGGAATGTACAGTACATGGTAGAAAGAAAGCTTTTTTTTTTTCATTTATTTAAATTTACATTACAGTCCAGCTAGAGGGATATACATTTACAAAAATAAAATAAAAAAATCCTTCTAACAGCAGGTTTTGAAAATTGATTACAATTTGTGATATAGAATATATTGTATTTTAATTAAGAATTTATTACAATCTAAAACATTTATTAGTACTCCGTATAAGTTAAATCTGTTGTTTTAATTATATATATTTATATACATGTATGTATTTTAAGAAAAAGTGATACATATTACAATATATATTTCATGATTTGTTAAAAAATGCTTAAAGATAATATAATAATGTTTTGTTTTGTTACATTTATTTTACAACTTAATCTTGCCATCTATAATGTTATTATATATCAGTATTTTTAATTCTTTATAACATTTTGTTTTGAGCTTATTTTTGGAATTTGGTTGAAAATAATATTAAGAATTCTATTTTTGATTCTAAATTCGTAATTGTTTTTTCGAGGGTCAGTATTAAAAATATTTGTAAAAATTCCTTCTAGTATTGTGTAAACTATTATAATTATTTGAATTACTTATGATTTAAAAAAAAAAATATTATTATGTTAAAAATAAATTTTTGTTTAGGATATAAGATTTTGAATTTTTTAGTTTTTGTATTTGTTCTTCTTCAGTTTTGGTTTTAAAGTCTACCAAAATTAAATTTAATATTTTTGTAATTGAATTGTTTATGCGATTAATTTCTGTTTTATTTAAATGAATCCAATTATTAAGTCCGTAATTTATATAGTCAACAAGAGCCTTATAAATTATTATTTTAGTTTTAATAAGAAATCGATCGTTAGTATGTCTAAAAATATAAATAATTGTATTAAGTCTTTTTAATATAAAAATTAGATGGTCATTCTAGGTGAATTTATCATTTATAATAATTAATCCTACATATTTAGTTTTGTCTACAACCTCAATGCTATCACAGTTACATATATTCTTTTTATTCTGATTTTTATGAATAAATTCAAAAGAATTGAAATATAATTTTGAAGCAATATTTAATCTTTTGTTTTTCATTTTAATGATTAATAATTTAGTTTTTTTGAGGTTAATTTTCATTTTATAATTCTGTTGAAATCTTTTTGTATACAGTATTACCTCGGGTTACGAACGTAATTCGTTCCAGAACTCGGTTCGTAACCTGAAACATTCGTAACCCGAAATATTGAAATCAATGAAATAGAGACGATCCATTTCAAGATGACAGAATCGTTCCTTTTTATTAACATCCGGTCATTTACCTGACAAAACGCAAAGAAGATGTGTACTTCACGTATTAAATAAAGAGAAAGAAAACAGCCAAATAAATTAAATGTAAATTATTACATTTAATAAATACATTATACAAATAAATACATTACGATGTCTTGTTTACATTGGAAAAAGAATGATGTGGGCGCGGAGAGATAAGTTCAGATGCTAGGTGAGACGACTTTGGTGTGATTTGGCCCCGTAACTTGTAACTTTGTACTGTATGCGATCGTTTGTCTCCAACGTTAAACCTAGCTCTCTCTCTCACCTTCATTCGTAACCCGAGGCACTGTTCGTTACCCGAGACAAAAAACTTTCGAAGTTATTGTTCGTAACCCGAAATGTTCGTGACCTGAGTCGTTCATAACCGGAGGTTTCACTGTATTAATATTATTATTGTCAGTTTTGCAATTAATAAAATCATCAGCATATGCAAAAATTTCAGAATTTTTAATGCATTTGACTATTGAATTAGTATGTAGCAAAAATAGTAGTTGGATCGCTGAGATGCCTTTTTCATATTGTAAAATTTACTGTACAAATTTTTTAATGAGATTTTTATTTTTCTATGCTTTAGGTAGTTTTTTATTAATTTTAGTGGAGTGCCTCTGATACAGTAATTGTTGAGTTCTTATATTAGTATATCATATTCAGTACAATCAAAAGCTTTTTGAAAATTGATAAATATAATGTATTTACACTGCTTTTATTTAAATTTTTATTAATATACTCAATAAAGTTATCTAATAATATATTTGTGCTGAGATGATTTTGAAAGGCATATTGATTTTTGTTTATGATTTGATTCTTTGCAATGAAATTGGTAATTGAATTAGTAATATAAATTTCAGATATTTTAGATAAGTTTGATACTAATGATAAGTTTGATGAGATTTCAGTCTTTTTCTCAGATTTATAGATTGGCTTTATTTTTGTTTGGAGAAAAATCCCTGTATCTATAAATAGAAGAAGTTTTAATACTGCAAAAAAATTGAATAAATTTCTTAATTTTTTATTTCTTATATTGAGATATTATCAATACCTCTAGATTGAATATTTTTTAAATTTTTTATTATTTTTAATGCCTTTTTTTTTTTTTTTTGTTGGAGGAAATAGCACTAGAGAATTTAAATGAAGACTTGATTTTTGAATTATGTTGGATTTATAGTTATATATCTCTACTTCACCAGCATGTGCAAAAAAATTTACTAAAGCTACTAAGTCTATTTTTTAATCCTTTTTTACTTATGACATGCTCAATTTCATTGTTTCTTTTATTTTATTTTTTGCTTATATTTAAAGTAGAATTGATTAATTTCCAGTAATTATTAATGTTATTATAATTTTTTTCAAAATAATCATAATATTTTTTTATTTAATTATTTACCCATTTCTTTTCTTCTTATAGTTTTTTTTTTTTTTTTTTTTTTTTTTTTTTGTGTGATTTTTTTCAAATTTCAAATATAATCTGTCTTTTTCTTGTATATGGATAGCTAATTCGGGTGTCATCCAATTTTTTTTCAGTTTAATTTTATTGTTTGATGTTGTACTGTTTATTTCGTTACTGGATTGTTTTTTGTATATACTTTTATATGACTTTATTTCTTAATTTGTAGAATTTATTAAGTATTACTTTTGGACTATCATTATATTTAACTAGCCGGGTACCATCGCTTTGTTCTGGAACCCTTGCATATATAGCATTAAAAAAAAAAGTTATTTATTTAGCAAATTAATATTGAGATCGGAGAATATAGGACTTCCCAGCTCGTTGGGGCCTTCTCCGTATGTTTCGATATCATGCTGATTTATGAAAATATGATCTATATTTGTATTTACATGAATTGTACAGTTGTTTCTTGTTGTTTCGTAAAGACAATTTTTGAAAACATTATTGCACATAAGTTTTAGGTATTTCTGTACTGCATTGTTTTTATTCATTTTGAAATGATCTATATTTATGTCGCCATTTAGTATAGTTGGACAGTTGTTTAATAGATTTTCATTTTTTATGAATAGATTCTCTTAATTCTTCAGTAAATTTACCGTTCTTTGTGTTTGGTGGTTTATATATGGCTAAAATTTAATATTTTGTGTTTTATTTGAAATAGAAATTGCCCTCGCTTCGCTCCTCATCGCTCAATTTCTAACGATTAGTTTGCTGTTCTAAACTTGACATATGAACAAAACTACTATAATTTAAAATTTAATCTTTTTACAATTTTAAATTGCTAAGTGAGGATAATTTCTAGTTGTCGCACTTGATCAATTAAATATTTCAAATTTAAAAAAGCTATTTTGTCTGTCATTTGAATGAAAAAAATCGAACACATTTTTGAAAAATACTAGGTTTTATTACAAAACTTCATGATAAATAACATCTTTTGTGAAAATTCTTGAATCATTTTCCAAAAGATTTCCTTGCTCTGACGTTTTAGTAATTTGTAAGTTAACTTTCTTACAAATTTTCTAATTTTCCTTATTTCTTAATCTCGACAATGCGACGTATAATTGTCCATGAGAAAAAACAGGCTCATTCAAAATTATTCCAACATGATCAAATGTTGGACCTTGTGATTTGTTAATTGTCATGGCGAATGCTGGAATTATTGGAAATTGTCTACGTTTGAGAATGAAAGGCAAATTTGAATCGTTTGGTTTCAAGTCAATTCTTGGAATTGTTACTAATTCATTTTTGTGGGATGCATTGATGATTTTTGCACAAATTAAATATAGATGACATGAAGTTACAATTAGTCTTGTTCCATTACACAAACCATTCTTTGGATTTAAATTTCTTATCACCATGACTATCATTCCAACTTTTATGTTAACAATATGAGGTGGCATTCCAGATGGTGTGAGTGAGTTAAGAAATTCAAATGTTATTTCTTTTGCAATTTGGCCATTTTGATCATTTATCACAGAATCGTTGCTATTGTATGTGAATTTTCTTCCATGCATTCGATCAATAATAGTATTATTCAATGTAAGAGCATCAATGTTTGTAGAATATAAAATGACTCTTTCAGATAAATCTTCAGGCGAAAGAGATTGAAGATCATTTCCAAAAAATTAATGAAACTATATCTTTTTCTGGATCAACAATCATATCTTCAGGAATCTCAACAGTATCACTTGGAAGATTGCATATTTGTTCACACTTTCATTTTTGTGCCTTCACAAACATCTCACAATAGCCAACATGAAATTTTTCACATTTTTGCATGTTTCTTGCAAATGCAGAAACATTTGTGAATGACTGATATATCGTTTGATAGAACTTTCAAATACCAACATTTTCTGAGTATAATGTTCTCTTCCAGCTTTTATACTTTTTGTTTAAATTGAGAAAAAGTCAAAATTTGACCCTTTAAAAGGCGCCATTTTGGAAACCAAAAACTTTTTTCGAAAGATTTTTTGTAGCATTTTGTTTGTCTTAAAAAGATCTACATTTTATCCATTTGCATGACCAATCTATCTCTTATAGTTTGGTCACAAAATTGGAAAAACTTAGTCTTATGACAGACAGAATAGCATTTTTATATAATATAATAGTATTTTTATTAATTGCAGTCATAATTTTATTACAAAAAAATGGCTTCGTTAATGATTTTGATTATGATTTGAAGAGAAAGAGAAGGATTTTCTCTTTTTTATTTGTATTTTCTTTTAATCCCGATGAAGTCCCTTAATTGGGATGAAATATAGAGGTTTGAAGAAATGAAGAAAAGTGGGTTTGTTTCGTTATTTTATATATATATATATATATATAATATATATTTATTTCGTTAAAGTATTTTTTTAATTTTTTTTTATTTATATGATTATTTGTTTAATTATTTTTAATGATTTGAGTATTAATAATAATAATATTATTATAAATCAGATATATCATTGTTTATTATATTAGCATATATATTTGTGTCTGATAAATTCAAAGCAGTGATCTAAACATGTTTTAAAGTGACTAATTTTGATTATACTGTCTAGTAATTTTGTTAATGTGGATTTTTAGTTAATCCATAGTACGCAGAAATTTCCAAACATTTTAATGTAGAATAGGAGTAATTAGATTCTATAATATTAATATTCATATCACCCAAAATAATTATATTTTTATTAGTATTTATTACTTTATTAATGAGTGAATCAATTTCACTCAAAAAGTTCTCTTTATTAGGGGTTGGTATATGACATATAGAATTGAAAAGATGCTTTGTTTCAGAAGCATTTGAAGTTTCACTTTTAAGTATACATGTGCAATTTTCATGATTTATGCTTTCAATTGGAATTTCAGTTAATAAGTATTTTTTTCTATAATAGATTATAATTCCGCCTCCTTTGTTATTGTTTCTTAATGTACTTATTGATAAGAAATTTGGAATTTAATATAATTTTTTTTCATTTTCTTTAATATTTACTTCTAATAATATTATGAAGTCTAGCAAGGATAATTGATTTTTTTTATTGTAACCATAAATAAATCAAAAAAATTTCTGATATTCCTTATATTTAAATATAAAATATTACAATGACTTTCTTCGTTGATTACTGTGTGAAGTCCACTGTTCTAAATTTTGGAAAAAGTTAGTATTTTCCGATGTTATGTTTGTTCACATTTTTTTTAATACTATTTTCCTTAAATCTTCTTTGGTTGTTATTTTTATAATCCTGGAATTGTATTCTTTTATGATCATTAATTTTGATCCATATAGATTTATAATGTTTCTCTTTTGCAGTTGTTTTGGTTTTCCAGAAAAGGGTTTTTTCCTCTCTTTGTTAGATTATCATTGAAGTAGATTCTTGTTAAGTCTTTGTTTGGATAAATATCATGTTTGTCAGTTGTTTTAATTCTTTTAAGCTTTTCGTCCATTTTTCTTTAGCACTAATAGAATTAAATCTAATGATGATTGGAAGAATTTTATTTTTATTGTAAGTTTGTATTCTGTGATAATCTTCATTATAATTGACTTCAGGTCTTCTTTAGGATATGTTTTTAGTCCATTGATTTCTAAGTTATTTGATCTCATTTTTTCTTCAATTTTATTTAATTCCTTAATTCAATAGAATTTATTTTGTTCAGTGTTTTATCTTTGTTCTCCTCAATTGTGGTAAAAATTTTTATTTGATTTTCATTTGATTTGAGTTTTTCAAAGATTATATCATATTGACTGCTGATATGGTCCATACTTTCTTTAATATTTTGTATTTCATATTTAATTTCATTAATCTGTTCTAATCCTTTATTTATTTTACAAATATCTGTTTTTATTTCTTGTATTTTACGTAGAATATTACTATTTATGGGACAAGTTTCTGGTGTCTTCACATTCTTTAGAGGGGATGCCTCCATTTTGTCTTCCATTATTTTCACGTCATTTCTTTCATTTTTGAATTTATCTTCCTTTGTAGCTTTCACTCTAATTGAAATGTTATTACAGCCCTTACATTTCCATTTTGTTTTCTTTGATGGTGTAAGGTTTACTTGGTTTTCACCTAAGTCAGCACACTTATCATGATATCCACGTCCATACCCGGCACATCTGATTTCTTGCTTCATTAAGTCTTTTGCATTTTGTACATTTTATTTCATTTTGAGAATAATCTGTCATTTTTCTTGTTCTATTTAAATAACTTTGTAGTCTATATCACAGTATACTAGGTCAGTTTATAATATATAATACTGGCTAGCTGATTTTTCTCAATTAACCTTGTTTTAACGGCTTTGTATTTATCAGCCATATTGGCATCATTATCATAGGACTGTTCTCAACAGTTTTTCATGTCTAGTTCATCATTTTCTGTTTTTCAAGAATTAATTCAGTTAATCCAAAACCAGCTTTTTCTGTTGCAACTAAAAAATTAATAAAACTTTCAACAATCTCACAGCCATTGTCTTCTACTTTTATATAACCAATAAACTGGAACATTTGTTCCAAATGACTCAAATCAGAAGTGCAGTCAAACATGACTGCGAACTATTTAGCTTCTCTGACATCATTTAAAATACTGTGCAATTACTTCGATAAACTCATTCTGGATATCATGGAAAAAATAAGTTAGTTATCCTTTTTTTGTGGCAGTTCTAATACTCTTTAAGAGGCTGGTGGTAGTGAGAGACAAGTTCAACTATGTTTAAGAAATTTCCACCTTGGGGATTTCCAATATTTTCTATCTTCTCGTCAGATCCCCTGAAAGAGGCGGTGTTTAGCTAAGTAAATAATAATATCCACAATTGCATTCAGAACAGCTCGCCAATGGTTTGTCTCTGCACATCTTTATTCCACCAGAATCATGCTCTGGAATCCTTTTACTTAATTTTTTTTCATTCTGTAAACCCTTCTTCTTTAGCTAAGAAAGAGAATCTGCTCAGAAAACAATCTGCAAGTTATACAGAACGTACCATTTTTACACTTACTATATACTAACCATAATTGACTGATTTTTTTTGTCCATTTGGCAGTAGTTCAAAAATAACCATTGTTTGGTAAGATTTCTCCCTTCCCTAAGAGTTGGGCTCAAATCTGGTTCAGTGAAATGATCAGCCCTCATACTTGTAATAAAACACCTTTGTGCATCACAAAATTGTGTTGGACAAGAAACCAGGTCTTGAAAATCAATTCAAAATCTGTACTTTGCCGAAAATCATTTTTGGATACAGATTTAGAAATGGGATGGTTGTTGTGGCCAAACATTTTGCTTTTAATCCACAGCTGTTTTATCACTTTTCCATTGTAAAGGTTGCGACTCACTGAACGATTCCTTATTTGGCTCTTCAGTACTCTTCATGCTCAGCTTGCTTCTGCTGAAATAACTTACATTAAAAAAAAAATTAGCGGGCAACCTAGGGGCAAAAAGAAATATAGACTAAATTCAAATTAAACCATGCCACTTCTCAGGAATCGAACTCGAAACCAAGGAGATGTTCAACCTACTATCTAGATAGGGAAAAAAATATTTTTAACATATGTAACTTAATTGCCTGAAATAAAAAGGCCAACCCACAAATTAAGAATGAAAAACATTTAACATATTAAAAGATTACATGTTTTTTATTCTTAATTTTTGTGTTGGCCTTTTTATTTCAGACAATACCTAGATAGGGAGTTTAAGTTTTCATTTATTTATTAGCAATTCCCCGCAGCTTTGTTTGCTCCGATTTTGTTTTTGTGGCTAAGTTTGTTATGTCCGCAGAGTGGCACATATTCAAATCAGAGTTGTAGTTTCTAAGACAGCAATACAAAGATTGCTAGCATGTTAACCACATACGTTTTGGTTTATAGCTCTGCTTCTGCTCAACAGACCATGATTATATTTACCCCTTTTACTCCACGATGATCACCTTTACAATAAGAAAAGTTTCATTTAAATTGGTTAAGTAGTTGTTGCTATAATGAGCACTACAACAATCGGTATTGAGTCCACAGATTATTTTTTTTTGCTTACTGCTCTGCTTCTGCTTAACATACCATGATGATACATACCCTTTCGTGCTAATCTTCTTTCTAACAGTGAAAGTTTTATTCAAATTGATTCAGTAGTTTCTGAGATTAGTGGCAATGAATGGACAGACAGATATTCTAAAAAATGGCTTATTATGGTTCAGTATCGTATAAATAACAGAACTAAATTAAAATTCTAAAAAATTTTCAATGTATAGAGAAATATTACAGTTTTATTTATATATGTAGATAGATATGTATAATTAGCAAAGTAGACTTAACGTCATTCATTTCTTTTGAAATTCTTGATGAAAGATAATAAACATGAGACCTTTTTCTCCCTGTCCTTTGTTCTTCTCCAATTTTCCGTTCACATTGTTTCTTTGACATTTTTCAAGTGCTTTTAATTAATTAAATTATTCAAATCTGAGAAATTAAAAATTACCACCTCTGCATAAGTTCGAATAGCAATAATAGTAGGTATCTATAAGTAAGTAATTCCCGAGAGTTGAACCACTGTGTTGGACTTTGTACTCGTATGTTTTAAGCAGTCTTTGAAAAAGCCGCCTTTTTGTTTCTGCGTTGGTTTGTCAAATGTCGTTTAGCTACCAGTGTTATTAAAAGCATAAGTAGGTACGAATTGCACAGGACAGGAGTGACTAAATCATATATGTACGATACTTAATGTACAATGGGCAATCAATATGAACTTTATACAAATTAGGGCTGCCACCTGTTGTGTGTCAATCAATGCAAATGTTCTTGATCCTTCCATCTGTAATCAGTATTAAAATGATTAATTAAGTAATAGTGTTAAGTACTGTCAGTAACAAAATTTATGGAACTGGAATTAAATATTATGTCTTTATATTTTATTTCCTTCACTATCATGGCAATAAATGAGATATGGAGTTTCATCTTTTTTCCCAAGCCTCCTTGTGAAATTCAGTTGGTGTTCGGCGCCCAAGGCTCATGCCTCAGCTACTTTAACTCTGGAGGCTAAGCTGCACAAGGAACAAGGTATGAAACTGAGAAGTTTTTGAAAAGATCAGTAATACATACAGAAGAAGAAAGGAAACTTCCAAACTCATGCTGGGATTTCAACCGAGGTTCAGGCATATCAACCTCTTGGCAGGTTGTCTTCTTGATCACTCAGTTGTATTCAAACAGCATTCCTAGCTTGAGACAAAATGTATTTTAGATATTCTGGTGAATACTTTTTCTGTAAAATATAACAATTTAAATCACCATCAGTAGAGTGCCGTCACCTAGAGCTAATCCGATCACCTATTTAGAAAGTTTGTTCTCCTTTGTTGTAAGATAAATTTCTGCAAACCTGTTTTGGAAAATTTTCTTTTTAAAAAGATAACTATTGAATAGTGTTGTGTTGTGTCCCCGGATCAATTTTCGGATCATTGATCATAGTCACACTCTATGATAGGGAATTTCTGTTGCTTTACTATCGTTCAGATATTATCCAGGATGCACCCTAAGGTAACAGTCAGACTTCTGCCTCCTATGAAGAGAAACAAATACTGAAGAAGAAAGAAACGTCCAAGCCCTGCGCCAGGATTCGAACCCAGATTCCGATATATTCTGCCTTATGGCAAGCTGCCGTCTAGACCACTCGACCATGCCAAATGGCAATAGTGTTGTTACAGAAAACAAAGAGCATCAGCAAATTTTTCTCCATAAATGCAAATAATAATGTTGCAGTCTTCTTAAATTTTTAGTTCACTAAAAATGAGAAATTTGTTAAGTATTGTTTTTGATAATACTGTGCCTGTGAGGTAAATAAAATCTTTCATGTTTATATAAAAAAAAAAAAAAGTTGTGAAAATGTCACTTACATTTTCTTTTTCTTTCTTTTTTTTATTGTAGCACAGAGAACAGATTAATGGAGAACATCGATTGAAACAGCTGTTAGACGTGAGTACATTTGAAAATGCCATATCATTTATCCTGCTTTTAACTCATGGAATGAATACTAAAGTTGGCAATTGGCCAATGAATTAATTGTTAATATAAGATGTTTTAGTTCAGATCATAAATTCTTTGACATACAAGTGTTTTCTGGATTTTTTTTTTTCCTATATTGAAATATCATTAATAAGAGTTGCCATCAGTCTCATATATCTTGTATTTGTTGCCAAAATTGTATATTGTATTTTATGAGTTGATAATCCTGTATAATAGAAAAAAAAAATCAAGAAAGAAAGAGAGAAAAACAGAAATAATCAAAATGTAAATTTTTGAAGTCTTAAAGTTCATTTTTATATGAAATAGAAAAGTGTTAGAAAACAAACAAAATTTTGACTTTCTATTTCATAATTTACAAATACATGTTGGGTCTAAATAGTCAATTTAATAATTTATTATCATTTTAATTCTCAGCACAGTTCTTTATTTTCATACAAAAAAAATAAATAAATAAATCTGTTTGTAAAATAAATTTTGTAACTGAAAATTTTAATGAACTCTGATTCAAACAGTCACCTAGTTTGATTTCCTTGCAATTTATATTGAAGTACAAGGGTATCTTTAAAAAAAGGGGGAGGATGGGGAAGATTCAAATCCAATTTAGAGCTTTGAAGAAAGTGTTCCTTATTTCATTGAGTGTGGATAACTATTAATTTGAAGTTTGTGGTAACTATTTGACGACCATTTGTTAAGGTTTATATAAAAGTCAAATAAAATATTTGTTTTATATATTGTCGTATAGGGAGAGTTTCATCCCTTTTGAGATCAGTTTTTAAAATGTTATGGAGGTGTATGGTTGATTCACTTTTTTAATAAATGAAATACCGTGTATTAAAGATTTCTTGAGGCACTGCTTTAAATATAATTCACTCTGTATGACATAAATCACAAATGAAACAGAATTCAATATTAAATTCTATAACTTTTTTTTTTATTTTGATTTTCAGAGAAGTATGGAATGTACAACTAATCTGAGAGATTTGTATGAAGATAAAGATGGGTAAGTTAATCCCTTAATTTTAATAGAACTTGACTAGGGAGAGATTTGTCTGTAATTTGGTAATACAGTTCACATCTAGATCTGTTATTACATACTTAAAAAATATAGAAATCTTGAGATCATCCATAAATGATCACTGCATCTGATGGTGTGAGTGTGGTAACTGTTTTGAGCAATGAGGAGACAAATTGTCAAATTAATATTTATTATCATTATTACATATTGTGAGGAATTATTTGCTTATTGATTATTTATTTTAAACTTGTGGGAAAAAAAAATGTAATACTGTGACATTTTAAAGTTTATTGAAAGCTGATTTTTGAAAAACATTTAATTTCTTCAAAATCAGATTTAAGCATGATTACACACACACACACACACACACACACACACACACACACACACACACAGAGGTGTGAGGAAGTTTTAGGTCACAAGCATCTTGCCATAGCTTGAATCTAAAAATCATGATCAGGTTGGAAGAAGCTCAGCATTTCATACCCTTGAGTAAATTGATATAAAATAATGAGCTTTCATTTGCTTAAGATGCTTTCATTTGTAAAATATATATAAAATTGCTTCAGTGATTTAACTTTACTCAATAGAAAGTTAATTCACTTTCTATTCACTCAATTTTCAGTTTTCTATGTTAAGACTTTAAGCATAAACACCCGTCCAAAATAGAGGTAGAATTTTTTAAAGGAATCAAAAATTGTTCCTGTTAGGTGTGCTGCAGTGACTTAAACTGAAAAATTGGCAGCACATTTAGATTCTGTAACACTAAGTATTCCTAAGATTTTTGTAAAAAAAAAATGTAAATATATATATATAGTGTGTTCACTAGGCTAATCAGTGCATAATACGGGTCAAATTGGACTTGGATATTATTGTGTTTCTTTCAAGAATCCAGTTATGAAATATTATAATAATAAAATCCAAAATGGCAGCTAGTAAAATTTATGGATGTAAACTGTCACTTATTTTAGAGCATGTGAAAAATTGAGAATAGAACTTTGGGAAAAGCAAAATGTAATTTAATCTAAATCAAATATCCATTTATTTCTTTTTAATATTTATTTATTCTGTTATGAAAATGTAATTTGCTTTTTTTTTTCTTTCTGACTTTCTCAACCTTCCCTCCTCCAATGTTACCATCCAGATTTCTTGTTAATATTCTTTGACCATTTCCACCACTGTGTATCATTATGTCATGAAATTTTAGTAATTCATTATAAAATGATAATATACCATGTGATGATACAATATTAATTCCAGTCTATTTATATTATATATGAAAGCTAAGATAGATTACCAATTATTATTTTGACAAGTTTTCTTTATGAAGTATATCATATCTTAATCTTGGTTAGAGTTTGTATATAGTCACTTCCTGGAGACAATTTATATAGGTAGACTGGTATCTCAAAAGTGAATCTTAGTTTAGTGCAGACTTTATTCATTTTGAAATTCGTTGTATTTCTATCTTGGCTGGCAGACCAATCAGACTTTGCAGAACCAGTGTCATTTCCTTGGACCTTTAGTGCTATCATTAATTCTACCAGTAGGAATCCTTTCATTTCTGTTCTGCTGTAGCAATCCATTGACATTATCCTTCATTCCTGTTTTTATGATGCTTTTGAATCAATTAGTCTTAAATCAGAAGATTTATTATTAAGACACCATTTGTGATTATTTGCAATAAATAAAGTGATTTGTTGTTAGCTATAATATGTTAGGCTGATATACTTTTTCAAAAAATACACCTAGTTCTTTATTTAACTTCTCATCATTCCATTGGTACATTATTTTTTTTTTTAAGTCTTAGGATGCTTCTAGAAAAGATCCTTTTTTAATAAACAGTTGACTTTTTATGAAATATTCATCAGTCTGTATCATCTGCATCCTTTTTTTAGAAACATCAACAAATAGTATAAGAATGTCTTTTTGAGTCGAGCTGATACTCTAGGACGGCCGTTTCGAGCTTGTAGGGCTCTCCTCAGCCATATTCTGACTCAAGTTATTTTTGATGTTGGGCTTATTCTTGTCAGCACATATATAGGAAACCTTGCGGTAAAGCCACAATCCTTTTCACTGATGTGGAAATTTTTTTAAATATGAAGACTAATAATCTTTGCTGTTAATTCATTCCAATAGTAACTCTCACTTGGAAACAATAGCTATTTTACTAAAAGATTTGGGAAAAAGAGAATGTATTCACTCAAAATACATTAAATAAATTTCAAAATGTATAAGGAATCAATTTTATACCTTTAAATAAAAGTAGCATTTTATCATTTATTTAATAATTCTTAATTAAAATAAAATTCTAAACTAATTACTGATTAGAATTATAATATCACCTTTTAGCTTGAGGAAGGATGAAGTAGCTGCATTATCAGGACCTAATGAGTTTGCTGAATTTTATAGTCGACTAAAAGCAATAAAAGATTTTCATAGAAGGCATCCAAATGAAGTAAGTAATGTTTAGTGAAATTTTTGTGTTTTTTATTTTTTATTGCTATTAATATCTTATCAAAGTTTTTAGAATATGCTGTTCAGTAATATCTTCTTCTAGCTACATTAAGATTAATTGGTTTGTCTTAATATTATAATAGAAATCAAAACTATTAATATTAATGTTTAAAAACTCAACATCAGAAAGAAAAGAATCTGTAAGTGAAGAAGAAAATGGACAACATAAAGTGGTGGAAGCAATAGAAACAGAAAGAGAATTATTGTTAGATATAAGAAATAAAATGATAACAATTTCAGAAGATATAAATGAGATGAAAAAAAAATTGAATTTCTATCAAATAAATATGATGATCTTCAGTTGAGACAAAATAAGCGCGAACAAGAAAATAAGGTCAATTGTAAATCAATACAAAAATTAATTCGAGATAACAATGAACTATTATCTGAAAGAATTACAAATGAGAATGGAAGAAACAGAGCAGAATTCGAGACATTACAATACAAAAATACATGGAGTAAAAAGGTATAAGGATAAAAATCTTATGTATATAGTAGAATGCATATAGAAAGAACTGAAAATCCAAGATAAGTAGGAAAAGTTGATAAAATCCATAGGATTACAATGAAAAATAAAAAGATATACCACCAATTATTATCAAGTTTAAGGATAGGAAAACTCAATGGCTGAAAGCAAGAAAGAAAATAAGATTAACAAATGATATTATTTATGGTAACAAGGATTTAACTCCAATATTTTTAAATAAAAATTTAACCAAAATAAAACAAACTATTGTGGCTTACCAAAATTAAAGCAAAAGAAAATTAAATTTGTATAGGTAAAATATGGTAAAATTTTGGGGAGACATAAAGAAAGTAAGATTATAAGTATAAATGTAGAAGATATTCTAAGAAAATTATAAAAAAAAATGGATAATTTATTAAACTTTCATAATTTAATTGTTAACCCAAATTCTAAAAAAAATAATAAAAAATGGTGTAAATTAATAAAAGATGTGCATAATATAAGTAATAAAGAAAATTCAGAATTATGCATTTAAATATTAGATCAATGAGGTTAAATTGGGTCCTTTTGTTATATGTAAATCTTTTATAATTTTATTCAATTTACATCATTTTATCTTAGGTAAATATAAAAGAAAATGAAATAAAACTATTTCAAATTCAAAACTTTAAAAAGTGTTGCTAAATTGAGGGATAAAAGAAAGGGGGAGGATTATGGTTTATTATGAAGAAAATCTAATTGTATCTAATAATTTAATAGATACTTCAAATTTTGAAAATATTTGTATTAACCAGGATGTGCCTGATGTCCCAATAGTGGTACACCTTATATTTTTCACATTTGTAATAGTTCAAGATTATCTCAACATGTGGCACTTGTCTGCACTATCAAAGGAAAGCTTACTAAACAATATCATTTTGTATTTGTCTTTCTATCAATTGAGAATAAAGCATATGTGAGCTTTATTTATTGAGCTAATTTCCTTATTTTTCTGTTAATCATGCTTTGGGACATTCCAACTGCTGCTGCCACTGTCATCTGTGTTTGGCCAGCTTCAAGACACCCTATTACTCTCCATTTTTCGGATTCGGGTAAATCATGTTGTAGAGGCATTTTCAGGTGACACTCAACGATTCTACCACTTGTTGTTGATCCAGGAAAGTGGATATAACCCAGCAGCTCCAGCCTCTTTATACAGGGTTGTGGGCAAACATGTAAATTACTGTTTTGCATCACATTTCCATATTCAGACAACTTCCACTTTCGTGTTATTTGCTTCTCTGATGATGTTCTTTAATAAATAAACTCAAATGACTCTGTTTTTTGGGTGTATTATATTCATTTTGCAATATCCCTTAAATTTTGTGAGCAGTGTAATTGAAAAATTTCTGTCAAACAAAATTACAGAATTAACCTAGGAATAAATTTAATGTGCTGGAATATGTATAAACAAACAGAATAAAAACCAAGGTCAGCACATGAATAAATTGCATTTCTGATTCAATTATCGGAAGGAATCGGGAACGGCCATTTTGTCCTTCATGGACTCATCAGCTCGATCCGGCTTCCCTAATAAAAGACCCAGAAAGGCAAGATCTTAAATGAAGGCCACCGTCACACCTGGCAGTGACCCCTGAAATAAGAAAATCAACAACAATAAATGTTGTGCTAATTTGCACAACAAAAACCTTTTCCTAAAGAAAGATAGGATAGAAGATTTAATAAAAGGAAATTAAAATTCCTAACAAGGTGAATTAACCTAGGAATAAATTTAACGTGCTGGAAAATGTATAAACAGAATAAAAACCAAGGTCAGCACATGAATAAATTGCCTTTCTGATTCAAGTATCGGAAGGAATCGGGAATGGCCATTTCGTCCTGCATGGGACTCATCAGCTCGATCTGCCTTCCCCAATAAAAGACCCAGACAATAAAAGTCCCATGCAGGACGAAATGGCCGTTCCCGATTCCTTCCGATAATTGAATCAGAAAGGCAATTTATTCATGTGCTGACCTTGGTTTTTATTCTGTTTCTTTATACATTTTCCAGCACGTTAAATTTATTCCTAGGTTAATTCACCTTGTTAGGAATTTTAATTTCCTTTTATTAAAAAGCCTTCTATCCTATCTTTCTTTAGGAAAAGGTTTTTTGTTGTGTAAATTAGCACAACATTTATTGTTGTTGATTTTCTTGTTTCAGGGGTCACTGCCAGGTGTGACGGTGGCCTTCAATTAAGATCTTGCCTTTCTGAGTCTTTTATCGGGGAAGGCAGATCAAGCTGATGAGTCCCTTGCAGGACAAAACAACCGTTCCCGATTCCTTCCGATAATTGAATCAGAAATGCAATTTATTCATGTGCTGACCTTGGTTTTTATTGTCTGTTTAAAATTACAGAATTTTTAATAAAAAACAAGGTTATTAATACAAAGCAATATGCATATCAAAAAAATAAAAATATAGTAACTTTGTTGGAAAATATGAGTGATATAAATGAAAATCTAAATACAAAAAACTATTCATTATTATTATCTATTGATATGATAAAACAAAACATTTGACTTGATTGAGTATAGCTTATTATACAAAAAACTTGAATATATTGGAATAAGAGGTTTGGTATTAGGAATTATGAAAAATTACTTCTCAAATAGAAAAATTTGTGTTTCAATAAAAAATGCAATTAGCATAAAAAAAAAAAAAGGATTAGTGTAGGTGTTCCACAAGGTTCGAATTTAGGACCTTTGTTTTTTTTATTTTCTATATCAATGATTTATTCTGTTACACAAAAGATTGTGGTATGTTCATTTATGCAGATATTGTAATGGTATTTGTGGGATAATTTTAATAAATATTGGAATTGTAATGAGAGAAATGAAGAGGATTCCTCGACTTGAAGCAGCAAAGACCAGGGTTTCGGCACCAAAATTATAATGGTATTTTTGGGATAGTCTTGTAGGAGCAAAGAAGCAACAAGTCAAGTTTGAAACTGAACTGAATTAATTTCTTAAACATAAAACATGGATTTTTATAGATTTTACAAAGTTGGATTTCATTGGAAGATTAATTAAAAATATACATAGTGATTTGACAAGAAACATAGCAAACTTAAATTAATTAACTAATTAAATGGCTGTGACGGAAAAGAATTTAAAAAGAAACAGAACAGCAATAATTAGGAAATAGAAAATGAATGATTTAAAATAAATAACGGTAAAGATTAAAATGAATAAAATACAGATATATATAGATAAATACAAATAAAATGATTTCTAAAACTATTTTTTTATAAACTGTTACAATATTATAATAATTAAGAATGGACAGAGTCTAGAAAACACAACATTAATTTTGCAAAAAAACTCATATTACACAAAGCTGGATATATGACAATAAGCTTGTTATTAATGAGATAAAAAACTAAATTTCTTTTAATACACTAAAAAAAAAAAAAAAATCAAACCAATATATTTTCATAATAATAAATGTTTGCATAATAAAGCTTAATAAAATAGTTAGGATTAATTATTAACTATACTTTTACCTGGAAAACACACAAATTTTTTATTAAAGAAATTAAATGCAATAGTCTATATATTTTATCATATAAAAGAATTGCAGTAAAACCTCGTTAAGTTGTCACTCCGTTTAAGTCGTCGTTTTCCTTTGGTCCCGACAAGGTCTCATACACAATAATGTAAAATAACCCTCAAAATGGCCAAAAGCATCTTTCTTCATTTTGCATGCCATCGTGTTGTCTTTTCAGCCCCGCCCTTCACTTTAAGAAAGCCAAGCCTTTACAGGGAATTTTCGACCATGCCTGTCACTTCATTCCTTTCCTTTCGGAGGATTTGGGTTCTTGGAATCTTGCTGCTAATCATTCAAAGCACACTTCTCGCTGCAACTCTGTCGCATGAAGATGTTTTTCTTGACCGCTCGTGAGGGTGACTTCATTTCATAGCGAGTAAGCCCCGCTATAATGGTATTTTTTCTCTTGCAATTTCGTGATTGATTACATTTTTAACATGCAAGGGAAAAACTTACCTCATTATCTTTTAAAGAAAAAAAAGGGTTAGGCCTAATTAGGCCTAATTGCACTTTTTGAAAAATCAAATGTTTCGAAAACAGCTTTTGCCAAAGAACACCATATTCCCAGGACTACATTAAATGATATTCTATCATCGAAACAAGTAATTGAAGAAGCTGACTGCAAAGACAAAAGAAAGAGAATGAGGAAATCGAAGTTTGATGAGATCAATTGGTTTTAGTTTGATGGCTAAAATATGCCAGATCGCAAAATGTGCCTATTTCTGCCATGATTCTCAAAGAAAAAGCCATGGAAATTGTTAAGGAGTTAAACATTGAAGATTTCGGCAGCAGCAATGGTTGGCTCGAGTGTTTCAAAGACAGACATTGCCTTTCTTTTAAAACAATTAAAATGTGGTAACTATAAAAAGTGGTTTTTTTTTTTTATTTTCCACTCATTCATTTGCATGAATTGATTTCTGAAAATCTTGTTTTTTTCACCGAATCCTATAGCAATTTATGAAAATACTGTATTTCAGTGTTTTTTTGTTTGTTTGTTTTTTTTTTTTCAAAAATTCCCACTCCGCTCAAGTCGTCAAAAATGTTTGGTCCCTTGAGTGACAACTTAACGAGGTTTTACTGTATTGCCCTTTAAAATAAAAATACTGATATACTTTGCATTTTTGGATTCTAATATAAATTATGCTATTTCAGTTTGGACCAAAACATGTACTATTTGAAAAATATTAAAATGTTACAAAAAAAATATTGAAACTTGTATTTTATAAAAGAAATAAAAATAATGAAAATCTAAATATTGATAACCTTATTAAATATAACATACTATCGTCACAAGGAAAATTTCATTATAAACTATTAATAAATAATTATTATGAAATGATATACAAAAGATAACAAATTAATAATACCAAAAATAATTTAAAGAGTCATAAAAAAATTAATTTTAAAATTTCCTCTAAGAATAAATGTAGTGAAAATCATTTTATGTATATATTACAAAATATAATCAACAAAATTGGTTTAAATAAAATTAATAATTTTTCAAAAATATCATAACTAAAATTTTTTTTAATTACAGTGGAGCACCGTTTATATGTTTTTCGTTTATACGTTTTCCTGAAATCGCAAATTTCATTTATACATTTTTTTCAAGAACTCAAGAAGAGAGAAAATGCGCATTTCAACCTCAGATTCCCACCTGTTGATTGTCCAGTCTTAAAAAAGGCATGCAAGAATACCTCATTAGCAGTGATTTAAATGATAAAGTTACGATGGCACTTTTTTCTGTGCATTCCAAAAAAGCCATACAACCTAAAATAACAAATTATTTTGTAAATGCTGAATGAATATGAATAGTAGTAGTAGTTGTTACATTAAATCCGGAATAAAAAGTTTTGTATTACATACCTCTTGTATTTCATTTTCATGTAATATTTTAATTTACCTCTGACTTTTTATTATTGGTTATTATGAAATTGTCCTTAGCTTTTGTGAATTCCGTTTATACGCTTTTTCATTTGTTTTTTTTTTCTCAGTCCCTTGAAAAATGTATAAACGGTGCTCCACTGTAATTGTTTAATTCATAATTTATATATCCTAGAAGATTAAAAATCTTTTGATTTCATAAAATTTTTATATACTTATAGTTATTTAAAATCTTCTTTTGCAAAAAAAGAAAAGAAAAAAAAACTTTAAAATTTTGTTAATAACTATTTTGATGTAATACAGTAGAGTCCCGCTATTCCAAACTAATTGGGACCGAACACTGTTCGATTTAGCCGGAATTCAAAATAGGCGGATTTCATGAATAATATCAACGTATTGACTTGTTAAGGCGTAAATTAAGTGGGGGGACATTGCTAGAGACAGCTCTATACAGTGTTGATCTATGTATGTCTCTATTTAACTTCTTTATATAACAATAAATGTACGTTTTTCACGAACGTCTTTTTAATTTCTCCTGTTTTTAAATTTAAAAAATCGGTATTTTTTTCTGAACTCTTCGGAATAGGCGGATTTTCGGAATAGCGGGACTCTACTGTATTAAAAAAAAAATTGATATAGTTGTATACAAATGTTCTTTTGTAAACAAAAGAATTTTAAAATTTTATTTATAACTACTTTGATGTAATAAAAAACAAAAGAAAAATCTTCATATGGTTGTATATACATATAGGCCTTTATATATATATATCAGGTGATTCATAAAGTACTGGAAAGTATTGGCGGTTTTCACCGCCCCATATCTTTTAAACAACTACTCATAAAAATCTGAAACTTTTTATATAAAATTGTCAAGCATATAAGAGTTATATTTTCATTATTGAGTTTCCTTTTCAATACTAATACACTATAACTATTGAGTTTCTTTTTCAACAAAGTAACTTAATACTAATTGGCTATAACATTATAATCATGTTATTGAGTTATTATTGACATATTCAATTATTATTAGACTCGAAGTTATTTTGAAGAAAAAGGCTTGAAAAAGCGAAATGATTTAATTTCGCGAAATATAGCCAGAATATTACCAGAATATTGAAGAAAGAAGATTTAAAATGGTATAAATAGAATGTCATAAGTTATAAATATATTAATATAAGAAGATACAGGAGAATGGTTTTCTCGGAATAACTGAAGCATGTCTCAACTTCGGACAACAAAATGAGAGAAACAGGGAGTTTCTTCCGAAGAATTAAAGAGGTAAATGGATTAATACAGTGCAATAACATTAAAAGACATCAGAAATGTATTAGTTATATTTTCATGTTATTATTTATTCATTATTATTGAAATTCATTTTATTTGCATTCAAACACCCCCAATATATCGAAATTATTAACCAAAAAAATTATCAGACTATCTCCTAAAAAAGAAGAAAATGAAATGAATTTTTGTATTTACCTAAATAAATATATGTTTTAATGAAATTAAATAAAGCACCTGTTGATGGGATTGAAAAATAATCCTAACAGGACTTGAATGTAAACTATAAAATAAAATTAAAAAAATAATAATCTATGATAACAAAAATAGAGTAATTTTAAATTGAATCAAAAATTACCTTAAATTTGTATGAAAAATGAAGAAGGCTTCTCTAATAAATTGCAGAAGTATTCAGATAACGAGTTATGTCACAACTTATGTCAAGTTAAGTCATCATAAGTTATCTTTATGACGATTCTTTTTTATTTTATTTAAATTATTCATTTCATTATTATTAAAAAAAAATATAAGTTTTGCTTTTTTCTTCTCTCTCTCTGCAGATATGTGTTCCTATGTCAGTTGAATTTGAAGAATTAGCAAAATTACGTGAAAATCCTTCAGAAGATGCAATGAGTAAGTTTATATAAGAATTTCAATAAATTTATGTAAATAATTGGACGAAATTAAATTTAAAAATGTAGGTGTGTGTGTGTAAATATACCAGGTCTGTAAATATGAAACCTGAATTTTTATATAGAAAATACACGTTTATTGTATGAAAATTATAAAAATATTTTATTCGAAGTATTGCCCATCGCTAGCTATACATTTTTCCCATCTGTCTGCCAATTTGTGGATCCCACGCCAAAAAAACAGTTGCTCTTTTGAGGCAAACCATTCATCAAACCATTTTCGTAAGATGTGAAGTGCTGCTCAGCAAGTGAGTGTCCCATCGATGCAAATGAGTAGTAATCGGACAGATCCAAGTCTGGTGAGTAAACCGCGTGCGAAAGTATTTCCCAACTAAACGCCTCAATCGTTCCTTGACCAGTTTCACTGAGTGTAATGGTGCATTATCATGAAGCAAAATCACTTTGTGTTGCCTTTTTTGATATTCTGGTCGATTCAAATCGATCATTTGTTGTCGATAGCGTTCAGTATTAACGGATTCGCCAGGTTTTAGCAGCTCATAATAGACCCTTCTGATCCCACTGAACACAAAGCATGTCCCAAGAAGAAAGTTCAATATTTTTGAAGATCATTCTAAGAAAAAAAAGTTTGTGAATAAGTGTTCTGTTCCAAGTGATTTCTGAGTTAGAGCTATTTCAATGTACAGTGTTTATGGATGTTAGTGCCTGCAGAAAGAAATGTCAAGATGTACATGATCTCATTACAAATTGCAAAATGCATTAGATGCTCATGGTGAAATTTTTAAAATTTATTATAACTGTAACAAATTTGTTGCTGAAACAATAATTATATTTATAATACATCTTATCAATAATTTTGCAACTTAACTTTCAGATAGCTCTATCTCAGAAACTGCTTGGAATAAAGCAAATGTTCATATAAACTTTATTTCTTAGAGTAACTGATACTATAATCTTCCAGAATATTGACCTTTCCTCCTTGTATATAAGCTGCCACAATTGCAACCATTCACTTTACACCTTTCCCCACTTTTGGTGGCGTTTGATAAACAGGAATTGTCTCCATTACAAAATAAGAATTACTACATGTATATTACAAATAACACAATTTTATAAACTTTATATTAAAAATTATTTTTGTTCTTTTTAATTATTATTCAATCGTTATTTTTTTCGTTGGATTTTTCAGATTTAGTTGAATTTACTGATGAAGAGGGTTATGGAAAATATTTAGATCTACATGAATGCTATGAAAAATTTGTGAATCTGAAAGGAATGGAAGTAAGTATATTTTTACTTTCATGGAATTTTCTTATTTTTTTCTTTATTCTTTTATTAATAAATCAAATTCAATGATTTACTTAAAATTTCTTTTCTATTTCAGTTATTAATTGAATCTGTTTAAATATTTTTTTTTATATTTCATTTCATAGAAAATTGACTATATTGGCTATTTGACCACTTTCGATCAGTTGTTTGATATTCCAAAAGATAAGAAGAATTCTGAATATAAAAGGTATTGTAATTATACAAGTATTCCCAATTGTTTAAGTTAACGTTATTTCAGTACTAAAACCAAATTCAGTACCTATTGAAGTGTTATGAATTCTGATCTTAACTGTTTAATAACTTGATTTCATTTATGTTTTAGGTATCTGCAGATGTTATTGGAATATCTTCATGATTATTGTTTGCGAGTAAAACCTTTAATGGATTTAAATGAAGTAAGTAGATACACTGAGAAATGTTATTTTTCTTCTTTTTTTATCATGCCATAATTTTTTGTGTATAGTAGTAGATTTTTGATTTAAAGTGATTAAGGATAAAAAATTAATTTGAAAGATGAAAATAAAAAAATAAAAAAAATATTATTTTTTTAAATTTATTTTACATTTGATGCAGAAATACATTATGCAATTTTTTTACTATGTTTTCTCAAAGTTGTTTTTGTTAGCTAGCAGTTTGTTATCAGCAGTGTTAGAGCTAAGTTTATTTTTATTTTTTTAATTACTTTCAGGAAATGGACAGTGTTCTTGCAGATTTTGAAAAACAATGGGAAGCCGGAACCTTTCCTGGTTGGCCAGTAAGTAATTTTTATTTTTTCACAAGGACTTAGAGGTTACTTAACTTGCCAAGAATAAAATTTCTGTGGGAATTATATTTCTTATTCATATTTATAGCTTTAATTCTAATAAAATTTATCAATTGCTTTTTTTTTTCTTTGAGGCAAGAATTGATTTTGAAAGAATGTTAATAGTGATAATGAAAGTATCTATTAAACTAAGTTTATTCAATTTTACTTATTCAATAGATATTTTTTGTCAGCAAATAAAAAAACAAACAATAATAAATCAAATAAAAAAAAGTGTGTATCCCTAATTATTCATAGAAGCATGGAAATAAGAATCAAAAAGGGAAGAAAAATCAATAACATGCAAAAATTTGTGCATGCATTTATTGATTTTTCTTCCCTTTTCATATTACATTATGCACGTTAAACCTTCTGTTAATAAGAATCAAGCGTATTTATTAGCCTAATATCATTTACCTTATCATAAATCTGTCAAAACTTTTTAAGAATTCATTTTTTGATTCTTTGTATATTTGCTCATTTCTGGGCATAAACCATCTCTACTTAAAAATCTAAAAGGATTCGAGGAAGGCAAAAGAAGGCCTCTCTAGGCCACCCTAGTTCCATTGAGCAAACAAGATTGGTGAAAGAAGCACTGTGGTGTTCAATTTAGCACAGTATATTTGCTCCTGAGGTGATAAGGAAGTAGTAAAGGGAAATCACCAGCCATAGAATAGCTTTCACAGTAAGAAGAAAATAACATGGCTGTGCATTCACAACAAGAAGAGGAAAGAAGGAATTGATGGAAGTTGTAATAACGCTCAGTGCATTGTTGCCAAAGGTAAAGTTCCCAGGAATGTCTGCAAATCAGAATTCTCTCCACCAAGCAAAAAAGATGGTACAGTTAATTGAAATCATTTTGAAAGGCTGTAAAGCACAATTACAGGAAAACTGAAATGGGTGTAACTAACAACTTATAAGCAGTCTTCTTTCTCTATAAATTGAAGTACTTTATTAACAAATGCAAACAGTGTATAAAACAATAGCTTTTTGCTTTTAAGAAAATAATTATACACACTTACACTTTTTATTGTTCTTGGAGAATAGATAGTCCTATATAATTGAATTGATGATTTATATAATTTTCTAAAGGAAAATGTACAGTAGAAGCACGTCATATTTTACTTCTAATTTAGCTCAACATTCTACTGTAATTGTGCAAGTTACAACATATAGTTGAAACCTGTAAGATTAGCACTTGTTCTATTAATATTGATAATTATTGTAAGTTCATACAAATAATAGATTTAATAAAACCAATTCTAAAACCTTCAGAAACAATGGTTGAAGAAGACTACTTAATTTTAAGTAACCTAAGACCTCTTAATTTTATTTTACTTTTTTTTTTAATGTGGAATTTGAGCACATTACTGATGGCATTTATTTATTTATTTATGTATTTATTTAGAAAGAGACAGGTGGTGCCCTCACCCATGCAGGAGCTCACTTGGATTTATCTGCTTTCTCTTCGTGGGAAGAATTGGCATCCCTGGGTCTAGACAGATTGAAATCAGCTCTGATGGCTCTGGGGTTAAAATGTGGAGGGTAAGTCAATAACCTAATGGCTATAAATAATTATCCTATAAGAAATTATACATGTTTTAAAATGAAACTACAGAATATATATATAAATAAGCTGAATGATAATAAAAATATCATAATTTTATTTTGTATTTATTTATTGATTGATTGAGAAAAACATTTTCCTCAATTTCCTGGAAGGTTTATAAGCGTTACATTAGCTCAAAAATTCTTAAATACAGACTTTAGATACATCATAAAGTTTCTAAACTTCAAATAGATTTGCTCTAATAATTTTTGAAGTATGGCTATT
>JAFIDM010009631.1:252462379-252480141 GCA_023159025.1 Thereuonema tuberculata | reverse complement strand
TAAACTTCAAATAGATTTGCTCTAATAATTTTTGAAGTATGGCTATTTATTTTTTAAAGAAATCTGTAAAGAAGACTATAACAATATCATTATATTCTCCTGAAATACTTAAATTTGCAGTTCTCCTAAGCCTAAAAAGAAAAATATCTAAATGAATAATTTAGCACATAGATGCAAGTTTGTCCAAAAATGTATTTTATTTCTTTATTATATATTTTTTAAGAATTTGCAACATTATTATTATAATAAAAAAATAAATTAAAACAATTTTTTTAAAAAAATGCAAACTATTATATAGGGGGAACAGGAAAATTTTATTACATCTGAAGTCTTTAAATTATACTCCATTTAATCAAGAATTTGCTATTTACTAGAAAGCTGTGGTTCCTATTTATCATTGGTCCATATGTATTTTCTCTATATCCACAAATTGTGTGTCAACTTTTGTTCTGAAACAGTCATTACAGCATAGTTTTTCAGAAAATATCTTGAATACTTGTGGTCTTCAAATATATAAAAGGGAGGTTTGCCTCATCTCCTTTGCAATTTGACTCTTGCTTTACTATTTGTATTATTTCTGTTATGGCTGTTGTAAAAAAATAGTCTAATTGTGTTGCAACTTGTGCTAATTGACTGCCTAAAAGGAGATAGAGCAAAACATTATCAAATTTGGAGAGAAAAAAATAAATATACAGATTACTTAAGTAGATTTTCATTAAATAAAATTTACCTTTTCTTTTAATAATCTGCTTTACTTACATAAAACTAGCAATACTTCAATGTTTTTCTTTATTTCCATTTTCTTTTTGTAGCTACATGTACAGATGATTTTTATTTTTATTATTATTATTTTTTTTATGTACAGCATTTGTCTATAAGAAGGCCTAGTTAAGTTTACTGATTTTATAACATTAGAATATTGTTATTAAGATTAAGACAAGATAAATCTTTGCTTCATTCTTACAAAATGTATGGGTAGGACCTAATCCTCCATTTTTGCAATAAACACAAGCTAAGTGGTTTTGACTTAGTTATTATGATCAGAATGTTGAAATTATACTCCCATTGATATCCTTGTTATTCCATTGATATCCTCAAGGAAAGATGGACCAAATTGGCATTTATTAGCAAATTACAACAGATTCAGAGTTCACCCTAGTTTCTTGTATGAATATCTTTTCATTGTTTTATCTTCTGTTTATTTGAATGCAGGATGAAACTCTTCTCCCATTTCATGAGACATTTAGCCTTTCTCTTAAGTGAACTGAAGTAATAAAATAAGTTTTTGTTATTGTGAATCAGGTCATTGTGTTTAGCTATTGCATTAATTGTTGCTTACAGAAGACAAAGCTGTTCTCCTATGGTGTTGTATAAAAAAATAAAACTACACAAGAGTTCTGTACTGATTGTTCTTAAACTGATGACCATGATAATTTTAAAATGGTGACTATAGAGTATAAGTAGAAATGCCTCATTAGAATGATGAAGAATGAGGTCAGCCTTTAGAGAAAAGGGAAAAATAAACCAAGAGCTCATTTTGTATCATTGAGAAATATTTTCTTAAAGATACAAGACTGTGACAGATTCCTTTTGGAGAAGGAATTATGGCAACTCTGTTTAAACTTGAAATAATTCCCTTTGTCATTTTAAATTAAGTTAACAGTATTTAACTGTTACGAAACTTTAATTGTTTAGAAATTTTTGTGTTAAGAAGTCAATTGCATAGTGAAGCCTAAAAGACACTGAATAGTTATGATCATGTTATTTCTCCTCATTAGTTGATAATAGGAAGCAATATTTCCAAAAAATGTATTTGGATTTTAATCTACTGCATATAATCATATAGAGAAATACTTTTTATGGCTTTTAGACATATATTAGTATATAACCTATATACAAGCTGGCTCTAAAATTCATTTTTCACTACAATCAGCAATGTAGTCAAATTTCTGTTAGTTCAGTGACACATTAAGAAATATGTTCCAATAAAATTACAACACCAATAGTTACTTTATTTATTTTTTTACAGTGGTTTCTCTTCAAATTGACTGGTTATATATAGATTTAAATAGAGAGAGAGAGCGAATATAACTATTATAGTTACTTTTATGTTTAATCAAATTTCTGAATTATTAACAATCTATTTCAAATGTGTTTTGTTATTCTCTAGGACCCTGGAAGAAAGAGCAAAACGTCTTTTCAATACTAAAGGGAAAAAGCTGAGTGAGTTGAATCCTGCCTTGTTTGCAAAATCAAAACCAGGAAAATTAGGAAAGAATAGGGATATTGAAAGACAAAAAGACATTGCTGCTTTGGAAAGTCAAGTATATCGATTTGTTGAAATACTTTCAGTAAGTGAAAAGATTTTAATTTTAAATTTTTAAGGTAGATTTATATTTCAATAAATAAATTATTAAGTCTAATTATTAAATTATCTAAAAAAACAACAACAATGCAGTGCAAATTATCTTTGATCAAAGGGCATGTTTTAATCACGAATAAAGTGTATTGTAGAAAATACTTGTGGTGATGTGCACCAATGCTCTGCTAAAGATGTTAATAGTGACAGGTTTGCAAATAACAGTTGGTGTGCACCAAGCACAGTTAGATAATAGTTTACTGATGGAGTCATTGAAAACGTGTCATTTTTCTCAAACTAACTGCACTTAATAACATTTAACATCATTTCTCACTTGCTTGCATAAGTATTTTTCAAAATGGCAGCTTCCATGAGAAAAATAAAAAATGGTGGGTGGGCCGAATTTTTCCCTTGAAGATCAGAATTTTCAAGACAAGACTCTTCAAATGAATTAGCCCTATCTAACATTATTTTCAGAACTTTTAGTGGAGTTATATACATCTAATTCATCGTCAAAATCACAGGGAATCGGGGAGTCGATGGGAAATTTGAACAGCTGGGGCTGTTTAGTATTCTTATTGATGAATGATTTAAGAGAAGAAAATTGGGCAGATAAATTTGGTGATTCACCAGTGATTTGGCAACTGCATTGTTGCTTTGAATATTTTTGTAGTGTATGTTGGAGGACATTTGAACAACCCTCAATTTTAATATAAGCTTGGTTCACACCACCCTTAAACTTGAAAAATAAACATGAATAAAGTTTTAAGCTTATGTTAAAATTGAGGGTGGTTTAAATCTCCTCCAACATACAGTGCACCAATATTCAAAGCAACTAGATTTTTAAATAAAATAGTCTTTGGATTTGTTTGAAAAGCATTCTGACTGATGTACAAGTGATGCATCTTCAGAAATTTTGTTGAGATTTGTATAATATTCATAAATATAATAAGTTGTTCTTCAGAGTACGAAAAATGAAAATTCAGATTATAGGAATAATACATAATAGCCAATCTTTAAGAAACAAATTTTGATGTAGGAAGTTGTAATAACAAAAACAAGGAATCTACATTCTTTTGAAAATTCATCACTTTCCTACATTCTGAAATAATACAAGCTTGTTTGATAATAATATACATTACTTCTAAAATAACATTTATGTTATTTATATCTCATTAGTAATAATTTTGTTTTGATAACTTGTACCATAGATAGTTTAATACTGGCCAAATCAGATGACCCTAATTTTCATTATTGTCTTGATTCAGTGAAATAGTCATAGTCTTTGATAATATGCTTCTATCATTTGACTTTGTTGCTTCCAAACCAAATGGTCATAGCAATGTTTCATGTGATTGATGCAGCTTTTTAAAGCCTTAAAAGTGTTGTCTGCTTCTTCGTCTTTCTCTTCAGGTCTGGAGTCATTCCTTAATGATTTCTAGAGGAAGGCAAAGGGAAACCACCTCTAGAAACCCCTAGAAAAAGCCTGGAAATCCAATGGCTTCTTTTAGGGGTTTGCTATGATGACAACCCTAGAGATCCATTATACACGGACACTTCAGACATGAAGTTTGAACTTTGATGTCCACCATGAAATAACAAAAAAGCCAAGAATCAATCAGCACTGTGATCTAAAACTTTTGACTTTTAGTTTTTGTTACAGGTTAAAGTCACTTTTAGGCAGTTAATTTCCTTTTAACAAGTTGTTCATCTATTTGAAACTATATGTATATTTCATTTTAGCATCTCTATTTTTAAGAGGAACTGGAGTGCATTTTGACTTCAACTTCTAAGCTATTGTAGAGTGACAAATACTCCTACAGTCCTTTACAAACATGGTGTCCTTCAACCAGAAATGAAAAATCTTTTTTAAGAAATTGACAGCTGCACATTCTGATACATAGAATGGGATTTATTTCAGTAATATTATTTACTTTTAAAAAATAATTTCTTGACTGTAACACTTCATTCATAATAACCTTGGATTCAATTGAAGCACTGGCTAAAGATGCTGCCAGCTGGTTGTTGCAGGGTGAATCTGAGGTTATCCTTTGTTTACTGATATGTAACAGCTTCACCTGCTGTGATTAGTACTCACTAATCACCTTTGAATGAAATTTGCTGAATTTTAGAGCAAGTTCTCTAAAGCCATTTCAATGATGAAAATGGTGATAGAAATGTTGACAAAGCAAATCACACTATGATGAGCTTCAGTGATCAAAACTATGATGAAAACTAGGATCATGTGATTTAGACATAATGACATGTAGCATTGTGTATCCAAACAGTCCTACTTAGTGAAATGAATTTTTATTATGCTACTACAGTATTACCGAAGTCTGCACAAAATATTATTCACTTACATTTTTTTATAAGTTTTCATAAACAATTCTTTTATTTCTTTTTCCTTTTTTGATGTATTTAAATATTTTAGATTACAAAGGCTTAGTGCTTCATAATTTTTTTTGTCTTTTTTAAATGTCTTTTTCATGGCCTAAATTTTATACTGTCTTTGATTTGTAATGTATTTTTTTCCACAATATTATGATATATGTTATTGATTAGGTTTTTAAACTTTGTTTTACAAATATTATACTTTGTAGCATTTTAACTTTTTATAATTTAATTTAGGATCAGCGTCAAGCTACAAAAGACAATGTTCAGCGTAAACAAGCGAGAACTGAAGGAGAACGTGAAGACTCAGATGCAGAAGTAAGCGAAGAAGAATCAGAAGAGGAGGAAGATAATGACATTCCTTACAATCCTAAAAATTTACCATTAGGATGGGATGGAAAGGTATTTTTTCATATAAAATTATCATTGTGCTTTGTTAGGTTTAAATCAAATGAGATAATCTGACATTTTTATAGGCAGTTTGCTCATTGTTTATTAACAACTTTTCTTTGCATTAGATACTTAGTGTGATAATAAAGTAATTCCTTTGTCTTTGTAAAAGTTTTGACGAGGCTTGGGTGCTTTTGCCTGTATGAATACCTCTTCTGATCAATATATCTATTTGTAAATTTTCCTTATTTACTGTTCCATTAAGATTAGTCTACGGAACTAAATTTTGTAATTAAAAAGCCCCTCCCTCACCTTTTTTTGCAATAGGTTAATAGCGAAAGTTATTTATGTATGTACATATGGACGTACGTACTTACGTACGTGTTTAATGAAGAACAAATAGTTTTTTTTTTTATCAGTAAAAGTGAATATTTTATTTATTTTACAATTACCATTCTTTTTTAAAAAGCTTGTATTGTATTTGTCAAAAGCTCTCATTGCATAATTTAAGAACTTAGGATAAAGAAAATAATAATAATTTTTTTTTTAATCCTTTAGCCCATTCCATATTGGTTATATAAGTTACATGGATTAAACATAAGCTATAATTGTGAAATTTGTGGAAATTATACTTACAAAGGACCAAAAGCATTCCAGAAACATTTTGCAGTAAGTATTGCCAGTATTCTATTTATGTTTAGTAATGATTATATTTTTTAAATTTATAAATGTTTTCCATATATCAAATCATCATTAAATTTAATACACAGAACATTGATACTTTATTATATTCAAAATGTTTTACCTATAATAGTTATCAGTAGCATAAACCGTTATAATGAAGCTAAGTGTCAAAGAAGTGAATGTTAATTTCACAGTTGAATTGAGAAAATATTTCAGAATGAGGTAGTTTTAATTTCAATTTAAGAAATATAGATAAAATTTATTTCTAATAAATTACATTCTAAATTTTAATCTTTAATACATATAAAAGTGAATGTCTGGTTTTCTGAAACTTAAACATTCTCATACCCTTTGATCTATTGGGACCATATTTTGCATTGAATCCTATGGGTGTCATAGAATACAATTGTTTTCACTTATATATTATAAACACTATATTACACAGAATCCTATTCTTAATAATTCTAGTTTGGAATGATGGAGGTGGAATATAGAATAAAAACCAATGAACTTTCCTTGGCATCTCTGAATACTATGGCTATAAGTAAAGTTATAAAATGTTATGGACATTAAAAATATATTTATTAAATAAAGTTCGTAAAAATGAATTTAGGTAAACTCTTGCATTATTTCAGAATTTGTAATCTTAATTATGGAAGACTAAAAATGTATATTAAATGATACCAAAAAAAAAAAAAAGTTTCTATTGTAATAATTTCTAATTTTGCTTTGAAGTAGCCAAACGGATTCATTATCTGATAAATAGGCTATCCAAATACTGTGAATATATCTGTAATGATATTTTGAAAAAAAAGGTTATAATAGTTTTTATAAGATTATATGAACTGCCAGAAGGAGATAATTCAAAACAATATTATTAAATATCCTCAGAACAAAAAAAAAAGTTTTAAGTTTTGCAGGTGCTCATTATTATGATATCGTTACAGTGTGATGAGAGAACAGGATTTTAAAAACTGACACATTAAATAAAATAATATAAGCATTTTTACGTTACTCTTAACAAATGGTCAAATCTGTAAGGATTAAAGATAATACGATATCAATACCAATTTACAGAAAGGATATTTTTGCACCTAAAGTGAATGTTAGTTAAGAAAGGTATGATCTTATCATCAGGTATCGGCAAGCTACTTTTAAAAAGTAACTGTACAATTATTTGTTTTATATATATTTAAAAAAAATTAAATTGTAAATTGCCATTTCAGGCTTTAAAAATTATTTAACAGAACACACATTAAAAATTAATATATAGATCTTTTTTATTTTTCAGAAATTTTATTTAAATTTTTTCTTGTCTTTGTGTGTTCTATAATATACACGTAAAGTTAATAGTACAATATTATGAAGAGTAAAATAAAATGTAACATGTATTTTGACATCTGAAATGGCATTTCACACCTAATGTTGCTTCGTATTAAATCTTTCTTTGACATTTCATGGTGAATCACTAATAAAATTGTGAAATATATGTTTATTCACTGATGATTCAAGCAAGAATGACTGAAGTAAGACCAGAGATATCAGAGTCATGTATTAGGAACAATGATTATCTCTGCCACTTCAGTGTATTATTGGTAGGGTCAACGAGAGTGGGGGAGATGATGGGGTAAAATACCCGGATTCACAGGGGCCTGGACATCAATCATCCGACAGTTTGGTTTTACACACTAATTAACCGTAGAAGGATGGTGCTGATAATTAGAGTCCGAAGCGGGGTAATAAATTACCCGAACCTTATAACTTTAAAAATACATTTATTTACTTGGGGCCCATGAAAATTTTTTTTCCTGGGCCCGGCAATGTCTCTCGACACCCCAGATTATTGGTGTCACATGTTTAAACGGTGCCATTTTGATTCCGTTTCATCAGATACTTGCGCATGCCTGTTTCTACAACATAATTTGTTCGTTTTTTCAAATTTAGCATTTCTTTAACTATAAACTTAATACAATGTCAAATATTCAATTTTAATGTCGTATATAATTTCATAAAAAAAAAGTAATATCAGCAAATTTTATTCAGCTAAAAATAATTTTAAAGACTAGCAGAAGTTTGAATTTTAGTTATTTATTTTTTTTTCAATTGTTTTCTAATTGTGTTGCTTAAGAAGTTTTGGAGTAATCTAATTTTCAAGACACCCCTTACGATTATTTAATTTACCTCCTATCTACCAATTATTTCTTATTCAAATCATCCTGTATTTAAATTAAGTATTAAAAGAGTGTATTTATACAATTGGGAAACTGAAATTTTTATTTCTTTTATTTTTTTTTAATTTGTATTTTATAAACCAAACCTAAATGAAAAACATTCAGTATTCGTATTAATTTCAAATATAAAAAAAAATATATTTCTGTTGTTCAAGCCATTCAATTTTTATAAGCAAAATCCAAGGTGGATTTATACAATTGGGACACACTTTATTTGGTTCCTGTCTGGCTGTAAATGAGCTTTGTCTAACAGAAATTACCAGAATTTTATAAAGAATAGGTTGTATTGCTCTATTCTAATTTTTAGCATGAAGTGTCATTGGAAAAACTGCTTACACATAATATTTGATATTTAGAAAGACACTGGTGTTAAATGTACAAGGGTCAATCAGAAAAAAGGTTACAACTTCTAAAAAATTAAATTTAGGAGTTTGCCATAATGTCATCAGTTCTGAAATATCTGATGGAGGACTGTACTGCTCAATGCTGCTTGGTCTTTCTCCTGTGTGTCAGTGGAGGTGTACGCTATCATTTCAAAATGGCAATTCTCTTGGATAATGGGTCTCCTATTGAAACCTTAAAGAAATTGTGCAACAACACCAGGAAGAAACGTCCTGGTCTTCTGAACAACAAAGTGATCCTCCTTCATGGCAATTCTTGACCATATGTTGCATTGAACACACACAGCTTGCTGCATAGTTTCCACTCCGAAATTTTGGGACATCGGCCATATAGTCTGGATTTGGCTTCCAGTAATTTTCATCCTTTCCCTGCCTTATAAGAGCACTTCATGTCGACACTTCACATGTAATGATAAAGGCGAACATGATGCAAAAAAGTTGCTACAACAGCAGGGCCCTGACTTTTATGTGGCTGGGATGGACAACCTGATCAAACATTGCGACAAAAACCTAAATCGTCAAGGTGACGTAGAAAAATAGTGTATATGTGCTACTTTAAGGTACACTATCTCATTTTCTTCCAATAAAGATATTCTTTTTGTACACAAGCTTTGTAAACTATTTTTCTGATTGACCTATGATTACACAGCATTTCAGGCAAAAACGAAACAAATCAGACAGTGGAGGTGCTTTGTCAAGAAATACTAAAGATTTCATTGAATTTTCACTGTTTTTTTTTTTTTTAATAAGTAAAAATTCTCTTGATTGTACATTTTTGTGATATTTGTTTTGGATGGAATTTTTTGAATGTATCTGTCAAAAACATTGTTAAGTGAGTATATCATTTTATAAAGTAATAATTAATCTTCGCCTTTAAAATTTCAATTTGTAATCTTCTTTAGTTTATTCTTATTGTACAAGGAGGCTTAATGTGCATGCATTAAAATAAAGAGAAATTGAAAATAAAAACCGTGCTTACTTGTAAACAGGATAAAAAGGAATAAGAAAGATGGTAATTAACTGACAGTTTTGGAATACTGAGCATATTCCATCATCAGGGACGGCACAAACATATAGGACATCACAATGTCGTCCTAAGTGTTTTGTGATGTTCTATATGTTTGTGCTGTCTCTGATGATGGAATACACTCAGTATTCTGAAACTGTCAGTTAATTACCATCTTTCTTATTCCTTTTAATCCTGTTTACAAGTAAGTGTGTTTTATTTTCAATTTCTCTTTATTCTTATTGTTTTTATTATTCTGTGGACTTGTTCATATATTTTGCATTTGCACCATCTTAAGGTCGATATTTTGTAACTGAAACTTTTGTTAATGTTACCCTTACCACTTATGTTTATCTATTATGGTTATATAAGTACAGTGGAGCACCGTTTATACGTTTCTCGTTTATACGTTTTTTTGAATGGTCCCGGCAAATTCCAATGCATATTAATGTTAAATAATTTCACTTATACGTTTTCCTGAAATCGCAAATTTCATTTATACGTTTTTTTTCAAGAGAGAAAATGCGAATTTCAAACTCAGATTCCCACCTGCCGATTGTCCAGTCTTCGAAAAGGCACGCAGTCTTAGACAATTGCACTGAAAAACCTCTGCCAAGTTTTCAACAAACAACATGGGTTTTAACACCATGCAAGAATACCTCATTAGCAGTGATTTAAATGATAAAGTTAAGATGGCACTTTTAACTGTGAACAATGAACTTTTTTCTCTGCATTCCAATAAGCCCGGCAACCAAAAATAACAAAATATTTTGTAAACCCTGAATGAATATGAATAGTAGTACTAGTTGTACATTAAATCCGGAATAAAAAGTTTTGTATTACATACCTCTTGTATTTCATTTTCATGTAATATTTTAATTTTCCTCTGACTTTTTATTAAATATATGTTTTAATATAGTAAGAGGCGTTGCAGAAGTATTTATTTGACTATTTATTGCTCATTATTACGAAATTGTTCGTAACTTTTGTGAATTTCGTTTATACGTTTTTTCATTTATACGTTTTTTTTCCTCAGTCCCTTGAAAAACGTATAAACGGTGCTCCACTGTAAATGCTTCTGCTTGATTTAATAACAGAGCTTCGATTAAATATTATTGATACCACATTTTCTTGATGAAAGATGATTAAATAGATGCTGATGAATCTTCTAGTTCTACATAATAATTGAACTCTTTTGAGATTTTTTTTTTTTTTTTTTTTTCCTGATTATGTACTAGTCATCAAAGACATTTCTTCTTGGATCAAAACTGAAATTCCAGATATTTAAAAGCAATATTGTACTCAGAATAATAGTTGGGAAAAAAAAAATACTTTGTGTGTGTGTGTGTGCTTTCATTTTGTCTTAATTTTGATCATTAGAAAATAGCAGTAAGAGCGTTGCTAGAATGATATTATATGCTTAACTTAGTTCATCACTACAGATACTTTTTAATTACAGATTCTCCTCACTTTACGGTATTTTGACTTCACAATGATGAGATAGCAAAGCACATTCAGTATTAGCACACTGAATTTTGATCTGTTCTCAGGCTAGTAAGATATACAACCTGTTGAACAACATATCACTACTGTACAGTATGTGTAGGCCTACTATACCTGTATCCAGGGCTTTTTTTTTTTTCTAAACAGGTACAGGAACTCTGATCATTTTAGCATATTCATAGTCCCTTTTTAGAGAGCACTTAGCACACAAAGCTATTAAATTATGTAAACAATTGCTTTAGAAATACTAAAATACTTTGTAGACTAACCATTTTATAAAAATATATTGTATTATTTTACTGTCAAAAACACCGTTCCGGTGCGTTCCGCAAGATAAAAAGCACTGCCTGTCTCATCTTTGCGTAATGAAGTAAATGTAAAACTTTCTTTTTTATTGCTATTTTTTGTACAGTACTTGCATATGTATTGAAAGTATAAATTTAAATTCATTTATTTACTTTTCGAGTATTAGTATTTACAGTAGTTAGTTAGTTACTTTTTTATAGTTTTTATCATACCCATATTCATATTTAACATACAATTTTTTACTTAATCCCATCGTAAAGCGAAGAATATCTGTATTGTGACATGGGTCAGGCTTGCTTTATCCATTAATTTTTACCATTTTCTTTGTAGTTCTATGAGATTTCTCACCACAGAATATTTTCCTCACAAAATACTCATCTATTTTATGAAGTAAAATTGTGATTACACATAAATACACAAAAATCTAAAAGTAACTTACAGAAATTCTGTAGAATTTCATTAGAATTTTGCTTTTCAGTTTTTCCCCCTGCATTTTCTGAATCTGCAGTTAAGCATTCCTCAATCTGTTGCAAATATAATGCAGAAATTTTCCACAGCTAAAGCAGATTGAGAATCCCTTTCTACACCAGAGTTTGTTTTTGTTTTTTCAAATGAAACTGTATTAATGCATTGCAACAACTCATTTAATTTTTAATTGTTGCTTATTCCTCCTTTGTTTTCTTCTCAAATTTAATTCAATGGGAAATATAAGTATTTACTTGTAGTAATGTTATTTGTAGTTAGATATTTATTTTTGTATTTATCACTTAAAGAGGCAGAAAGGGACTGGATAAATGTCCTGTTGGTCCATTAAACAACTTACTAATCTAATTATGGTAATGCCCATTGGAATTTTGTTCTTTATCCCAGTAATTTAATCTGACCTGATTGTATTGTAAGTGAAAATTATGGTAAACTGCTATAGATAATTATCTATTCATAAATTTGCATCAATTCATAAATTTGCATCATAAATTGCATATCTATTCATAAATTTTGGGTTGAGATTATTTAAATACAATATTTATTTTGTTTGTCTTTTTCAGTGTGGGCGAAATTAAAATCAGCAAAAGAACATGAAAGATGGAGACCAGATACCGAGGTATAGTCATGAAAAAATTTCTTCCCTCTTTCCTCCTCACACTCTTATGATAATAGATTTTTATGATAAACATTTATTTTTATTCAGAAAGATTTCATTTTAAAAAATTGCAAATAATTCTTTTAGTTTAAGAAATAATAAAAAAAAAAGAAGAAGAAGAAGAAATTTTGAGCTTGATGAATTTTAGCAATTGTTACTTTCTTTAATCTTTTCTCTCTCTCTCCCTGTTTGGCAATTGTGTTCTTTGCATAGATAGCTGCAGTTTGAAAACTTGTTAGAAGGCAGAGATTTTCTTTCTTTCTTTTTTTTTTTTTTCACGCATTATTTTCAGAATTAAATCATTTTAATTTGACCCTCTTATTGGTGAAACTTCCTTAAACCTTTAAGGATGGCAGTGTCTTATTGACACAACAAACTGGGGAGGAGAGGATGGGTGTAGTAGATAAAGTACATTTGAAAAAAATTGAAAAAATCGAAAAACATTTTTATTTTTCCTCTTTTTTTTTTTTTTTTTTTTTTTGTGTCCCCCATGCAGAAAGACTACCTTAAAATACAGTCCGTAAAGGTTTAATTTGTAAGGGATCTGGTAAGGATTAACAAATCATATTTCCTGAATTAGAGCAGAGAAACTGTTGATCTCAACAAATTAATGATCCACATGTATATCATATTTTGTTTGCATTGTGATCCTTAAAATGTTTGAGAATGTTTTAAAACTCAGTCCATAAATTGCCGTTTTTTTCTATATATCTGTGCCTTTAATTGTGAATTTGTTGTTTTCTGAATCATGTTCAATAAAATTATTGTAACAGCACAGTTTGTGTAATTTAACTTATTAGAAAATGGAGTATTTAAATGTTTAAACAAATTTCTTTAATTTTCATTTGTTTTGTGTCTTTGTAACATGGATAGAATTCCAAAGCAAAGGCTCTTTTTATATTAGTTAGATTCTTACTACTAAATACTTGTAGTAATACTGCTACTTTCTTAGTAAGTAATGAGTAGGGCAAGGCATTTAATGACCTATAATTTGCTAATAAATGACAAAGAAAAAATGCATTTATGACCTAAAAATAGTGAAAAAATGACAGAAAAATAATAAAAAAAATGACCAATAAAACATTTGAATTTATTACATTAAACCTTTTTTTTTTACCTTTTTTAACTTTGACAACCAAAAAAAAAAAAAAAAAGGTCTACTTGTTTTCTGGAAAAATTTGTTGACTTGAATGAGGACAAGCAAAGATACTGAATAATACATAAAATCTGAAAGTATAAAAAAAATGACATTGCCGTCCAAAAAACTACTAAAAATGCTAAAAATGCCCTATCTCTAAAAAATGCCCTAATGAATTGCCTTTATTTAACCAATTATTTAATGTTACATATTTTCATATATGCGAGCCATGTTTCAACCTTCATAGAAAAAAGATGCAAAATCATCAAATGCCTTGCCCTAGTAATGAGGAATGGGAATGTTAGAAATTGGTGTGAAAAAGAGTCAGAATTACATGTGGGAATCCATATGAATTGGTTCAGGGCAGGTTGCTTGACCATTTATCATTAACTTTGGCTCCATTTATCATTAACTTTACATTTTGATGGTACATACAAACACATACACTGTATGTTCCTGATGCACAAGCAAGAATGCACCACATATTAAAACATGCTCTAAAAACTTATGGGCCAAGAGGAATGAAGCAGTGGACATGAACATGGAAGAACAAGATTATAAATTAAATGATAAAACAGACTTGACCAATATTAAATAATAAAGATTGAACAGATAAGTGATTATTTTATCTGTTCAAACCATTAAAATATGCTATTTAAAACTATTTTTATTCTACAATATGCCTACAGTTCCAGTTACCAATACCAATGAAACTTGCGTGAATTTTCGGACATTTAACAGTAGCTGTAACTTTGCCCCCATGTGATATCACTCATGAAACTTTTACTGTAGATTGTTACCATAAATTGAGATTATTATTAGCTGTTTGCCGTCTTGAGATATTAAGTCTCGAAATTGCAAAAATCCACAAAATTGAAACTTTGGATAAGTGCAAAACTGACAGCATTCAAGTATCAGTTTTCTAAATATTTTTACATTATCTACACGTACCGTGGTATTCATAAAAAAAAAAAAAAAAATATGGTCCTGCATATTCATGCTTTCCTAAAATATGGCATCTTGAAATGTGATTGCAAATCATTTGAGACTCAACTGGATATACATTTAGAAAAAATTGTGTAGGACAACAAATGTAGCCCTGAGTCTCACCAAGAACAATGGTTTTTATCCTAGGAATCTATGACTTGTGAGTCCTGAGATATTTCCTTTTGCGTAAAGGCTTACAAATGCAGAAAATGACATGCAATGTAATACAAATATGGCCACCAATTAGGAACCACACATCATACAATAAAATTTAAAAATGGTGGTTTTGATCTTCTCATACATGGAGATGATCTCTCACAAAAAATTGTAATTTTCTAAAATGGTCAAGCAACCAAAAAAATAATTGCTGGACTACTTGATATGGACTGGCCCACATATAAACAAATAAAATACATTGTTTTTAAATTTAAAAGTCCTTACCTATTTCTGCCTACATTCATTTTAAATCAGGGTAAAACAAACTATTTTATACTAAGAGGAAATCGGGGGGGGGGGGAGAAATAAATAAATAGAAAAAGTCCTTTGTTAGTTATGATTTTGTGAAAGACTCTTTAAGGGTGGTGAGTTGCAAATTGAGGGCAGATGGCTTTCTGTAATATTCCCTTTAAACCCTGGACGATCATTTGAGTCAGAGGAAGGGATATTACATCCCTTGCGGTAAGATTATCTGCAGTATCCTTCACAATTATAAGTTAGTAAATAGATAACTGATCTCAATTGCACAAGAAGAAAATAAAAAAAAGCTTATAGAAAGCAAGTAAGTAATGGAAGGAAAAATATTTTCACCATTGTAATTTGTATTATTTCTGAGAAATAATGTAAGATCTTTGTGTAAGATCAATAATAATGTAAGATCAATCCACAATGGGATTGTCATTCTCGCCTTACAAAAATCGCAGATGAATATTTGATGTAAGTTGGTATTCTCAACAAGACAAAGAAAAATATAAACAAAGTAACTTAATCAATTGCAAAACAATTAACAATATTAGGTCATTGGTTAAAAAAAAAGAAAGCTTATTAAAAACTGTGGGATTCTCATATTACTGTCCCTTTTTCTTTAAAAAAAAAAACAAAAAAACACACAATTAATAAAGGATCTTATTAAGATAAATAAATTGGTGGAATAAATGTTGAATTGAAAATATGTATTTAAGTCCATAGATATCTGGAAGACTGAAACTTATCTCATCCTCACGATAATTGTAGAATCTTCTAACAAATATAAAGTATTGAAATACTTTATATTTGTTGGAAGACTGAAAGTTTTTTTGTTTTGTTTTTCAGCCTGATTATCATCAAACATTGATTAAAGAATGACTCAAAGATGCATTCATACGTCTGTTGATTCAGTGTGTTAACATTGTTACTGTGCAGAAGTGCATTTGCTGCTGTCAGATTTTTTTTTTCTTTTGGATATTATACATAGGTAGCAGTGAAAAAAGATCTTGATAGCGTAGAAAGTGGAGTTACTGCAGATAATATATATATAAAAGTTAACGATATGGAATATAGGAATGTTTTTTAACCAATTTTATTTCATTACAGGAGGAATTTGAAGATAACAGTGGAAATGTGGTTACTAAGAAGACTTTTGAAGATTTAAAACGCCAAGGACTTCTGTAAATATATTGAATTGTGACAAATTATCCTTTTCATTATAGTCATTTCTATTTAAAATGCAAAAATAAAATCCTTGGGTTTTAGATTATCTATCTGGATTTTTTTAAAATAACAAAAATGTTTTTGTATAATAAAAGTATTCATTCTACTCCTAAAATACTCCTTTTGATCCATTATTTTAATGAAAATTGTTTTTCTGCAATATTCATTAACATTAACCATTCAGCTACTGTAATGACACAATCTAATGATAATAATTTATCCCAGACTTGGGTTGAATTATTATTACTTAGGGATCTTAGTATGTAACAATCTGAAGCTTGCATACTGTAATTGAGATAAGACTTAAAAAGAAAATAATTATTAGTGTTAATTATTTAAATATAGGCAATATCTTAACTACTGGATGAGTTCTGAGTATCCATACTTACAATGTTATTTTTATCAGATGAACAAATTATAAATAAATAAAGAGTGCAAGAAATACAAATGCTGAAATTCTGCATTTCAAAGAATTCAAAAGTAAATTTACACTACATGAAATGCATAAGCAGACTGACTACACAGAAGGCAAAAGAATATCTATAATTTTTATACAAAGTACAAAATAAATCTTGAATTACATTTTCTCATTCAATTTAAATGACTTTCCAAACTGGAAAACCTTGCGTGGCTTGTATGTAAATTTGTTGCAGCATCTGGGGAAAATAACATTTCAGTTAAATAGTAAATTCAGTAAAACATATTTAGAAATTTTGCTGAAAAGAATGAGCAGTCTGCTATTGGGAATAGTCACACTGCAGCCACAGATTTTATAATGTAACCATAACAGTATGCTTATGCAAGTTGGTTATATAAGATGGTTAGTACTAAAATAAATGTGTGTTAAAAATAAAATTAATAAAAGATAATATAAACAATGCTTGTTATTTATAAGTTTTCTCCAACTTTCTGATCTTCCCCATACTAGTCATCAGTTTATTTTCTTGTGCAAGATCTCAGTTTACACAAGCTTTCAATCTATATGTTCTCAGATGCATATCACTTCTTACAACTTGTTACTAATTATAGCACTGAATATTTTGTTATTTTTTTTAATTAATTTTAAATAAGGTAAATATTGGATCTTCAGTTTCACTAAATAGGCTTAACGTGCGTGGAATGAAATAGAATAAAAATGGAAATAAATAAAACACACTTACTTATGAAAGGTTGAATATAAAGATTTATATGGAAATAATCCGACAGTTTCGGAATACTATGCGTATTCCTTCATCAGGGACGGCACAAACATATAGGACAGAGGACAACATTTAGGACGACATGATGGGTGAAGGGTATGTTTGAAGTGAGGGAATTAAGAGGATTAAGAAAGTTTAGCAATAGTGACGGACGTTTTGCCCGCCGGTTATAGGTTTGTAAGCTTTCAGCTGTATTATATGGAAAGATTCAGCAAGGAGACGGTGGGATAGTCTATTATGGTGGGAAAGGGGTTTGGCTGCTGGGAAGTTGGGGGTGTGTCCTGTCTCTTTAAAGTGAGTCACAGTGTATGAGCCTGCGGGATCGTTATTTTTGAAA
>JAFIDM010009631.1:252400952-252421718 GCA_023159025.1 Thereuonema tuberculata | reverse complement strand
TTCTTAACTTAATTACTAAAAATTATGTTGAGGTTTAAAAACTTTATTTAATTTTTTGAAGTCTATTTTTGAAAGTGTCTCAAAAACATTAAATGTTTAGGGAAATCGCTAAATTTATAACTAATCCTAAATTTCATCATAAATCTTCTGTCCTAAAAAAAAAACAAAAACAAAAAAACATAAACTTGAAATAAAAAAAACAAACAAATTTATTCAACGAAACATGAATTTAAAAATAAATCATAATAAAAACATAAAATTTAATTAAAAAAAATAGTTAAAGAATTGCTCTGCATTTTAATATTCACCCGAGCTTTCGGACACTTTCGTCCGACCTTATTTTTAATTTATCCATTTTAATTTTAAGTTGGATTTAACTGTTTGGATGAACGTAATTTTTACCACATTTAATAAATATGATTGTGCTGATGAATTTGTGTTTTGGTTTAATTAATTTAGATACGTTAAGTTAAATATTCTTATTGCTTACATGTAAATTTTTGAGAATTTAATATTTTGAGTTGTATATATCTAGAAGATTTTAATTTTATAAACCAATGACCGAAATAGGAAAGGAAGAAAGAAAACAAAAAACATGTATATTAAATGTATGAAATACAGCTTTAGTAATTATTTATTTACAAAGATTAGAACAATTTGTTCTCTTTCCAAAACCATAAAAATATGTGAATAAAATCAATATTTAGGGAATCCCTCTGAGCTTCAGGGTTCAGTCCTCTCTATTAATATTTAATAATCTTAAGAAAATATTAATAGTGACTAAATTATATATTTACACATGATTCTCCCAAATCCATCTATACAATGCCTCTGAATGCATGCAATGATATTCAATATAGTGATTTCTGTAGAATTAATGAGTGTTTACTCATAGCTTAGCAATCACAGTGCTAAAGTCTGTTTACACGCGCTTATCCTTTTTCACTCCTTAACAGTAGCGGGTGCTTTTTTTTCTCTCTCTCTTTGAATGCGCCATTGACGTCATTGACAGAGCAAGGTCACCGCCGCAGCAGCTCATCTGCTCATCTGACGTCAAAGGAGAAAGCAGCGTACGTGCCAAATTTCCTTGTCGGGGCGGAAGTAGATCGATTGCTAACACCATCGAACCCGTTGTTGTCGACTGGGCACGTGCCGTTGCTTAACCTCCAATCGTCGGTAGCGTCCTGGTTAACCTCGTTGCGTCCTCTACTCGCCCTTCAAGAGCGTGAACCCTTCGAGAACAGGGAACCCCACGTGGCTTCAAGTGTAATGCGCACCTTTTGCCGCCTTCTCAATCGATAACATTACGGGGAATCCGATGGCGCAATAACATCTCCCACACGGCCCTCTGAAATACAGGCCTCACAACTGGTTTCGTGACGTCACGGAAGCGGGGTAACTGTTCCAACACTGAGATTTTAACTTTTTCATTCTACGTGCGTTTTACAATAAAAATTTACAATTTAATGCACTTTACTCAGGAATGTTCCCTTTATCCGACGAATTTAATAAAAAGGATAGTAGTCTAAATTAATAAAATGCCAACGGACAATTTTTAGTTTATAAAAGTTAAAAATAATTAAAATAAACTAAAATTTTTATTTTGAAATTGTGGGTTGGCTTTTTTTTTTAATTTTATCATTTTATTTTACTCACTTTAAAAAAAAATAAAAATGATAATAATTAACAAATTAGATACTGACATTTTTATATAATTTTGTTTTTCAATTTTTCTTATGCTCTGACGTTTCGCAAAATTTTAGATATTTTTTTTTAAATAATAATGAATAAATTAGATGCTAACATTTTTATATAATTTTGTTCTTCAATTTTTCTTACGTTCCGACTTTTTGCAAAATTTTGTGTAAATTACTTGTTAAATGAATATAAGTAATTCTTTTCATTTTGTATTTATTTAAATCAAATTTAGAAAAGTACAAATTTTCTTCTATTAACAATTTGAATTATCAGTTCTTTAAAACAACTCGTATTTAGAAAATTTTGTAAAAAAGAAAAATAACCACTTCATTTTTTTTGTAAATATCAATTTATTGAATCACTTAAAATCTATTAACAAAACTTAATTCCTAAGGTAACTTAATGACAATGAAATAATATCAAATGTTTAAAATAAGTGAAGTACAAAAGTAATATATAATATTAAACTGCATCTAATTGTTAAATTTTGACAATTTCCTTTTTGTTTTTGTTAAAGATGAAAATACTTGATTTTTATTTTTTACATAATTGTTTAATAATATTTTGCCAATTATTACAAAAATCATTTTTGCCCTTTCTTCTTTTGAGCAAATATGAGCAAACCAATCCTTTGCATTATTTAACAAATGAAGGTGTTTTAGTGAAATATCAACAATAATAGCCAACTGATTTTTATTTTGAATAAAATTTGTTTCATTTTCACTAGAGATTAAACATTCAAATACTTGAAAACATAAAAAAGTAACAACAACTGACCATAATGTTGGCTTTTTTAAACCACCTCTATTTACTTCATCAATTAATCTAATCTCTGATGAGAATTCATATTCCAAATCATCATCATGTAGCATATTAGTTTTACAATAAGAACAATTTATTCTTTTGATCACCTTATGAACAGCATATCCAGATATATAAATTAATATTGGTGCAATGTCAACAGGTAAATGGGAATCAACATCCACGTTTATTTGGAAACTATCATACATAAAATTATTTAAATTTATTTCTTTCTCATTATTTTCCTCATCTACAAGGATATGCTGAATACTAAATTGACCCTTTTGTGATGAAGAGAGAGATAAAAGGTTGCGAATTCTGATTTTTTTTTCACTTTCATATAATTGTTGAAGGGATATATGATAATTTCCTCCAGACATCTGCCTGTAGAGACTAAACCTTTCTTCCAAAGGATCAGTCTGAAGCTTTCCAAGTAGAACATAATCAGGTTTGATGTTTTGCAAAATAAAAACAGTTAATTCATATAAAGTTTGGCAAGTGCAAGAAAAAGAGTTGAAAGTGCGTGCTGTTAATCCAGTATAGAGTGTTCCTTGACACATTGAATTCCATCTTACTAACCAATTATTCATCAAAATTAAATAAGTTAATTGTTCTTGATTGGTGTTAGTGATGGGAGACAAGTCATCATCCCTATATCTTTGATTCATATAGGGTGATTTACAATTAACAATTTTCCACCAACGTTGAATTATTTCAATGAATTTTACAGTTCCCTCCCATCCAATCAATTCTGAAAATTTAGGTCCAAATTCCTTAAGTCCAGCAACAGTGAATGAATCAAAAACCTTTACAGCTAATGATACCTTTTGGCGTTCAATAGTAGTTGGATATACAACTTTATAACTTAGGCTTTTTGCAAATTTCAACACATTATCTTTCTCCAAATTATACAAAAATCTTAAATGCTGAAAATTACACTCATTTATCTGATTTGGATTATTTATATCAGGAAATTGGAATGTACAATTCTTGGAATTTAACCAATTGTTTCTAATGTTTTTAAGAATATGTACAGGATCATACATAAAAAAGATAGGTAATGATAAATCAGCTGGGTTGATAACTGCTTTGCCTCCAAGTGGATGAGGAGCAAACTCATGAAACATTGAACAATTTATATTATTGTTATCTGTTATTAAACTTAATACTTTAAAACCAATTGTATGAAGACCTTTTAAAATTTTACATACCAAACTATACAAACTTAACCCTGTAAATTTGGATACAGGAGCTATTGCTATTACATCTTTGTAATTTGACAGTATTGAAGTAACTTGAAATACATGAGCTGTTTTTGCAATACTTGAATCATTAAAACTAGTTCCAGTTATTTTGCCACCTTTAAAAGTTAAAGATGGATCTACATAAATTTCATCTATTAAAAGAGATACATATTTTTCTCTTTCTTCTAAAAATCCACATCTTTTATTCAGATATTTATTGACAGGATTAAAAAAATCAGAATCAACATTTAATTTCTTAGCAATTTTAGACAGAGTATTTGGATGAGGTAGTATTAACAATTTTGTTTGTCTCAAAGCTCTATAGCATGCAGGGCTAGAAAGAAAAATTTTAAAAGATAAAATAAAAAGTTCTACAGAAAAGTGTAATCTATGCTTTGATATTTCAGTTAGTTCCAATTGTTCAATTAAAAACAAAATCATTTTACTTTTATTAATTTCAGAATGTGAGGCAAATTTCTTTAGTAAAGTAACTGCTAATGTGAAATCATTCTCCTCTTTGCTAATAAGATTTTCATCGTTGCAAATACTAATTAATTTGTCAATATTGTGCGTTTCAGTTACAGTATTAAACATAATCAAATGTTTTTTTAGATTTGTAATTTTTTTACTATCAATATAAATTTCAAAACTTAAGTCAGAATTAATAACAACAGAATTAATTAATTTTGGGCATCCATCTAATGATATTTTACATAAAATAACTTTATCAGGAATTATATAAAACAAAATATTGTTTGGCAAAGGATTCTTTGAAATATATTGATTTATATCATTCAAACATTTAATTGAATTTCGAACTGTTTCTTCATGAAATGTTGACAAACTTGATTCCAATGCTGATGAAAGTTGCTCCTTTTCTCTTTCGTCCCAAGTTCGTCGTTTTTTTGGCAATGTTTCGGTTAGATGTGGAGCAATAGGTCCAACAACTGTTGGATAGGCATCTTTCTTTAATTTTATATGATCACGTTTAACAGAAATGAGAGTACCTGAAGAGTCTGTAAAAGTGTCCTCTCTCACGATGAAATCTTCGTTGAAATGTTTTATGCACACTCCAGAATTTTTTGTTGGGACGAAGTTTTCTCTGTGTATTTTGACAATCCAACGCTGTAAAAGATCTTCTTCTTTTGGAAAAGAAAAAACAGGAACATAACTTCCTGTCTTTTTGTAATTTGACTTACAACCAGGAACAGCACATGTCTTCGGCATGATGAATGTTAGGCCTAACGCCCCCTCAGTTGTTTTCCACGATAAAAAAACAGTGTAATCAAATAAAATACTTTGAAATAACTGTTTAGATATTGGAAAACTGAAAATTAATTCCAAACACTCACTAATCCAAAGAAAGTTGAACAAAATAGCAACAAAATATCCAATGTTCACTGAGACAGATTTCCATGTGCTCACACACACAATGAAAAACTACGGGTTGCGCAAAAGCCAACGGTCATCGTTACCCTTCTTTCATGACGTCAGAGATAAGACGATGACGTAGTTGGGAGGCCTGTAGTTCAGAGGGCTGTGTCTCCCAAGTGGAACTCCGTCATCCTCCTCCTCCTCAGCATCATTCGACGCAGAAAAAAGCAAATAACAAAAGACTTCGTTCTCAGCGTGATTCCATTTCTTAACGCTAGGGGTCCAATATGATTTCAATTATCATGAAAGAATCATAAAAGCAAACAATAAAATAATGATAGGAAATCGATATAAACTCGAAACTGTTGAGGAGTACAAATAATTCTTAAAAATTAAACTATCGTAATAATAAAAATGTGTTTTTTTTTTAATTAGAATCAGATTTTGCCAACCTCATATGTTTCCCATCTTCAATTAATTTTTATGTAATTAATTTCTAAAAGGACAATATTGAATAAATTTACACGAGGAACTATTAATTATTTTTTTTTTGCAAAACAACTATAAATTTTATTACATTTCAATATATCTGTGGGTGAAGTAAATTTTATTTATTTTCCCTCTAATTTCATGCACCCTACTCGAAAAAATACTTGAGGCATTAATTACGAAATTGCAATTCAAATTGAAATTCTGAACTCTTTGTTATTAAAGAATACAAAGGAATATGAAAGCCTTTAGGTCTTGACAATCCACCGTTGACTTTGAGAATGAATGGAATGAATTACTGTATAAAGTGTAGATTTAAGTTCGTTGATTTTAAAATTGGAGAACCTTTGATAAGGTCGTTCTGGATTATCGAAAATTCTAATAATCCGAAATTGTATTAGAGCAAAAAGTCAAATATTTAATGAAATATTTACCTATTATAAATTTTGAAAATATTGTTTGTTTTTTATTCTTTCAACTATTTGATAATAATTTAAAAATTAAATCTTTAAAAATTTGAAAACAAAAAATAAATAAATTAAAAACAAATCGATTTTTTTTTTAATTTAATAGAAGAAAGAATATGAATTAATTTTAGTCGATAGTATTTTTTTTTTATTTTTTTAAATTTTTTTTCATTATCATGATACTGTTTAAAGTGTACTAGATTTACTTCCCATTTGATATTCTCGTTCAATCTGTATATTTATAAAATGTCGATCCGTATTTTTGAGATTGTGACTTTTACTAAATATTGTTCTGCTGTTGTTAAATATTCGTCAACAATGTTGATGATGCTTGAGATTGAAGATCATGTGGCAGTAATCGACAGGCGGAGGAGAGTCTCATATATTAAATTATACGGTAGAGAAAGATTGTTGTTTTTTTTTTCTTTTTTTGCCTACAAACAAGTTTCTATCACTTTTAATAATAGGCCTATACAAATATTGCTAATGGCTATTTTCATTTCTTACTAGAAAGCCTTTATTTCCTTTTCTATTTCATTCTGTGATAATTCTGAGACTTCCCCGCTTTCAACTTCAGATTTATTTTTAACCCATCTGCGACTACAGAACTCTTTTTAAGAATAGACTTCGAAGACACAATAACAACACAATAATGCTTTCTTTTTTTTTTTTTTTTTTTTCAAGATACATTGACCGAATATCTTTAAAAAGAGAGCTCCCTAAAATTTAAGACAAGAAAAATGGCTTTCTTTTGGAAGAAAATACTATAAATTTTGGAAATCAATAAATACGTACTTCAGAAAGTTCGCGAAATAATAACTTACAAAATACTAATTTAGATTTTTTTTTAAACAAAAGAATTTTATATAGTGACAGGTAACTCTTGAGATAGGGTCTGGACCACTTCCAATTAATAGGTCCATACAGGATAAGATAAACATATAGTTAAATAATAAAGTTTGCTTTAAAGAATCTCAACGTTTACATTAAATAGATATTATAATTAAAAATAAAGAAAAAAACCCGAAGTCTTGGACAAAGACTATTCTTTTTATTATTACATTATAATAGAAAGACAAAAAAAAAAAGAGCAAGATTATAAGGAAAGTAGGTTTCAAATTCTTTCTTATAATTCTTGTTTTTTTACAACATATTATACGATTTAATTAAAGCCTTAAATGAAGATGTAATTACAAGAAATAAATGTAACGTGCAGGAAAATTATTAAGAAATGAAAACCAAAGACTGCACATAAATAAACAAATATTGACTCCCTCTGTTGACAAACTCAAAAGGCGTGATTTGTTCATTGAAGATGTCATTATTGGCAAAGTTTTGCTGTTATTCTTCTATTTTTTGACCCGGCCTCAGGTCTTCCCTTTTTTTTTCTAAACATTGGATTCGTTGTTTAATGTGAATCAAATTTTTAAATCTTCATTTTTTTTTATATTTGAAAGAAAAAAGTAAATTTGTATTGTTGTTGTTTTTTTTTTTTTATATTATTTTAGTTTTTTGAATAGTTTAATTAATATTTTTTCTGTTTACCTTTTGCGTTTAAAAATGTGTTGATATTCGACGGAGTGTATTTTGGTAGAAGGGTCGATTCTGAAAATGGGTAGAAGCGGGTTGTCTCAATGGTATCTTCTGCTTCTTTTCCCTTTTGCCATATGTAGGTCGCAGTAGAAACCCCCTATCATAAAATGACTTAATCTGGGAAGTGCCTGTCTCCCTTCTGCTGCTGGACTGACCCATTAACCTTGAATGACTCAATGGGGAAACCTTAGTAATGTCAACAGCATTACAAATTACGCCAGTTCTGAAGCTCTTTTCCAATAAGAATTGATTTTTAAATAATTAAAAAAAAAAAAATTACTTCTCAGTGCAAAGCTAGCACAACGATGACTTAATTTGTTTTTGCTTTGACTCTTTATTTATATTTTATTTTTTTCTCTACATAATATTCTTCGACTAACGGTGTGAAAAACATAGGCATTATCAATTATCTTCAAATTGCTAATCTTGAAAACAATTTATTTTAATGGTAAAATTTAAAACAAATGCTTAAAAAAATCAAATATGGAGCCTATATTTAATTTAAAACAAAAGCAGAATATTATTTTTCTTTTGATTAAATTTTAATAACTTCAGTGGAATATTTATGATTTTATTTCAGAGTGGGTGCTTTGCTCAGCTTATGAATTTTTTTTAAAAAAATAAGCTATTGTTTAATAATCTGTGACATATTTGAAGTATTTTTCAGGATAATTTTTTTCCTCTTTCGGAAAGGCTTTTTTTCATTAGTTAATAAGAACAATTTTTCAGTTATTAAAACTTTAACAATGATCCACCGAAGCTAATGTATTCCTAAAGTTGAAAGGAAGCTATTTTTATTATCTAGCGAAAAATTAATTTCTTATTTATGCCTACACTAAAGAAATTATATTTTATTAGTTTTTTTTCTTTCTTTTTTATCGGTTCCTGAAAAATAAATATTGTAATTAAGATCAAGTACTGTGTTTTCTCTGCTTATTTTTGTTTGTTTCTAAAAAAATTAAAAAAAGAAAGCATACTGTATTTAAGCATACTGTATTTATTTTCATTAATGGCAATATTTGATTTAATAAATCTAAACATTCTTAGAAATGTATAAATTTTTAATATGATTTATTTTTATAAAACAGTCTAATTAAATTTTTAATAGCCAAGCAAAACTTTATATTCATTTATTACTATTAATTTTTTCCTCAACCTGGAATGGTTAGATTATAAAAAAATAATATATGGAAGGTTGTTTTGTTCATCGTATTAAACACTTCTCGTGATTTCAATATACCAAGAAAAATTTTTATTTTCTGATGATTACAAAACTTTGGCTAATTTATTAAATAAAAATATAGAATCTTCTTATTAACTATTTTTAAATTGAAAACTATTTGTCATTAATGTAAACAAAATTAAGAGTAACGAAGTATCACCAGTCCTTACTGTTAAATATATATATATTAGAGGTTAGACCTGGAGATAAATGCTATTATGGTGTTGACGTGTGTCAATGAGCATTTGTTCATTCCATTCTGACATGTGGCTGTCATTCTACTTCAGCACCGCCATAATAAATCTTATTCGATGACAGAATGACACAGGGCTGGCCGCTGTCACCTGGCCTCGGCCTCAGTGTAGGCCAAGGTCGCCGGCACAGGCGATGGCGGTCGATGGGTACCGTATGTGTGCTGCCAAAGAGCGCATCAGGGTCATCGAGGTTGCTTTCAAGGCTGATGTTCGAGTTCAAGGCCAGTGAGAACGCAGCGCCCTCCTCCATTGACCTTGGTCGGATGCCGCCAAAGCGTGGGAGGGGCTCGAAGGATGACCTAGCATCAGTGAAGGGGAGGAGAAAGGCGGGGCCCTCACCAGGGACACCTCCACTGCCACTAACAAGGGGGCAGGACAAGCCCACTACTCGCATGAATTAAAAAATAAACATGTACTTAGAGGGGGTAAGGTCTATCACTTCCATTTAAATTTACCTTCCGCTGCCGTCATGCAGGGGCTAATTAGCATACATTTGAACTGGTATTCCAAAATCACCTTATTGGAAATTCGCCAACTACCTTTTCATTATTATTAATTTAGATTTAATAATATCTGCATTCACAGTCAATTAACTAAATCTGTAATGAAACTAATCATAGGTTCCATGAACTCTAGGCAGTTAATCGATTTTTGCCACACGCGCAAGGAAGAGTCTAATTTCAGGGGTGCAGGTAGTGTTTGCGGATTTCTCGTATTTTTATTTTTCGGAAACGTAGTATCTTTCCGTTCCACTACGCAGTATCTGTAACCATAAATTTAATAACGGACAATTTGTTAATTATTTATGATGCTAAATAAGCAACTATTGTAATGATGTAACTTTCAAACCTCCCCGGCGAATACAATTGAAATGCCTGCCTCTCTTTCCTGTAGTGTGTTGCCAAGGTTGTAAGTTTTTATAAACCCAGCGGTAAAGCACACGATTGGCCGGCATTGAAGCAATCCCTCCTTTTCCTTTGTTAGCCATTAAGTGACCATTTATGCCTTCCCATTGAATATTTTCTATATATCTACATTTAGTGATATCTTAAATATTCAATTCAGTTCTCTAAGGATCACTGATTTTTTTTGTTTAAAATAAAAGGCAGAAGTTAAGTTCCATTTTGCTTTAGCGTAATCTTTGAAGATTTTTATATTAAATCTTCACATTCAAGAATTTTTATTTAGATCCTGATCCATTTTATTATAGTTGGATGACAACTGCATCCCTACTCGTTGCAGAGGATGATGATGATTCCTTCTCTAATATCTTCAAATACGGTTTTCTTCTTGTATATTTTTTACCTATATAATTACTGTCAATATATTTCATAAAGTAGGATAAACTTGTTGAATAATATTTATGCTTTGTTTTTCCAATCATTCAGCTGAGAATGAGCTTTTTTTTTTTTTTTTTAAACTTCATATACAAAGTAGTCTACTAGGATCTTGTAGAAAAGGGTAATTCTATTTTATGATATTTAGTTTAACAATGACATCTTTGAAAAGTATATTTTGCAGTTTAGATTTCTGGATTCTTGTGATAGTAACTTAAAATATTGTTAAAAATTAAACTTAATGTTAAATGATGTTTGAAGCAAGGATATAAAGCATAACTAGGAATTACAAGTGACTGGTAAACTTCATTGACAACCCTTACATTTTTAGATTTTTTAATAATTTCGATTAATTCTATTAATTCATATTTGAATCATTACAGAAATATTTCCAGTGCAAATCTTTTTTTTTTATTTCACTTGTGACTTGAACAGTTAATTTAAAATTTTGAATGTGGCTTTTATAAAGATTGAACATTGAGATCTAAAGGTTTAGCAATTTCTCAAAACTCGAGATTTGAAAATTGCTGTTTCAGAGCAGTTGTAAAAACATTCTCCCAAATTCTGGATTGTTCCTTCATTCTTGCATAACTGTATTCTTCAACAGCAATGGAAAGTAAATATGGTCATCTGAACTGTATGCTTTTCAATTTAAGAATAATATGAGGCATTGAATTCCAAAACCAGCCTTATCCCAAAAAATAAAGAAAATGGTGGATATCTGTTCAGGTGGCAGCCCAGAATTATGCTGTGACATTATTTTGTTCCAAAAAAATATATATTATCCCTATTATGATATGACATAAAAATAATTTTTTGAAGTGTTTAGGACAGCATTAGTAAGTGATTTGCCAAAAACCACTGATAATGCATAGGGCTGCTTTTAGAATTCAATGCCTCATATATTTCAAAAATTACAAATTTATTTTAGTCTTCTGAGAGCTTCACCAGCTGTTATATAAAGTATTATGCTTTCTAAAAGTGATTATAAAATTAATATCTTTACATTAACTTCTATAATTCTGCAGCTAACACACAGCACGGAGTTCTAAAAATACACCACTATAGATCCCAAAACTGCTCAAAGTAATTAGAGAAATTTGTAAATTTGCTTAAATATATTATGGGAAATATGAAAGATTACAATCCTGTCTTAATCCTATCACCAATATTGTTCAATCTTTATACAGACCAAGTCGCACATCACATAGAAAAGTAACACAATTCAAAAAATGCAATTTTTCAGGAAAGCTAAAAAACAAAAACATGCGACAGTAATGTTAATCTAATGCAAATAATTATCAGTTAAAAAAAAAAATGATAAAAATTCAAACTACAAATATGTCATTTTTCTATGTGATAGAGTTAAGCCCTGTCTATCCCATAACGTTATTAACTCAAAATAGCTAAATTTTGAGTTGTCACTTTTCTATGCGATGTGCGAAGTCTTAGAAGATTGGAAACAAAGCTGTGAAAATATGGCATTGTAATAAATGATAATTTTCTTTTTACCCTTTTTTAAGTTGATGACCAGATGGGGGATAGCATAAAACCATTTTGATCTGGAGTTCATGGTGAAAAGATTAAAAAAGGACTTATGAGGCATGGTCAGATAATTTTCAAAAGTTGTAATTTTACCTATAAACAGCAATGAAAGTGAGAAGTCAGCTTTAGAGAAAGGAGTAATAATTAAGCGGGTTGACAAGTAAATTTAGGATTGACGATTAATAAATCAGAAGGTTTTGGTAAGGATGAAATAAAAAAGAAAATTGAACAAAGTTAAAAAAAAAAATATATAATTATATAAAAAAATCTAAAAAATATATTATTCACCATATATATGGTGAATAATATTCAATGATATTAATGCTGGTCAATAATATTTGGAATATGAAAGTGAAATTTGGATAATGATAGAGTAATAACAGTAGAAATGGATTATTTACATAAAGCGCAAGGATTCCTAGATTGGATTATATTAAAAATAAAGAAAGTAGAAATAGAATGGTTACCAATTAAAATATTTTATGTAGAATACAACAAAAAAGATTAAATTGATTTGGACATGCACTTTGAATGGAAGAGAAAAGATGGCCAAAACAATTACATTTATGGAAACCATCAGGAAAATGTAAAAAAAGGAGACCGAAAAGATTATAATCTGAGGGAATAGAGAAATGAATGTAGATCAATTTTTAATCCAGGATGTACAGGACAGACTGTTTTGGAAGATGGATACAGGAAGATGACAGTCTGCTGTATAATTCAGAGAGATGACAATAAGTCTTAATTATAATTACTTTGTTAGCAATGAAAAAGTTTGTTAGTCATTCAAAATTGATTCTAAATATAATTTAATGATATAAACAAAATAATATTCATTCTGTATAATATTCTTTTGCTTTTCTTAAGAAGAATCAATATTTGCAACAGCAAAACCAGTTCAGACAGCAAGACTCGTATCTATAGTCTAGGGTCTGGCTCATGTGCTAGGTAAGACGACATGCCCATAAGTATCAGATTAAGTTTGGGTCCCTCCAAAAAGATCCAAGAGCTTTGCCACATCTATAAGTCTGGTAGATTAAATGTAATGCAATTTTTACTTTATATGCATAGTAGCTGTTGCTATTCTCAATACAAATTCACAATAACTGCAACACAAGAATTGAGCAGACCTAGTATGTAGTAATTTCACAACAATGCACATTTTTTTTATCTCTTGCTTTTTGTAACTGCAAGCAAATATAATATGTTCATGCCTGCCTGGATCTTGGTACTAGTGATACTCCTTAAATGGGAGGCCTGTGGACAACATCAATCCAAGAAATATTAGATTTTCTATTCTCCTGGGTTTAGAATCTCTCAGTAATTACTTAAAAAGAATAGAAAAAAAGAGAAATTTAGTGGTTTTGTTATTCAGTTATTGTAATCTTTATACCGTAATCAAAGTCTGGAGCAACAATGGAATAGAGGGGCTTTTAAAAGCAAAGGGATACAAGTGTAGAAAATATGATTCAAAGAAACATTACTTAAAGTTAACAAATATGTATAGACTACTAATCATCCAATAAAACTGCTGAGTTAACAGTCTTACAGTTATTTCATGTAATTTCTTTTACCAAGAAACAATTGCCTTCTTATTATCTTCAATTTACTTTAAAAATGACACATACATCCCTTTGTTTCTAATCCCTTAAAATTTATTGTTTACTCCTTCACAGCAATTGGATACTGTGAAGAGTCCAGTGCATAATTGTTCACCTTTAAGCTATGACAACATTTATAAGCTGCTCTTGTAATTAATTCTTCATGAACACTGATACCAATCCATTGATACCAAGGCTTTAAGAAGGAGAGATATGAGAAGAATCTGTAACAATTATTAGATGTCAGATTTATAAAAGTTGCCTGCAATTTGTTTGCTTTTTTTTTTGCCTTTTTGAATGATAATTTATACTTAGAAATACAAACAACACAAACATAAAAGAATAACAATTTAATACAAAAATTATGTTTCCATTTAATAGTGAAAACTTTCATTTAACAAATTATAAAAATGTCCTATAAATGTTTGGCAACTAATAATATATATATATATATACAGAAGTTTAATCAGGTATTTCATGGTCTCTTAGCCTCTGGATAAATTCTAAGAGATACATTTGAAGTCTTATTTCATTTGGGTTATTTGTTACAAAGAATCCTGGGACTCCAGCCTTTTCTAGGGTTACTTGTTGATCACTGACCTATTAAACAAAAATGAATAGTTTTATGAATACAGCTTGAGAGATTTGAAACAAGGTTACTTACTAAATAAAATTTTTAGATAAGAAAATTGGAATCATTATTTATTTAATGCAAATCTTAATAAAGTATTGTTTTTAATATAAATTTTGCTCAATTTTAATTAACATATGGCAAGGTGACACAACATTTATTTGTAGCAACCCTGTACATGAAAGTGTAAAGGGACAGAGAGCTGTTACGTTCATACTGTTCATTCAGCACAACTATAAGTTGGACAGACATTAGTCATACCTTATTGAATCTCTTATGGCTTTTAGAATTGGGGAAAAATATGAGTTCTGGTGTGCGGTCCTGTGAAATAAGAAATGGTTGAAAATGAAACATGTATAGGGTTGCTATGCTTTCGTATACTTTGCCTGGTTCCCTCTCCATATTTGAGACAGTTCTCTGATTTTTTTTTTCTAATGTTGTATACAAAATTACCACAAGTTTTGGTATGGTATCCTTAAATAAATTTACATATTTCCAAAAAATGAGTTTTGTGTAAATCATTTATAAATGATTAAAATTATACCTGATTAAACAATTTATTACAATACAATTTTAATTTGATCTGTTCTGCTGTATCAACTTTAATAATAAAATTAATTCTAAAAGATCCTCAAATTTTATTTATAATTCTCTAAAAATCAGAGCAAAGATCCATGTAGGCTTTTAAGCTCAAGGTTAAACTGATGATTGGATGGAAATGCCTTTGGGTTCGAAAAAAGAACTGCTTGAGAAATGAAGCCCAAATATTTAAGATGAACATTGGAATTTGTAAGAATCTCTTACAATAACAAAATTTTATAATAATAAGTAGTTAAATGGATAAAAAAGAATAAAACTCATTCATAAATCAGGAAACAATTTAACAATAACAATGCCAATAAATAAATAAAAATACTGAAATTCATTCCTTTCACTGACATTGAAAAAAACATTTATAGGAAACTGCAAAACAATACAGTGGAACCCTGCTATTCGTACACAATCCGTTCCAGGAGGCAGTTCAAATGGCGAATCATTTTATCACATAAGATGTAATGTAAATTGGATTAATCCGTTCCAGAAATCAGAGATGATTTATTATTTAAACCTTTGTAATAATACTTTAAGCCTAAAATACATAAAAACTATGAAAACAATAACTATATAGGCCTCTACTATTATTATGTCTTTCTTTTTCAGTATAGACGATATGGTTGATTTCGCCATGCCATACCGAGTTGCCAGGTCAGAGACAAGAGTTCCACTTTCAAACTTCGCAATGAGTTCTTTTTTCAATTCAATTGTCGTTCTCACTGCTTTCCTTTTAGGCTTAGTTGAATCAGTAATCTTTTTTGGACCCATGGCTGCACTATTTTCAATAAAAATAACAATAAAATATCACAAAGTTTCATGAAGCTTGCGTGGATAATGAGTAGCGTACGGAAGCTAGCATGAGACTGAACTGAAGCGACTGCGTGAGGTGGCCAGTAACAAGGTCACGCTGTTCGAATCGCGAGCAAGCATACGAATGGCGAGTTCAATTTTACTTGAAAAAGTTGGACGAATAACGAGTTGTATGAATGGCGGGGTTCCACTGTACATGATTTTATTGATTTTGAATTTGTAAGAATCTTTTACAAATCTTATAAGTTTTGTCTGATGGCCCAAAATTACACCAAATTTTTGGTCTATACCAGAGGCATATTAGCCTATTTGTGTATCTGATTGGTGGGCTCCTTTTATTCTATTTAATTACAGGTCCATGAGTTCTCAGTGTAGTTTTTGTATTATCTATAAATATTTCTAATAAAAGGCCATCACTATTATAGCATTAACATTATAGTCTTAAAGTTGTGTTGCTAATTTGAATATAAATTTTTTAAAATGAAAATCTGAATTTCATATATCACCATCAAAAAATGTGCCAAATTATTTGAAATCTTTAAAAAAAAAAAAAAGACAACTTTATCTGCTGAAGAGATTTAGAAATGTCTGAAAATTAATATTCTAATTAAGAAATGTACTTCAGGAGAAAAGATAATGTCTAAAAACTAAAAAATGAATAAATATTATTTTTTATGTAATTATTTTGATGTGGTAAGTATAATGAAATGTGAAATCCATTTTGCCTGTTTCAATAAACATAACAAATGAATTTTATTTGCCAGCTGAGCATTTTCCATAAATCATTTATTGTTCTGTAGTTTCCTGTAAATGTTGTTTTCAATGTCAGTGAAATAAATGACTGACTTTTTTTTTGGCATTGTTATTTATTTATTGTTTTTTAGCATTGTGTTTCATGATTTATGAAAACTTTTATTTATGTATTAGTTAGTTTTATTCTTTTTTTATCCATTTAACTACTAATTATTATAAATTTTTGTTATTTAAAGAGCAACAGATGATAGTATGTGAACAGTTTTTTAATTGGCTAGGATTTAACTATTCTTAAAAGAAAAGTAGTGGAAACAGGAAATAACTTGACTGTTGTTATACATTTAATTTCAGAAATTACTTTTAATAGGTAAAATTTTAAGATGAAATGAAGTTTAAGGGTTCTTAATGGTTTAAGAACAGAAATTAAGAATTTTCTATACTATTTTTTTTTATCTTCAAATTTTTGATTAACTGCTAATCTACTAAGTATTATTAGAGTTCCTTAACATTCATAGTAATAACAATGCAGAGCTGTGGAGTTGAGTTTCATAAATTACTCGATTCAGAGTCAACATTTTTTTCCCCAACTACATTGCATTTCAAGGTCCATGAAGTTGAGTAATGATATTGCTGTTTTTTTTTTTTTAGATGGAATCAGTCATACGTGACTATTATTGGGTTTGGAGTCAGATTAAAAAATAAAATTATTTTGCAACTCCACAGCCCTGTATAATGAAGTAGAATATTTTCTAAAAATGTATATTTTTTTATTCCAACAACAAGTAATACCATGACATTTATTTGCTCCTTAGAAGTCAACAGTTCTTCACTTTATGAAATTGGTTAATTTGTTTGTCTGATCAGAGATTAAATAAAATGTAACCAATATAGCAAACTTTACTAACATCCCACCGTCAAGAAATTTTTGTGGCAAAAATAGTAAAATATACCTTTTGGTCAAGTTCCAAAATTAACTTCATATCGGCTCTGGTTACTTCTTCAGCTTGCCGACGTTCTAATTTCTATAAAAATACAATAACAATATGTACATTAGTTTTTATCTCCAAATTGAAATTTCTTATAAAACAATTATAAAAGATAATGTAAACTGGAGTTAACGTGCAGTCGCTTTGCTCTTCATCTCACCTAAAACAAAACTTAAGTCTTTTAATTACTTTTTTGTGTCATAAATAATCCTTTTTATAATGAGTAGTTACACCAAACATGAGATAAAGTGTGGTGCAGTCATGAAGAAAGCTGAATTACGTTGTAAATCATGTGGAATTGAACAACATGATAAATGTGTCAAAGATGACGAAGCAACAGATATATCTACACCTACAAGGAGAAACTTATGGAACTGCATAAAATGTAGAAAATAACAATAAGAGACAAAAGTGAATTTGTTAGTTCTAACAGTGGCATCTCGGAAAAAAAACACGAATGAATCATCATTTGATAAGTCATCCCTCTTAGAAGAAATGAAACAAACCAATATCCCCATAGACACTGGTCTTGCACAAACTATTTTAAAAGAACTAGCCAAGATAAAAGATTCAGTGCAATTCCTAAACAAAAAATACGATGACATTGTAGAGAGATTAGATAAATTTTATCAAAATCAAAAATTAATAGAAGAAAAACAAAAGAAGACTGAAAATGAAAATCCTAAAAGAAACTATAATAAATATTGAAGAAAATGTAAATAGATTAGAATCACAGATGAGAAAAAACAACATTGAAATCTCAGGAATTCAAGAAACTGAAAATGAGAATCTCCCAGATATAATAACTAAATTAGGAAGAATTCTGCAATTAGAAAACTCCTCAAACATAATAGAAGCTGCCCATAGATTTGGAAGATTCCAATAAGACAAATATAGACCCATAATAATAAAATTCGTTAATAAAAGAGATCGAGATAAATGGCTAACATCTTACAGAGCTAATAAGAACATAAACAATGATGATTTATTTGGAAATAATAATAATTCAAAGATATATATCAATGAGAATTTAACAAAAAAAATACAAAACTTATTTTGGAAAACTAAACAAGAAGCAAAATTGAAAGGATATAAATATATTTGGATAAAAAAACCAAGATATCTTAATAAGGAAAAATGAATCCTCAAAAGTGATTAAAATTACTAATGAAGAAGAAATAAAAAAAATCAAAATACAATAAGACCTATTAAATAAAATGGTTAACTCAAATATTTTAAATCATATTGAATTAGGAGATCTAAATGTACTAGAGGAAATAAAATTGTGGAATCCTACATTATCAAATAAAAAAACTAATTAATTTATTTCTTAATATATGTAGTTTAAGAACTAATTTTAACTATTTAATTGCCAACATGAATAACAAAATTCAAAACTTAGACTTTATAATTCTTGTTGAAGTAAATATTAAAAGAAGAGATCCATTATTTCAATATACCAGGCTTTAATAACATTTATAAACTCAGGAAGAATTCCAGAGGAGGAGGAATAATTATGTTTTACAAAACTAAATTTTTGGTAAATAATGTTATAACACACTCAATTACATATGAAAATCTACAATGTAATATTAGACATATATCTACAAATGAAGATGTTACTTTTTACATAATATATAAATCTCCATTAAACAACAAAAATCTCTTTATAAAAGAATTTGTTAGGAATAAAAAATGAACTTATATTAAAATCGCCTATACACATACAATTATAATATAAATATATAAATAATATAATACTATTATATAAAACTAATACTAGTTCAATATAAATAATAAAACTAGTAATCTCATTAATCGATATTTAAATTTTTTTATAATCTAGGTTATGTAAATCAAATATATAAAACTACAAGAAACACTACAACTAATTCATACTTCCAAATCATGTATTGACCATTGTTTCACCCATATGAATAATTATAACATTAAATGTTACGTAATTCAATGGGATATCTCTGACCATTTTGAAATCCTAATTGAAATTGAAAAGCAAGAAAATTCTATCCAACATATCAATGAAAAAAGATCAAAACTAAATTTTTAATAAACACAGATGATTTAAATGCTAAATTACCTAATCTAACTGAAGAAATTCAAAGAGACTACAATAAAAAATTACATTAACAAAAAAACTAAAAACAATATATATATAAATAAATTTTTGTCAAATAACAACAATGTTAATAACAGAAATTTATGGAACCTTATAAAAGAAGATATCAACTACAAGAAAGAAAACAATAACTCAGAATTACAAAATCTGATATCAATATACAATAAAAACCCTGTATTCCATAATTTGTACAAAACATTTGTACAAAAAAATGATATTAATTATGTAAATACAAATCAAATAAATAAAAATGATGATAAAAATTTAAACTCCATTGCCTTCTTCATACCAAATCTATATGATATTTTAAATATAATTTAGAAATTAAAAAACACAAATTCCATGCGTTTGGATTATCACCACAGAAGATATAAAAAATAATAACGAAATTTTTTCACTTTTCATTGTAGAACTTTTCAAAAATATATATCAAACAAATATTCATCCAAACTTATGGAAAATTGCATATATAATTCCCATTTACAAAGGTGGAAATTCAGAAGAATATAAAAATTACAGACCAATATCTATATTATCTAACCTTTCAAAGATAATAGAAGGTTATTTAGCAAAATCTCAAATCCCATTGTTCTGCAGCAAAGCATGTGGTGCAGAACAACATGAAAAATCAACAGCCACAAGAAGCAGCCGATGGATATGTCTAAAGTGCAGAAGAATAACAACCCGAGGTAAGCAAGAAATTCCAAATATAAACAGCGAAATCACAGGGAAAAATAAGAATGAATTGTCTCTTGACATGTCTACCTTTATACAAGAAATGGAAAATTCTGATACCACAATAAAACCAAATTTGGTGCAAACCATTTTAAGAGAAATAAAAGAAATAAAAGACTCAATGAAGTTTCTTGACAAAGAATATGATGACATTGTTGAAAAACTGTTGTAAACATTGTTGTAAACATACAAAGCATCAAAGTTTAATTGAAGAAAAGCAAAAGAGACTGGAAAATGAGAACAGAATTCTGAAAGAAAATATAAATAATAATAATAATATAAATATAAATTAGAACTACAATCAAGAAAAAAATAATATTGAAATTTCTGGTATTCAAGAAGCTGAAAATGAGAATCTGCAGAATATAATGGTAAAGTTAGCGGACATTCTACAACCTGACAACCCTACAAAAAAAATGGAGGCCATTCACAGATTTGGAAGAATCCATAATGATAAAAGTAGACCAATAATTATCAAATTTTTAAACAGAAAAG
>JAFIDM010009631.1:252387077-252400552 GCA_023159025.1 Thereuonema tuberculata | reverse complement strand
GAGATTCTACAACTTGATAATCCTACAAACAAAATGGAGGCCATTCAAAGATTTGGAAGATCCCATAATAATAAAAGTAGACCGATAATTATCAAATTTTTAAACAGAAAAGACCGTGATAACTGGTTGCTATTATTCAAAGCAAAATATATAATCAACGATGAAATATTTGGAAACAAAAATAATTCAAGAATTTATATTCATCAATGAAATTAAAGAATTTATTTTGGAGAACTAAAAAGAAGCTAAACAAAAGGGGTACAAGTATATCTGGATAAAGAATTACAATATATTAATAAGAAAAAATGAATAATGAGTGTAGATTAAAATTTCAGGTGAAGAAGATATAATTAAAATTTAAGTAATGTTTAATAATGTTTGAATAATAGAATTACAGAAGCAAAATTAGTAATTAAAACATAATAAATAATTTAGAATTAGGAAATCTAAATATTTTAGAAGATATTAATTCTTGGAACCCCATTTTATCAAATAATAAATTAAAAATTAATGTTTTATTTCTCAATGTATGCAGTTTAAGGTCTAATTTTAATTATTTGTTAGCAAATATTGATAAAAAAATACATTTAATTGACTTTATCATTCTTGTTGAAGTTAATATTAAAGAAGAAGAGATAAACAGTTTTAATATAACTGGTTTTAACAAAATAATTAAACTTTAGAAAGTAATGCAGAGGAGGTGGAATAATAATTTTTATAATACAAATTTTTTAGTAAAAATTTTTCCCAAAGATACTATTACTTATGAAAATATTCATTGCAATATTAACCATCATCAATAAAAGAAGATTTTATTTTCTATGTAATTTATAAACCACCGTTAACAAATAGAAGTCTATTTATAAATGAATTAAAAAAAAAGTTGATAGAAATTAAATGTAAAAATGATAATTGCTGTAATTGTATGTGTGTAGGATATTTTAATATAGATATAAATATGAATAGTACAAAGAGTAATGTAACTAATAAATACTTTAAAAATTTCTATAATTTAGGTTACAAAAATCAAGTTTACAAAACAACAAGAAATTGCACTAACACATATTCATGTATAGAATTCATGCACTAACATGTATAGATCATTGCTTTACACATATGAATAACTATAACATAGAAACTAATATAATACAATGGGATAGTTCTGATCATTTCGGAATTATAATTGAAATTGAAGATCAAAGAAATTCAACAGATCATAAAAGCAAAATGAATTGTACTACTAAATGTTTTGTTGATGAAAATTATCTTAATACTAAAATAATTGAACTCACCCAAGAAATTAAAAAAGACTATAATATAGATCCAAATAAATATATAAATAAATTAAACAGAATTATTGATAAATCAAGAATAATAATAAAAAATAAATTTGACAAAACAAAAATAGAATATATATATATATATATATATATATATAATAATAAAAAAAAACTCATATAATTTATTTAAAAAGTCATGGATGAATGATGACATCATGAAGCATATAAAAGAAAAAGACATTCTATTCTTAAAAATATTAAAATAATAAAACAGTTAAAATATATGAGAATAATTATAAAAAGAAAAGAAATTGGCTAAAAAATTATATTAACAAAATCAAAAAAATAATTCTTAAATAGACTTTTAAATAATAATAATGTTTCAAATAAGAATATGTGGGAATTAATTAAAAGAAATATTGATCATAAAAAAAAAAAAAAAAATAAGAAATAAATAATTTATTGTTGGAAAATAATAGAAATACTGTATCATAACTTGTATAAAACATTTGTTCAAAAAATAAATTGTAGATCTTTTAATATTGATAAAACACAGGAAAATGATTATCAGAGTCCGAATACTATTGTGTGTTTATTACCAAATCAAAATATTAAAAAAATCATATGAATTTAAATAATACTAATTCTATTGGTATAGATAATATTACTACAAGAATAATAAAAAACAACAAAGAAAATTTTTCACTTTTTTTGATTGAACTTTTTGTAAATATTTTTCAAACAAAAACTTACCCTAATCTACGGAAAATAGCATATATAATACCTGTTTATAAAGGAGAGAATACTGAAGAATATTTAAACTACAGACCTATATCCATATTATCTAACATTTCAAAGATTATTGAAAGTTATTTAACTAAATCTATATTTAGTTTTGTGATAAAATATAATATTTTAAATAAAAATCAATTTGCATATCAGATTGGTAAAAGTACAAATGATCTGTTAAACAATTTAAATAATAATATAAATAAAAATTTAAATAATAGCCAGGTAACTTATATTGCTTATATAGATTTCAGTAAAGCATTTGATAGCATTAGCCACAATATATTACTAAAAAAATTACAAAGTTATGGAATAAAAGGAGATTTTTATTACCTTATAAAAAACTATCTTAGAAATAGAAAATTTTAAATTAAAATAAAAAATTTCACGAGTAAAATTTATAATATTCCTAGTGGTATTCCTCAAGGTTCTAATTTGGGACCATTACTTCTCATTCTATACATAAATTCTATATGCAACTCTGTTCAAAACTGTTATATTTATATTTTTGCGGATGATGTACTACTTCTTAGTAGTAACAAAGATCAAAAAACTGCTTATATAAATCTTCAAAATGACCTAAATAATATTTCAAAATGGGCTTTAGAAAACAAACTGATAATAAATAAGAAGAAAACTAAAATTATGATAATGAAAACTAAAAACAAGAAACTAGATTTAGCCTTACTTTTAAGTTACGTAATCATTATTGTAATAATTTAACTAATAAGTAGTAATGATATTGTTTTAAACATTTGCGATTGTAATGTTATTGAGTGTATTAAAAATTATAAATATTTAGGGATTTATATTGATGATAATTACAATTGGCATTACAATTACAGTATACTCTCGAAATCTCGAACTTTGATTTCTCGAAAACCTTGATATGTCGAAAAATTATTTTTCCCCTTGATATTACATATTCATCTAATATTAATTTTAATTCTTATGTCAAAGAGTTTTCACTCAAAACCTTGTTATGTCGAATATTTTTTGATGACTTTGCAGCTATTTTTCAAATAGAAAAATTGGTTGAAGAATAATTTCAAAAGAAATGTCGCCAGGCCACGATGCTGCACTTTTTTAAGAAATTCTAGTAATGTAAGTTCATTGTATTTTACTAATTCTTTTCAATTTAATGTAATTATTTTCGACTACTTTTAAAAATTAAAATTATCATTGCTGTATTTAGACTTATTGTCAACTATCATTACATATTTATACTTATTCTCATCTATCAAGACTCCGTATCTTGTGTTTTTACGTGAATTTTTATGTTTTGGTTATGACCTTGTTATCTCAAAAACTCGCTATCTCACTAATAAAAATTTTTTTTTAGCATCCCTTCGACTTCGAGATATCGAGAGTATACTGTATATCATCAATAAATTACACACTTTTATATATATGTTTTATTACTTAAGAAATACATATAACTCTAAACAAAAGCTTATTATTTATAAATCATTGGTTGAATTTGTCTTAAATTATGGTTTAGAATGTTGGTGTTTCCTAACTAAACATCAGTTAAATAATCTAAAAAGAATGATATATAAATTATTAATAATATTTTTCTTAATTATAAGTACCAAACTATGGAAAATAGTTAAAAATATGAACCATATATAAAATTTTAAATATTGAAGAAAAATTTATTTATAAAATTATTCTGAAAAATATTTATAAATATAAAAATATATAAAAGAAAATTATATCTCAAATAGTTCAACTAAAACAAATTGGTTAAATGTTTTTGAAATACCTAAATTTAAAAATAATTTTGGTTTTAGGATAAGTGACTATATTTATTCTAAACTTTTTGGTCAACTAAACTGGATTAATTATAATAGTAGATAATTAATCCAGTTAATAAAAGCAATTAAAAACCAACTGGTTTATGATATAATAAATAATAAAATTAAAAAGAATTTCTAATTTTTAATATTATATTAATATTAAAAGTATATGGAGATTTCTATGTGAGATGATAGATTTTCATTATTTTTTTAATGATTTTTTTGTATTAATCTTAATGACATACATTAAATTTCCAGCACCTATAATACCGGAGTTATCAAGTAATTACACCTAATAGGACTGGTTAACATTAAAAAAACAAAATAATAAGATCAAATATTTTAATAAAAGAGCAATATGCATATCAAATAAATAAAGTTAAAAATGACCTACTTAATAATTTAAAAAATGCTATAAATAAAAATTTAAATAATAGTCAATTGGTTTATATAGCCTTCATAGATATTACTAAAGCATTTGATAGTATAAATCATAATTTATTATTAAGAAAATTGAAAGATTATGGTATAAGAGGTAATTTACATAATCTCATTAAAAACTATTTAAAAAATAGAAAATTTAAAATTAAAATTAATATTGTAAGTTTTACTTATAAAATTATTAAGTGTGGCATTCCCCAAAGATCTAACTTGGGACCTACGTTTTTCATATTATTTATAAATTCTATTTGTGATTCAGTTAAAAATTGCAGTATTTACATTTATGCAGATGATGTAATACTTCTTAGTAGTACATATGATCAAAATCTTGCAATTACAAATCTTCAGCAAGATCTAAACATTTCAAATTGGGCTTTTGAGAATAAAATGAAAATTAACCAAAAGAAAACAAAGATTATGATGATCAAAACTTAAAAATAAGAAATTAAATTCAAATATACAGTTTAAATTGCATAAAAACTCTTGTTCTAATATTACAAATAGAAATAATAATAGTTTGAATAATTGTGATTGTCCATACATTGATTTTATAGAGAATCGTAAATACTTAGGGATTTACATAGCTGATGATTATAGTTGGAGCATTCATTATAACTATGTTCTCTCACTTTCATGTTTTATTATTTAAGAAACAAGTATCAATTTAATCAAAAACTTATTGTTTATAAATCTCTCGTAGATTCTGTCTTGAATTATGGTTTGGAATGTTGATTTTTTTTAACAAAGAATTAGATTAAAAATATAAATACAGTAGAGTCCCGAAAACTCGGCACTCGATAACCCGGATAACTCGCCCCCCCCCCTCCCCTCGGCAGGGCGGAAAAACCCCACACCCTTATGAAAATTAAATAGCCTACTTTTAAAGGGCGTGGGGTTTTTCCGCCCTGCAGGAGGGGGGGGAGTTATCCGGGTTATCGAGTGCAGAGTTCTAGGGACTCTACTGTAGCTTAATTTATAAAATTTTGATAACATGTATATCAATCATGAGTACCAAACTGAAAATAAGAGTTAAGTACAGAATTTTGAATACTGAAGAAAAGTTCATATATAGTATTATCTTAAAAAGTATCCACAAATATAAAAATATTAAAGAAAATTATATCAACAATAGCGTAACTAGATTTAGTTGGTTAAGGGTATTTGATATACCAAAAATATTCGGACAACTAATTTGGGATAATTTAAATAGTAACAAATTTAAAACAATAAAAAACCAATTAGTACATGATATTATAAATAAATATATTGTTAAAAATTTCGAATTTACTAAAGATAAATATTTTATTACCATTTCATATTTTAATACTGTAACATTTAAATATTATAGTACATAATATTATAAATAAAAATATTATTAAAAATTCTAATTTACTACAGATAAATATTTTATTAATGTAAAATATATATTAGACTTGAATTCTTTAGACACACATTAAACTTTCCAGTATCTATAACACAGGAGTAATTTTGCAATTACACCTAATAATAGGACTAGTGAACATTCAAAAAAAAACCATTTTACTTTTACTGTTTGTTTCCTCCCCTCCTTTCGACACAGATGTCAACTTATATTATATACATTTTAATTCATATCAGCTCCAAAAACAATTTTTATGGTATAAAATTTCTGAACAAAATCAAACATAAATGTATCACAATAAAACTTTATTATCATTCATACCTTCCTTTGTATCTGGACAGATTAATAAGTTTCTAAGAAACATCGACTCAACTTTTCACAATAACTTTCTGCTAACTGTAATTTTGTGCGTTCATATTTATCAACTAAATGTTAGCCCCTATACTTAATTACTAGCTAAATCCATTCTGTTCTGCTTCTATTTTGTCCATTTTCAATCTATTCGCTTTGCTTAATTGTGATTGTACATTTTGCAAGATGCAACTATCTAATTAAAACAGGATAGGCTGAATTCAGGAAGATGAGGATGGATTATTACATTTTCCTTTAGGAATAGCTATTGATTGTCAATGGATTTTGAATTGAATAAAACTATGTGAACAGAAGAAGATATTTTTGTCTTTATAAAGTATTATAAATAATAACAAGACAATTAGAAAGAAATGAGAAAACCTACTTCTTTTTCTTGTGCTAAAGTTGAGTGAAGCCTCAACAGAGTTTCTGAATTTGCTGCTCGATGCATCTGAATAGTTTCCTTTTGCTTTTTTGTCATTTCAAGTTTATCAGCTTCAAAAGAAAAATATATATTATTAACGGCTGTGAAATTTCCTTTTCTGAAGAAAGAAAAGAAAAGAAAAAAAGACTATTAATAAGCAAACATGAAATCTAATTAAAACAATCTTTCAGATATAAAGCTGCTTACAATTCCAAAATGAGTTGATACTCATTCTTAGCAGGGACTAAGTAAGTTTTTTTTTGTTTGTTTTCAAACTGGCTACAATAATTAAAATAGATGGTTTCTTCTATAAAGTGGACTATGAACTATATACAGGATAAAACAGAAAGATGTGCCAATGTTATGTGGTCTCAATGTCAAACAAAATTCAATCCCCATTTAAGTTTATTGAGTTGTTGAGATTTTTGAATCATCTTAAGATATAACTCATATATGACCATTGTTAAAAATCTTCTAAATTATAATCTTTTCATTGAATCTTATCTAAATGTTACAGTTACCTTAAATTCAATCTTTTTTTTTTTAAAAAAACAAAAAAAAAAAAAAAACAACTTTTAAATTTATAAACAAAAGAAAAAAATAATGAAGTACAATCTAATGAATGTAATGCTCTATATCATGTACAAAATTCCATACTTTTCAATTCTTAAATTTTCTAATAACAATTGTCACCTTACCTTTCTGTTTGCTGATGAATTTGATTCTTTGACTGAGAAGGTTTTTCTCTGTCATGTGTTGAATTTCTTTTAAGCCGTTCACAATTTCAAACACGGTTCCATCCAACAGTGATCGTGAAAGGTCTGATAGTAATTCATATGGCAAACGCTGCTGGTATTTTCTAAAATAGGGAAAAAGAAAAGATAGTAAAAGGGAATTAAAAAACCAAAATTACACAAACAAAAACTAAGATTTCATTCAAAGAAATAGAATTGCAATTAATAAAACGAATTTATTTTTACTAAAAATCTTATGAATTGCAGTTGCTGAAACTGCTCATCTTTAAAAGAATATCTCCCCTACCTAGCAATGATTCCAAATACAATATATTCTTTGAAATGAAGACAATTCAGTTATGAAAAGCCTGGATAATCAGAAATTTCTTGCTGTTTTTTGTTGTTTTCTAACCTAATATTACAAAATATTTAGCTATTGTAAAATACTAAATTCATAAGCTTTAAAACAACTTGTAAATAATTAAAAGTTCTTTAGCAAAAGAAAGTAAAAAATGCGAAAACGTATGGAATATTATTTTTCTTACATTTTGAAGTAAAACAGAAGAAATATGGGTGTGAAAATAAAACTTTAAACTATTCTAAGAAGCTAAGAAATAAAAACCAAATACTGCACATAAATAAACACCTTTGAGTTTATCATCACAGGGAATCAGGAACGGCTGTTTCATCTTTTTTGGGGACTTATCAGCCCGATCCACCCTCCTTCGATGATAAACCCAGAAAGATGTGAAAATAAATGGAAATCATTTTCGTTCCTGAAAGGGATTAACAAACAAAATTAAGAACAATAAGAAATAGGTGCTCAAGTGCACTCAAAAAACCTTTGACCCAATTATCATTAGGAACAAAAAGGCTTTTGATTACAAAAAAAGAACTCAAACCAAGAAGGCATAAGTCATGAAAAAAAATTGAACGTGCAGAAAATCAATAAGAAATAGAAATCAAATACTGCACATAAATAAACATTCATGCCTTCAAGTTTATCATCAGAGGGAATCGCGGACGTTTATTTATGTGCAGTATTTGGTTTTTATTTCTTATTGATTTTCTGCACGTTAAATTTGTTTTCCATTATTTATTCTAAGAAGCTTATTGGGAAAAAAAAAAAGCTCTTTATCACTATTTTTTTTTAAAGCAGATAAATGGTTCTTTTCAGATATTTTAAAGCTTGACCAATTGTAGAGTAGTAGTATTTCTTTTTAAGCATTGAAAATATTTTATTGCATATTACTGTTGTACACTTTAAATTTCATATATTTCTGTTTAATCTTAATGTAAAAGAAATGTCAGTTTAGATCAATGGGATCCGATAAATCAGTTGCTATTGTATTAAAAAGGGTTGTTATGATTTGCCTGAACTATGCATGCATAAACCTAATTTGGAATTACTTTTAATAAATTCAGATGCATTTTAGATAAACAAATTCTTAATATTTATAAAGATTCAACAAAACTTATTACAAAAGAAAATAGTTATGTATTCTTGGGATGACGTGTGTAAAGAACTAAAAGTATTATTCATTTACAAGTACAGTCGAACCTCCATATATCGAAATTTTCTATATATCGAACTCTTAGCAAATCTCCATGTTCATTACATAGAAAAACTGTTTCTATATATCGAAAAAATCTCTGTATATCGAAATTTTTTTTCAAGACTTATTGGGATAAAAGTGTGGATAAAGTTGAATTGCTGATGAATGTAGATAGCGGAATGCGCAAAAAAGACATTTCAGCTAAATTTGGTATTCCCGACTATTACAAAAAATCGGAATGCCGTTGTTGATTATCCTATAGACGAAGACATACTGAGTTCGTTTCATGAAACTGAAAAAGAAATCGAAGAACCAGAGGAAGTAAGTGAATCTGAAAACATTTCCAAGCCATCGAAAAAAGAAATGCGAGAAGCGTTTGAAACAATACGTCATGGACTTCAATTCGCGGAAAATGTTCCTGATGAAGTTTTTAGTGGACTGAATAAAAGCTAACATTTCTTTGATGAACTTTCCGCAAAACTGGCTGTTCAGCAAGATATTCGAAGTTTTTTTAACAAAAATGTAATTGTGATCATTGTAACCACTGTCTGGATTATCGCTTTTTTTAAAGATATGTAGTACTCAATAAATCTTTCATATTAATTCATTTTTTAATTACCCGTATTAACTTTCATTTAATGTGATTCGCGTATAAATTAGAAATTTAGTTTCGTATATGAAAATTAGCTTTAATTTTAATGTTTTAGGAGTAATTATGATAAAATTCTGTATATCGAAATTTCTATATATCGAATTTTTTTCCGGCAATTTGCTACTTCGATATATGGAGGTTTGACTGTATATTAACAGGTTTGATGAATTCTCAATTCTTCAGTATACATGGCAATAATGCAAAAATTACTTTGCTACCTACTTCTATGGTCTAAGTGCTCTCAAACTCACAGCTGATAGGCTGCATGTGGCCCACAAAAGACTGTGCAGCACACCATATACTTTGTAATTAATGTCTTGAGTCATCATTTAGTTCTTTTTCAAAGCTTTATGCTCAGTTTCATTATTCAGCATACAAAATGTAATGAAATTTAATAGAAATGAAAAAATGAACAGAAAAACACTTGTGAGAAAAATGAAAAAAAAAAAATAATAAAAGTATTGAATTTCATTATACTCTCAGAAAATGATAAGATGAATTGAATTCTTTTGAAAGAATTTATTTAAAAGCTAATTATTGTTAGTATTCTATTGTTTCTTTACTATATAGTTCATTAATATACAGTGGTGGCAATTAATAAATTCTCCAACATTACATTGTGGCCTGTGTTAAGACTGAAATACTTCATTTTCACTCTTGACATTAAGTGAGACCACTGATCTAACCAGTGATAATCCTTGTGTTAATGGAATACTAGTAACAAATTTTAAGAAGGAAACTTGATGGTTCCATGAATCATTCACACATTTTGTTTGGAATATACAATTGACCGGTGTGAATTTTTGGAATTTATAGAAACTTTCTTTATATGATTGATCCTGTATTTTTTTTTCTAATTATAGTAAAGGAACATGTTTGTGTAAATGTTTTGATTTATTTGAAATGAAGCGAATAATTGAAAGCATTTCTTTTTTAATTGTAAGGCTGCCTGGAAAACATTGTTTTTCATTTACCTCACTAGAATGTAAACTCATATTTAACGAGATTAAATTTATTGACTCTATTTATCACGTTATTTGTAGTTTTCTTACTTTCAGTGATGTTTAAAATATTGTGCAAAATTTGAAAACAGTTGTATACGAGAATGAAATGTATTAACAAGAGGGTCATAAACATTTTTATCATTAAAACTGTGCATATAGAATTGTGTACGTTATCTATTTATGTAGATATTTTAATTTACTTGTATTATCTTTAATGTAAATGAAGTGTTGAAGTTTGTTTGTTCTTTTCGTTTTGATGTTTTTTAATCTGGATTCAATTGTTTGGGTGAATTAATTTTTTATATATTGTGCTTACTAATTTTGTGTTTGCTTAGTTTATTAAGCATATTAAATATTCTTATAGAGACATATGCATGTGAGGGCCACTGAAGAGCAACAGAATCTAAACAACTCTCATCATAATCCATTTTTTTTTTCATCTATTATAAAATTTTAGTTGCTTTTACTCGTTTAAAGTTAATTGGATTTATGGTAAAATCTAATTTGGATATAAAATTTAAAGTAAAATTTGCAGATTAAATCGCTTTTTAACAAATGGAAAATGTCAAAATTGCTTGTTTATATTCAGTGGATATTATAATTTACGAATATCGATACTGTTCCTTCAACTTTAAAAAAACAAAGAGAAATGGAACATTTTAAGGAAAGTACACATTGTTACATGTTGTCAAAGAATTAACAATTTGTACCCCATCGCCAAATTAAGGATGGTTTATGGAATGTAAACTAATAAAATAATTAGGTTGTACACAGTATTCTTTCTATTAATACCCACTATTCTACAACTTAAATTTTTTAAATGAAGATATGTGCATTCTTTTATCAAACTCTTTGAGATATAATCACTTAGAAACTAGTGATTTCTATGGTTATGTTTCATTTAACTATCCTACCATTTACATACACATTGATGAAACCCAAATCCAGCTGTAGAAAATCGTCAAAGAAGTCACCATAAATTATAATGGAAAAAACTGCAGTGAAATATCAGTTTAAATTAACAATTTTCAATCGTTTTGATTATTATCGATTTTACAAGGAGTTAGGGATCCTATTTATCATCTAGTTCGAGGCCTCACATTTCAAGAGAGGCTTCTAATTAAGCATTATCACATTTATTGCTGTTCCAAGGCAATTAAAAGAACGATTATTATTTTATGCAGTATTTTACAGCATTAAACATCTCGAAAGGCTAATTTCTTATTATTGTATTTTTAAACAACTTTTCTTTTGTAGTCCGTTAAAAATGAGTTAGATTTGTTTGCCACAGAAATAAACGTTGTTCCTTATCTTAAGCAAACTTACGGAGGTATTTCTCTTGCCATATTTTTTAGTTCATTAAAAAGATAATAGTGCTTATGCTGAATCATCTCTTTAGATGTTAATTCGTCTATAGCTGAAGCCATTGTTGTAATTATAACAACAATCCGGATGTCTACTGGTGTCATAAAAAAAGTAATCCGCTCATACGGATTCTTTATTCATCCCCTTTTTGGAAATATTTAAATCTAAAAATGACAATTATTACAGTAAATATACGTGATAAGTGATTCTGATTAAATAAATTAGACAAAAAAAAAATAAGATTTTAAATTACAAAATTACGAAAGTAAAAATTTTACGGCGAGAAACCTTTAACATTACAGTAGAAAAGTACCCTGGAAGAAGTGAGTCTGAAAAATGTTATTGCATTACATGTAAAAAAGGAGATGCAAAAATTATTAATTATTTAAATAAATATTAAAAGAACATTTAAAGTTTTTTTTTTTATTTTTTTTTATCTGTATCTGAAAATGAAACCTATTCCTAGTACTGCAAGGAAGTGCGTCAACTTAGTTTGATGAAGTTCAGTTGAACTTTTACTAATTAATTCGCCTGGATTTCTTTTTGAAGCAACAATGCAATACACGATGATTGTGATAGGTGGTGTTAGGACTAGTGTTAATAGATAGAACTGACAATTACGAAACAACTGATCTGTCAAAAGAGTTCTTTATCAGATCACATGAGTTATGTGATCATATCCCTATCACTTTGGGAAATCCGTGATTATGCTGTTTCGTTTTTAATATTTTAATAACATTTCAGAGATGAATATTTCAGTTTATACTTTCTTTTTCTTCGTTTGTTTTTTCTGGACAGTGAATTCTCTGCAAAACGAAACACTTCTCCCAGTGGAAGAGAATGTGTATGATATTCCGTTTCAGAATATCCACCCTCAACTTAATTTATTCACAGAAGTCACGAATTATGACTATAAATTGTTCGAATACTGTCAAGGGCTTTTACAACAGTTTGCAAATGAGTCTTCAAGATTCATTCATTGTGCCGTGAACTATTCGAGACCTGTTCGAATGTGTCAGTTTTGCGCTGAAGCCTATTTTGCATCGTATTTTTCTTACAATAAAATAGTAAGTATCTGTAAGAAAGTAGAAATAAGGGTCTTCGAAATTTTAAAGGTCTTAATTAATTAATTATCCAAATGTTAATTAAATCACAGATAAAAAATTATTATATGCAAAGTTTGAAATTTATTATAAAGTTGCAGAATGTGTCAAAATTCTATATAACATATTCTATATTTTTACCGTTGTTTATATGAGCCAGTATCAAATTTTAACTTATTTTCATGTGCTCGAAGCATACTAAAGATTCATGGCTTAACTATATGTAGTTTCATGTTCCTTTCAGTGTAATTTAGCTGTAATGGATCTCGACTCAAAAAGTTAATATATATATTTTTTTTTCTGTATTTTCAACAATTTCCTGACGTAAAACTCTGCAATATCATTTTAACAAATTTACTAATTTGTGCCTTCACAAAAATTGTAATGTTGACACGAACAATATTAAGTAAAGAAAGAATACGACATACATTTAAAATATATAATTACAATTTAAAAAATGGACAGGACAGCTTAATATGCCTATGACATCATCAGCTATAGTTAACATTCTTAAAACTAGTTCTTATACAGGGTGGGCAAAATAAAAGAGGAAAAAAAAAGGACAGAGTCCACTATCGCAAGGGAGATTGGGTTGG
>JAFIDM010009631.1:252337223-252381417 GCA_023159025.1 Thereuonema tuberculata | reverse complement strand
TATAGCACTGATTCAGCTGAACTGCTATAATTTAATTAGGTAATTATTTAAAGAATGTTTAATTAGGCTGTAATTTATATAATAATTTGCAAATTGTAATCTGTATTTACTAAGTAACATTTCAAATGCAAGATAAAAACATTAGTTTCTTTTTTATTTAATACCATTCCAAATATGAAATATCTGAATTCCATTGTTCTAGATTGCTATGACATGCAGAAGCTCAATGAAACCCAGTATCCAAAACCTTCAAAAGATGCACTGAAGTTTGATGAGTTAATTAAAGAGACATTACAATGTATGGAAAAAGCATCCAACGTAAGATGAGTTTCTTGCTTTTCATATTATATTTAAATTTCTGTTCCAACTTTACTGGTTATGATTTAAATCATAACCAGTAATTTCCCATTATAAGGATATTAATATATCTTTTAATGTTACTGCCTCATACATTATTGCAATCAAGTCTTTATTCTATATATCAGTGCCTGTTAATATGTATCTACCTTCGTATCTGAGATGCTTGTTTTTGTTAGTGGACGACATGTCAAGATTATTATTTTTTTATTTTTTTTTTAACAATTGTTGCATGACACCAATATATTTCTTATTGCATGTGGTACGAGTAAATTCATACACCATGTCTAATTATTGACTTTTTGACAATTTTATCTTTTTCATTTGATATTTGAGATTTTTGTTTACAGGACTAAAAACCTATTTGATTTTTTTTTTTTTTGTATTTGCAATTTTTTTTTATATTACTTCATTTTAGGGGAACCTGATCCAGTTGTGTGTTTCAATCTCTTAAACCCTTGTTTTTTTTACTGTTTCTTCAAATTTTTGATTTTCAGCATTTTAAGTATTAAATCTAATGGATAATCATTTTAATAACACAGGTTAATAACATTGATTTGTTTTTCTTTAATTAACATTAAAGTTAACATACATCTCTAAATCATTTCATTTATATTTTTCTAAAAAAAGGTAGAGTCTGTCTTGATATACAACATAATGCCTCTTTGATAAAGTCTGAATAAATTGTAACATTGATTTGTGTGCTTCTATCTTGAAATTATAACAATTACATGCCTTTATTAATGATCAGAAGCTCATCTTTTTCTTGTTACTGATTAGCAACTTCATATCTCTAAGTAGACCCTACAGAATTCCCAAAATTTCTATCTAGATTGAGACAAAAGTATTTATTCTTATTACAGATTATTAAGATTTGTAACAAGTATAATTATAAATCTTACTGATGAGGCTTTGATATGCATCCACATACCATTATATCATTTTCAGTTCTTGTGTTGTTTTATGTTAATTTTTTGCTGATAGAAACTTTACAGCTTTGTTGAATCCTTAGCTAAAAACTTTTTTAATACTCAAACTAGAAACTTCAAGACATTATTCTTCATTCTTTCCCTATAACTTATATTCTAAACGTGTTTCAGTGAACTGTCTATAAACTTTAGTTGCCTTCCAATGGTACTGCAGGCCTGTTAGCTGATAATACTATTGAAACAATTATCAAGTCTATATCTTTTATTTGTATGAACTTAATTCCTGTTGTCACAAGTTCCTAACTGATTCATTTTTTCCTACAAATTATATTTGCTTCAGGCAGCTGTTCCTGTTCCAATGCTGATATTTGTTTTTTTACTCAGGTCCATTATATCTACAATAGTCCTTGTATCTATAAGGACCATTACATATGAAAAATAAATGTTCATCAAATTCTATTATGCTAGTCAGAATGTTTGAGAAATCAATAAAAGTATATCTCTGGTATTCAAGAACACTGGAAGAATTCCTTGAAAGAGACTCATGGGCTTTTGTTAATCTTGCACCTAATTATTGGATAACCATAAAATATATATATATATATATATATATATATATATATATATATATTATTTATTCACCAACCTGTTTATTTTCAAAACATGCTTGTATTAAAAAAAAAAGTGAATTTTTTTTATGGTGATTCACTAATTATGATATCTAAACATGTGACATTTCAAAATTTCCTGATTTTTTTTTCTTCATTTCAAATAGAGCATTTTGTCTGAATAAACAATATTTATTGATAAAAGAAAAGTTAGCCTGAAAATTTCACAAATTCTTTAAAACAATAAGTTACAAAAAAAAGTAAGCCGGCACACCTGCTTAGTTTTTGTAATTTATCGTTATGCTCAGCACATGTAAAATTTCATTATATATGTCTTTAATACAAGTGTATTTTTTTTTTTCCTTTCAGTCATCAAACTGTACAGAAAATAATTGCACCATTGTATGTAAAACATGCGAATCACAGTACAAAAATCTAAGTTCATATTTTGAGAGCCTTGTGCAGAAAAACGAAGGCATGGAAAATATTTGTCTGGATATTGTTGATACAGTAAGTAAAATTTCTGTTATAGTTTTACTTTGGTTTTTAAGTTTACAATTTCTTACAAAAAAAAAATTGTCTTCAGTACTTAATTTCATGAAGCTGTTGATTTCTTAGAAAAATAAATTATTTTATATATCAAATGCTGAGAGCACTGATAATGTTTGAATCAATAGGAAAACAGTAACTTTGATACATAAACATTTAGCAAAAAAAAAAAAAAAAAAGGATGAAATTTAAGACTTTGTTCAGTTCCTGGCATTTTTCTTATCCTTTGAAATGTTATGAATAGTTTGGAAATAAAGTGTTTTTCCAGTTAACAATAATGAATTTTCTTTTAACTCTGTTTGTAACTGTTCATCGAGAAAAATCCATTTTTACAATTTTAATTAGTGTAGAATTTCTCACGTAAGCAACAAATGTAAGCCTGGTAATCTAAATGATTTAGGCATTAGTCTATAAGCTAAAGAAATAATAGGCTTGTGGGATTGGGATTTTGCTTCTTTCTCCTCCAAATGGGCCTAGAGTTCAACCAAATCCCCTTTAAATGAAGACTACGTTCCTGCACACAATTAAAGGTAGGTGAAGTTAAAGTAGCCTCTCCATTGGAACTTGAATCTCTTTCTACCACAAGCAGCAGAAGGGTACTTTTACTTTGAACTTTTAACAAGTGAAATTACCTTGACTTAAATTTTAACCAAGAAAAACCACATTTTTAAAAATTTGTGGCTATTGAGTCCATTTTTGAAGAGCAAATTGAACTCAATTTCAAACTTGTGTTTTCTTTTAATTAAGTGAAGAGGTTCTATCTCTCTCTCACTTTTATCTATAGAATATTATCTTCCTTAGATTTATTATTTGGGCCTGTAGATTTCTGTTCTGAACAATCCCTTTTTTTTTTTTTTTAACTCAGTTTGTATAATGAAAAGGTGGGCAGTTTCACATAGAACAAATAAGGAAGGCTTTCATCTTTAATATGCAAAAGAAAATTTGCTGGCTGATTGCTAAGAACTATACAACACATCAAGCCTTTATATTGTTAGCCCAATTCTTTAAATAGGAAATTTAATTAATGAAACAGGAACTTTAAATAAAATAAGAGATATGACTTTGATAGTCCATAGAAGACAGGATCGATCAAACTTCATTGGTATATATCTTATTTAGTGAAGGAAAATGTGAACAAATAACTTATAAATTGTTTCCTTACTTTTGACATTTCATGGAGTAAAAAAATGTTTTTTGTTTATATAGTTTTAGTTGGAATTAAATAAGGTGAACTGTCATAGGTAGGTAGGATTGCATTAAGTATTTTTTAAATATTTAATCTCTAATACTGTGAAAGTACTGTATTAAGATTCATAAGCAAAATTAAAAGAAAACTTTTTCATTTATTTCTTTCAGTGTGAAAAAGCATATTGGCTTTAACTCATGTATATTAAGAGTCATTCATTTACGCTTTCAGTATTGTATTGTCTGACTTCCTAACTAAAACATATGTAATTTTACAAATATAGTTTTTTTATGAACTGAATTAAAATATTTAACTAAGGAGTAAATTTTTAATACAAAATAGCAGATTTTCGCAAGGGAAAAAAAAAAAAAGATTTATAATTGTTTTTTCAATAGTAATATTATAGTAAGTGAAAATGTATTTTCATTATTGTCTTTAAAAGACAATAAATTGTTGATTCAAATTGTATTCATAAAGGCTTAGAGGAGGAAGACAAAGTTCTTCTCCTCAAATGATGTCCTGATGAAGTCTTTTGCATTAAAAGATGTATTTTTAACAGAAGATTGTGATGTATAAAAGCTCAAATCCTTTTAATTATTTATGTAAGTAGTTCATTTCACTTTCAGTTACATAGCAGCAACACTGAATGCATTTGAATTCAAATCAACAAATATATATATATATATAATATGTGTGTGTGAAAAATGCAACACCATGGAGGAAACATTCAAATGAAGTGAAACTTTCTGAAACTTTAATAGTTTGTTTGTATCACTATTAGTAATGTGTGTAAAAAGTTTCCTTCCATTCTGATAGTTCCTTCATGGTGTTGCAGTTTTCACAAACATGAGTGCATGTACACTTTCCGACCACTTTATTAGGTACATCTACCAAGTAGCGAGTTGGGCCCCATTTAGCCCTCAAAACAGCCTGAATTCGTCGAGGCATGGATTCCACATGATGCTGAAAACGTTGTCTGTATGGTACACAATACCTCAACATGAGTGTGTCACGCAGTTCTGAAGATTTAATGGTGTACAGCCCTTCCAGCTCATCCCACAAATTTTCAATCAGGCTGAGATCCGGGGACTGAGTGGGCCACTGCAGCAAGGAAAAGTCATTGTCATGTTCCCCAAACCATCCCATAGTGTGGGCTTTGTGCACCGACGCATTATCCTGCTGGAAGTAACCATCTGCATGAGGATAAATTGTTAACATGTACGGTTGCACTTGGTCAGCTACGATGTTTAGGTACGCTCTAGCATCCTGACATGCCTCCAGAGATATCAATGGACCCAACGTGTGCCAGGAAAACATCCCCCACACCTAGACACTGTCCCCACTGGCTTGAAAAGTTGTTGTGAGACGCAGCATTTGTGTGCATAGCAGGGTGTATCTAATAAAGTGGCCGGACAGTGTATATATAAAAGTAAGAAGAAACTAGTTCTATTTCTTTTAATTGAAGTTTCTCATTACCTAGAATTGGGCAAAAAATTAAAACACTTGATTTGTTCTTATACAAATAAAAATTTGCAAGATGGATTAAATATGTTAATTGAAAATCCTTCCTTTTAAGATGCATTCAGCATTGTTTTGGCATCCTCCAGTTGCACCTACACAACATGTTTACCAAATCTTAACATTGGATATTCTTTGTACTCTCACCACTGAAACTGATTTTCAAAGGGCCTGGTTTTGCCATTTTTCTAGTTCTTGTAATTGCAAAACACACTATTTCATTGTCTTTTAAAATTATCTCAAATAATATGAACTCGGGTAACCCTTGGTATTTTAAATTAAAGTGCATGATATTTTAATGCTTTTCTTCCTTTCTATTTGAAAATTTTGTAGCGCTCTCTTTACTTAATACCAAATTGAACTCACAGAAGATCTTAAAGTATAAAGTAAATCCTATAATCTTGTTTATGAGGAAAGATAAATTAGTACATTAAAATTGCTGTGACTACAATAAATTGGTCTTGCTCAGATTTACAATTTTTGTTTATTTCATAGTTATCCTAATAAAAATCCATGATACATCATTTTTAGTATTATATCCTTATTACAAAGGACTGGCCTCTAATTCTATCCCAATTTTACACATAACATTACAAAACAGTATTTTTATATGGAATAAAATAGTAGAGCATTGTAATGACAGAACCTCTATAAAATCTAATACTTTTACTATTATTTTAAGTCAGTTCAGTTTATTTTGACATTCAAAAATTTTTCACATATTATAATTTCCAATTTTTTACCTTTAATGAAAAGGTAATAATTACACACGTTGCATTAACTATTTTAGATCCATTTTTTTTGCTAAAAAAGTCTTCTTAGTTAAATTATTTTTGATTTAATAGGACATAATTGATTCATTTTTTTTTTCCAAATACCAATGGCATGAATTTATTTGGATAACTAATGCTCTACTATAAGCACACATGTACAAAAGCAAACTGTGACATCAGAACAAGGTATTAGCTTTTTAAATTCTTAAAAAAATTGAATTGGGTAAGGACCTTCTGCAGGCTTTGGAGAGGGAGGAAGATATCCATATGACATTTACATCCTCCAGTGAAGTTCAACTGTGTACCTTGGAATACATTTCATGTTTAAAAAAATAAAATTTAAGTTTTTTTTTTTTTGCTTTTATTTGAGAGAGAGAGAGAGAGAGAGAAATGGTTTTAATTCATACATTTAAAAAATGTTTTTGTTTAATTACTAATACAGGCTTATAGTTACTCAAGCATAAAAAATATTATCTCTCATTAATTAGCTTTTGGAGGACCAAGTTCACAGTATATCCATCGTTTTTTTTCCCTAAAAATCTCATAATATTTAAACCAACCTATCCCTACTCCCAACCATTAAGATGTTCTGATGTCCATCATTCAGGTTAATAATAAATCATTTATTTTTTTTTTTGAGGAGTCATTCATTTTTCAATTTTTAAAATTTCACATAAAAACTAATGAAGAGGACTCAAATCAATGGACCACTTGAGGTTTACGCCCCTATCGAAGTCACGTGTATCCCACATGCGGCGAGAGCTTGTGGAATAAACAAACATATAACTTTGTTTGAATTACTTAAAAAATCGTCGATTTTTGATATTTCAAGACTGATGGTTCAGTACTGTGCAGATCCTTATTGTAATAATTCTATAGAAACGCTTGGAATATTCTTCTTTAATATAATATTTCTTCTATATCTAAACCACTTAAAACAAAGCACATGGCTTTGTTTATCCCACATGTGGGATATGTTGTAACTACGAAGCCCCGCCCAGCCTCAAGTGGTCCATTAAATTATATCCTTCTTTGAAAATACATTGCTGTAGTGTCCTTCAATAGGCGAGAATCAACTCTACATCCAATCTGAAAATTTTGGAAGGCTTACAATCGTTGCATCCAAATTAAATCTTTTAGTTCAGCCTCTACATCTATTAGGGTTAACATGAAGCATATGGCTTTGTTTATCCCACAAGCCAAAAAGTAGACTGGTGGGATATTTTGGAACTACGAAGCTCCGCCTATCCTCAAGTGGTCCATTGAAGTACATTCGTCTGATTTTAATTAATGTATTCCAAGACCTGAAATACATTTGAAAACAAGTGAATACCCTTTGTACACTTTAAAAAAAAAAAAAAAAAATCAGATTTTCCTTAGAAATATATAGTTAAAAAGAAAGGCTGAGGAACTTTTGCCTGCAGACCATTGAAATGATTTCTGTGACCTACTGGAATGTAAAGAATATTATTGATTACAATCTAAAACATCTAGTATCAACTTATAAATAACTTTTCTTCCAAATTGAAGTTTATGAGGCCTAACTACTTTCTTAATCATAATGGCCTCACCAGGTGCATGAGTTTATAATGAAGTCCAATATGCAACTAAACTTCAGTGAAACTGTTAGGAAAATGCACTTGTATGCATATGTTAAAACTTATATATTTACTTTAAACATATTTTTTTATGAAATCACATTGTTTTTGTAAAATGGTTTCTTAGGATTTCCAATACAGAACTCCTCATGTCCATTTTGTTTTGGTGGTCTGCAGGGGAAAAAAAGGTTTCCTCACCCTGCTTTAAAGATAAGTTAGCAGTGTCAGGTTGCTCTAAAAATGTTAAGTTTCTTCTTAGATTTTAATGGTAACTTATCAAAATAGATGATTGAATGCATCTTTAAACAACATAAACACAGTTCTTGTTGCTGTGGATTGTTAATGGAAATGTTTTTGGATGATTTTAAATGAGATTTTTATTGGAAAGTGATACTTCATGTTGAAGTAATCTTGATTGGGAAATAGTCATAGTCCATTTGACTTTATATTTTCATTCAAATGAAGAATGTTTGAAAGAAATATTTTCATTCAATTGATCTGTTGGATTGTGTCTTTGTTTTAACCTCGGTGTTATGATATGACGTATTGCTGACTTTGGAATTTATACTGAAACCAATGTCTTTTTAGGCCTTAGCTCTTGCTTACTGTTTAGGTTTACTGTGTTCTGGTAAGCTGCAAATAAAAAAGAAAGAGTAAATTAGAGAATTCATAAATATTTTGTATTTATAATTATTCCAGTATATAAATAGACTCTGTTTTGTTTGTTTGCTTCACTGAAAATTGATGTTAAGACATATATTTGTCATATAGTCAACTCCTGTATTTTATTTTAGAATATACTTTGTTCTAGCATTATTTTATATTAATTTACACTAATCCATGTCTTATAATTAATATAATTTAAATAATAACAAGCATTGACACAATTTATTATTACAAGAAACTGAAGAAAATTTGATTGAGCTTATTTTGAACTCATAAATAAAAAAATTAATTTAGTTTTCTGTTTTCAACATATAAGCTAATTCATAGTGAAAAACTGGGAATTATTTGTAATATCGGTTATTCTGATAATGGAATGCTTGACCTGTTTTAACAAGGCAATTGCCTATTTTCAGCATAGAGTGGAATTGAGAAAGCAGCTTGTTTATGATCTTAATGGAATTTGGTTAAAAGTACCTTCAGTTATTAATAATATGTATGTACATGTGTGGAAGGGTTGTGATCTTATATTTAGCATATTTATAGATAAGGTGTCTTTTAATTCAATTATTATTATTATTCAATTAACTCTTTTAATTGAAAAGTAAAATTCGGTTAGTTTCTTAGTTGTATATTGATCAAATTTTTAATTGGGGAAGAAATACGCACAAAAAAATTAGTAGCAAAACTGAAGATCTAATGCGAATTCAAATTAACTGGATATTTCTTTCAAGTGCTTTTTTATTTTGAATCGCATAGATATGAAACTACATATTGGGCAGTCAGTTTAATGCAGTTCCTAACCTTTGATCAAGAGCTATGTTATCATTTTGGTATTATAGTGCTATGATTTTGCTCTTAACTATATTAATGTGACAACTTCAAGGATTCAAATTCGTGAGGAATATCCAGCACTGAGTGAAAAAGCACCTAAAGTACTTTTCCTTTCAACTCAATCTACATGTATGAAACTTCTCTTATTGTTATAAAAACAAAACACAGAAACTGACTGAAATAGAAGCAACTTTGAGATTGTATTTTAACTTCTATGAAACCTAAATTTGAGCGAAATATAAGCTCAAGGTTCCCAACTAATCAACACCTTGTGTTATTGAATATAGATCTATTCATCTACTGAATAAAAACAATTAAGGGTTTATGGCATTGTGATATTTTGCATGTGAGCTGGTGGTCCATAACTTAAATATAATTGGAAAAGTGGCCCTTGTATGCAAAAAGCTTGGGAACCTTTGATTAATAATGAACAGTCAACAGTTAAAAGTATTCATGCTTTTACATCTAGCTAATACTATTCCTGTTCCACAATGGCATACTTTTGTCTGATCTTAATACCAACATTAAATATTTACTTTTGAAATTTACAATCTTGGCTCAAGTTTATTATTGCTAATGATTAAGATGAAACTGATGTTAGGGTTCCCCTGGTGTGTGCTTTATTTGAATTCTCAATTTATTTCTCCTAATTTTCTTTACAATTAGCATATTTCAGATTTACTGTGTATTTTATTTGTGCTTTATGGAGTTAACTAATGCTTGGTATGTAAAAAAAAGTTTCAAAAATGCAAATTAAAATTTTAAGTTCCCTTTACAAGAAGTTTCTTTTTTTTTTTTTTTTAAGTTAAGAAGTGAATTAATTTTTTATCATTTTCAGATGAATTCAACAAGGAGTCAGTGGAGCAAAATATACAAGTGTGTTCAATACAACAATGAAACCTTTGTGCTATTTACTGTTATTTGTTTTGTTTCATTATTTCCACTGTTCTTCTATTGGGGCAGTTTTTGCCAGTCAGAGAAAAAGCAAAGTATAATAATTCCACGTAAGTATAGTTTTTGATTTTTAATAGTAATAGATAATCAGTAGATTCTAAAACAAAATTTTTTAAAAATTTCAAAATGAACTTTTTCATTTCTGTAAGTTTTTTTTTTTTTTTTTTACATAGGGGATGGGCATAAAATAATGTGAGGTGTTCAGAGCCCTCTAGCGAGGAATGTAACAACATTCAATGGACATACAGAGTGGAACATGCGGTTTCGATTTCTAAAAAAGAAAAAAAAAAAAGATTTAGTACCAAAAGTCACCAACGGGAAAATGTGGCGCTACAAAGGTTGTAGTGCCTATGAGTAATGAATGAGTAATTGCCAAATGAGATAGCACACATCAAGTTTCATAACAATATAGACAACTTTTATTGCTAATTACAAATAAGGTTTCATATGACCACCATTGTGATGTTCCCGAGCTGCAAGTGGTGCACGACATGTTCCACGGCGGCTTGCAACATATTGGAATGGATTTGTCACACCAGTAATGTATTTCAATCTTTCAATGTCGGGGTATCGGGGACATGTCCTTGATACACGATGCTTTTAAGTAATCCCCACAGCCAAAAGTCACGAAGATTGAGATCAGGCGACCTCGGTGGCCATGCTGTGGGAAATGTAAGACTAATGATTCTGGTGTCACAGAAATGTTGCCGCAACACACGCTGTGTCTGACATCCGATGTGGGGTGGTGCACCATCCTGCATGAAGAGAGTCGAATCGAGACATCCTCTTCGCTGCAATTGTGGAACCACAAAGTTCTTTAGCATATCTGAATACCATGCAGCATTGACGGAACAGGTCACTGGTCCAGTTCGGCGAGTTTCCTCATAAAAATAAGGACCGATGATAAATGATGTAAAGCCGCACCACACTGTTACTTTCGGCAAATGGATAGATATCTGCAGACCCACGTGTGAATTAGTCGCAGCCCAAAAGCAGCAGCAGTTGTGTGTGTGTTGAAATAAAAGTGCGCTTCGTCACTCCATAAAATTCGCCACGGCCATGCTTCATCCACTTCCATGCGTGCTAAAAATCTGAATGCAAATTCAATGTGGGTGGTCGCATCACCAGGTGCAATTATTGAACAGGACAGATTTTACAGGGGTAAAAGTTCAACATCTGATGCAGGATTTTCTGCACCGTTGAGTATGGGATATCCGTTTGCCAGGATATTGCCCATGCACTGCTAGTACCCTGCACATTCGTCTTCTCCTGTTGCAGTTGCAACTTCAACGTGTTGGTGACTGATAGCTTTGCATCCCCAGCCTAGTTGCACAGCTAGAGTTCCAGTAGTTTCAAAGCGTTGAATCATTTTTCATAGATTTGTTATGCTCATTTTTGGCGTTTTCAATCGCCAAAATTCCCAAAGGGCAGCACTGGCATTCTCGTCCCGCTGATAATACAGTTTCACTAACAAAGCACGGCCATGTAAGGTAAGAGTCATCAAAAGGCAGTTCGTTGCCGAATGATGTGAATTCTCCAAGCCTTTCTTTTTATCATGATCACTCTACACGTAACGCGTTTATGCGAATTAGTGTGTTAACAGCGCCACATTTTCCTGTTGGCGACTTTTGGTACTATTTTTTTTTTTTTTTTTTTAGAAATTGAAACCGCATGTTCTTCTCTATATGTTACGATTCGCTAGAGGGCTCTGAACATCTCACGTTATTTTATGCCCACCCGATATATTAAGAAAGTTAGAAGGAAGTTTATTTTGACATTTTAAACATAAATTATATGCTTTTTAATTAATATGCAGATAAATAGACCATGCTATAACAAATGATTACTGTATTTTACGGACTCTAATTTGCACCTTATAAGCAATTTTTTTAAAAAAATAACATTTTTACCATTAGATTGCAAAGCCAGACTAAAAAAAAAAAAATTCTTGGTTTATAAAACCGAATTGACCTTTAAAATCCCTGAAAAATCGTCATCTGAACTTTCTTCTTAGACGCACGCAGCCATTGAGATAGGTTTCCCGCGGCATCGAATATATGGCCATTTTTAAAACTGGCAAGAATTTTAAATCAAACACTGGACATTTTTATATTTATTTATATTTATATTATATTAATTAAGTATAAGACGCACCTGAATTTTGAAGGCAATTTTTAGAAGAAAAAAGTGCATCTTATAGTCCGGAAAATACGGTAATTCTTGCTATTTTTCTTTGATGTCTCTGACATATACTATAGATGATTACAATTTTTTTGTGGCATATAAAGACCTTAAACTGTTCTATTACACATACTATATATATATATATACAATGCCAAAAAAACTGGGATATCTGTCTAATATTCCATAGGTCCTCCTCGTTCTTTGATGACGTCAGCAACATGACATGGCAAGGACTCCACAATTCCGTTATGTTCACTGGTGGTGGATTCCGGGCAGTGACGTATGTGTTCGATGGTGTTTAAATTTGGCGAATGCTGGTCCTAAGACCTGACGACAAACTCAGAGGAATGCTCCTCCATCATAATCAGATGGCTAGCCTTGTGTGGTGGTGCATTGTTCTGCTGAAAAAGGCCACACCCTTTGGGGTAAATGCAGGACATGAATGGCTGCTAATAATCTGCAAGGATGGTAACATAGTGGCTACCGGTCACAGAGGTCTGCAGACATATGAAGGGTCCTAATGTGTGCCAGCTGAAAACACCCCATACCGTAATAGAGCCACCGCTGCCCTGTATTGTCCCTTGTAGGCCGCTTGGGTTTTCACCACAGAGAGAGTCGCCCATCTGCCCGAAACAGTTGGAACTGTGATTTACCAGACCAGGCCACATATTTCCAGTCATCTAAGAGTCCAGAGGTGGTGGAGCCCAGGCGAGGCACAGAGCCTTGTGTTGTATGGTCAGCAATGACTCCCAGGTGGACCATTGGCTCTGGAACCCCATAGAACATGGAACGTTGCACTGCTTGATTGCTGATACCAGTACTGGCCCCAGCATTGAGTTGCACTGTTATTTGTAGAAATGTTCCACGTGGGTTGGATGTAATGATGCGTGCCAGATGCCACTGTCCATGCTTATCAAGTTTTTTTTTTGGCCACACTGGTCTCACATACTCGATGTTTTCCCCGATTTCATGTAGTCCAAATACACCCTTGAAATTGTTGAATCCGAACTTCATCCATAATTTCCGAGATGGAGTGATCTATTTCCCTGGCCTCTATTACCACACCTCTTTTGAAGTTGTTTAAAGTTCTGACAAGCTGCCATCGGAGTTACGAATGCTACTACTGTCATTTGTGGACGATTCCATTAACTGCCAGGATGTGGTGGCGTGAAATGGATATGTAGTGCCCTTCCCAGTTTTTTTTTTTTTTTTGGCATTTCAGTTTATATACATATTATTATTAAATTATTTTATAGAGATATAAATAATAAAAGAATTGCTAATAATAAAATCTTATTAATTAATGTTGTCCCTGCTTCCAAAGACAAGACTGTTTTGGAAATGGAATTTAATCTATATTACATTACTTTAATGTTACCATTATTACAAAAAGCAAATTCTTTAATTTTCACAGTACATCATTAAAAGTAAATTAGTAACCTTGATGTATCAAACTGATCACAGGCAAAGCTTCTTAAAGAAGTTGCTTCCTTATGAATATTTATTGTTTTATTTTTAAAAGAGGGAAAATACAGCTATTGGAGATGACATACTTAACAAAAGGATTTTTTTTTTTTTTTTAGTATCACTGCTTTTACAACATTTGCACCAAATCCGTAATTCTGATGTATTGGAAGTAACAATGAATTTAAAGTATATTCTTTTAAACCCTGAAAAATTGGAAACCTAAACTGAGGGAAATTTTAAGTATCTCAGTTGTCAGAATATCTTTCAAATTGAATAGAAACTTCTTGGTTGCATTCAGGGATATGAAAGCAATTAACATGAACATTCTAAGTTAAAAGACTTGACTCTTTATTTAGTGAAAAAACTGCTTCTGATAAATGGGCAAGGGAAACTGTTATAGCATTTCCATATTACTACTGTCAGCTTTGAGATGTTAATTATCAAAATTACAACATTGTCTATTTTGCATCAATTGAAGTATCTATTTTTACTGGCAATCTACTGCTATCCAGTTACTATTATATTTAATAATCACACCTGTATATGTAACTGGCAGCTGTTATAATTTATTCTAGTATAAATGATGCCATGCTGTGATTTTGCTCATTCATCTCTTTTAATTGAACTTACTTCAGTTCATTCATTAACTAGTTAAAAGATACAGAAAGAATTAATAGTGGTCTCGACTTCATTTGCTAGAAAGGTCAATAATATGAGCCTTTTCTTATTACAATCTTGGTATGACCCCACACTTTCAGATCTATTTTCAGTTCCAAGTTCTGATAAGGTTATCCCAAACAAAAGTTGTCCATCCAAGACTATGAAATTTATTCTGGCATTTGATGCTTACTTAACATGAATTGTTTGCAAAACAAATTGCAAGAGAATGTAAAACATTTAAAACTTAAATCAGCCAAGGCTCCATAATGTATTTCATTATCCTACATAGAATCAGTTTCCTGCAATTTATGCCAGTGATGCAACATGCATATATGGATTTCCATCAATCATTGTTCATAATGTTTTACAATTACAATAATGGTTTAGAAGATTATCATGCATTTGCTAAGCTTGTAGTTCATTATAGCCTCTGTACCCAGTTTCGTTTCTTTTTTAAAGTACGTAATGATAGTTTTAGAAACAATCAATTTATCTGCATATGTGGAGTCTTAATTTACACAGATCTCAACCAGAATGAATAAGATATTGAAAAGAGCTTAACAAGCTCGAAACAGCTGTCCCAGGTCTCATCTTGGCCCAGAAGGCTTTCCTTTTATCATGATTTATGATTTGGTTCCTTGTCCTTTTTCCCATTTTTTTTTTATTATTCTTTGTGGTCAAATACTGTTTGAGGTAGGCATAAGGCTGCTCAAGGTTTTGAATTTTTGTTGTTTTTATTTTGCTTATCTTTGGTTTTGAGGGGTAACTTAACCTATCATGAATATCTTATTCAATTGAGCTAAAATTGGAGAGAATGCTAGCTATAGATTTGTGATTGGGAAATACATCATAAATGTTCCAAATTTATTTTCACCTAAGATTAAATAATGGAGATCAAGGAACAGCAATAATTGCAGATAAAAACTGAAAATTTTTATTGGTTAAGTCTACAGGAGATGGAAATATATTATATATTTGCTTTGAAATGAAGCAAATATGTAATATATGAAATGAATCAAAACAGGCTAAGGATTTGAATCTGTAAAGCCAATTAATTACATCTTTCAAGTAAAATTATAAACTTTGGCTTCTGAAATCAAAAGGGCTTGTTGACTTGCCCAAAATTTTTGTTTTTCATTATTTGCTAGTGCATACTGTGAAATTTTTTTTAGTATACAAGAATAACTAAGGCTGTAATGGAAAGTAGAAATCAAATTAAGAATAAGTTGTAGAAAGGAAGAAAACCAACATGAAACAGAAAGAAATATCCAAGCCAACTCCAGATTTAGGTGTATCAGCTGCATGGTGGGTCACTGCTTTGATAGTTCAGCTATGCTCAATGGCTGAAACATTCTAGCTTTGTTGATTGAGTGAAAGATTCTTAAAATATCTTCATCATGCTACTGAAGAGAATATCTTCATCATGCTACTGAAGAGAATTATCAACCTTCATATCCAAAAGACATGCAGTGAATACTGAGATAAGGCAAGATGGGGAAGAAATTGAAAGATCTATAGCTTAAAGTTGGTCTAAGAATAATTGCAAATTAAAAGAGATCAAATGATTGCTGTTAATCTTGTGCTTTTTCTTCCTGACAATGTATAAAATTGTATAGCCATTGAGGAGATGAGAAGAACTGGTGTGGCTTGGCAGAAGCAGAGAGAAATGGTCATCTTTCAATCCTCATATTAAAAGGCATTGCTCTGTCTTAAAACTCAAGAATATTTCTAATAGAGAAAGCCAATATGATCCTGATATTCTCCACTGAATTTACAAAATTGTTTTTACTTAGTAAAATCAATGGTTTGTTTGCTTATAATACAGCACCTCAAAAGATACAAATATAAGTAAAATTAACCACAAGAGCAAGTTTGCTATTTATAAACCATGGTATTGCAAATGGTAAGCTTCCATTAACCAATATTTTCTGAATTTTCAGTTAGCTCTTTCTTTCCTGACATAATATTTTATAGCAGATCATAAGGTTTTTCATGAACTAGATTAAAAATAGATGAAATATCAAATTATTCTAATGTCTATTTATTTTGTCTTTTCAGAGAAGCGATTGGCCAGTGCAAGAAGCAATCAACAGTTTTCATTGAACAGTGCTTATTAAGTTATATATATATATATAGGGGATGAACTCGATATTGTAAATAAAAGTTAATTTTTAAGAAAATAAATATAACATCAGAATATGAATTACTACTCCTTGGACAGCTTCAAGTTTGCCATGAGACATTCATTCACAAACAAGAGAAAAAATAAATTATACTAGGATCTTACTTCAATCTTGTATTTCTTTACATATATGGAATATATTATAAATTGTTTAATCCTTTGAATTCAGAAGAATAAATAGTCATATAGTTGGCTGTAGATGTGTACACAATTATCATTAAGAAATTAACTTATGGAGTTGCAACAATGATTGCTGTCGTTGTTGTTGCAGTTAATTGGAGTTGTAATAAAAAAGAAATCTGCTGAGTAAGCTAATAGGATAATGCCAGTCTTTGTATGTCAATAGAAATCTGAGGTTTGGGGTGATTTCCACAAGCCCTCTTACCAACTTCTAAATGTTGCTCATTGAAAAAAATAAATAACACTGAAATAATGCTATGCACTGTTTTCTTTGTGTATCTCTTAGCAATTTCCATGTATAAGTTTCTGAAAATTTCGAAAAAGTAACAAATACTTACTACTCAGATATGCTTAATCATGTAAAGAAGAAATTCAAATTACACATGAACTTTAAAACACATTTCATTACTTTATTAAGAAGACAATTGGGAAATAAAAATGATTACAATTTACAGAAGTAAAATAAATAGCTAAAAAAATGATGAAACTCATAATTCCTTACGTAATCAGTCGCTGTCAAATTGAATCCTGGAATAAAAGAAAGCATTAATATTTTACTATTTTTTCCTGTATGGTTAAAAATGTAACACTTTCATCTAATTATTTTCCCATTTCTAATATGTGGTGAAAATTGGGTTCCATTTGTTTCACAACAAAAATGATGTTAATATTGACGACATGCAACTGAAGGAATGTTATTAAAAACTTACTGGGTTAATGAATATCTAATATCATCAAAAATAACACATTAAACTTACAGAAATTCCACTTTATTACTTATAAACTCCACAACTCCAAACTGCGATATTTCGAATTCCTTATCGGATATTTTTTTTCACGCTTTTTACAAAGGGAAAAGAAACCATCTTCCCAAATTAAAAATATTTTAAATAACATCCATGAATTCTAAACTAAACAAAAAAACTATATGACGCACGATGCTTTATTATAAATTATTACGTCATAATCTAATATCCTATTTCAGATCAATCTCTGTTCAGTTTATGAATAAATATTAATAAAAAAATGTCTAGAATGGAATCTTAAAAACTAAACCTTCACTGGAAAAAAAGCTAAAAACTTAATCTATTGTTTATTAACCATGCAAAAATGAATAATTTGATTTGTAAAAAATTGCTAGAATTTTTTTCTAGAAACACATTGATCAACTTATCTGCAAAATAACAAATACTTTCGTCATTTTTAACTTTGGTATATGAATTAACCAGGCCTGAATGCAAATATTACAAAACAACAATGCAATTTCAAGCATTCAAATTCAGTCAGTTGTTTCCTCTAGTTGAAAGGGATCAGTTCTTTTCACTAATAAACCAGTCTTAAAAAAATGGTTTCTCATGATAACAGTGGCATAAAAGTCCTCTGCTGTTATTTCATAAGATTTGAAGTGTTGGAAAGATACAAGAAAAAAATAATATTTTAAGTAAATTTACTTTACCTATCAGTTTATAATTTTCTAAAAACATTTTTTTACTTTTGTTATTTCTTATGGTTGATTATATTGCATTATTATCATGATGTTATTATAATGGATTTCATTTGACAATTGTCCAGCTCGGAATAAAATACTTGAGTACCTCAAGACAAACAGGGTTTTTTAAGGAAAATATGGGTTAAAAGTTTAATGAATATCTTCTTGCAGAATAAAAAGTGCCACTAATTATTTCCTTATACTACGTTCAATGAAAGACCTACTGATGTAAAGGTGACTATATATATACTGTTTGAGAACTATCTCACATTTTCAGTTGTAACAAAAACAAATGGACACTGACAGTTTGAAAGTAACTTTGAGGTAATCTAATTAGAAGTGTAACTGAAATTTTAACTTGTGACATTTTAAATTTAGCATATTTTGTAATTTTTTAAATAATTCAACACTAGCTTTAATCTGTAGGCGATCCTTCACCCTCTCACTTTCTAACAAATTAAAATTTTAAAAAGGTAATTCTGACAACTTACCTGTGCCGGGACTTTTTACTTCCTTTTTTGATCCTGTGAGAATTTTTTGAAACTTTATTTAGCCCATCTTTAATGCTTGAATTTGGAGATGAAGCTCCATTTAATAAAGACGCATTTCCTGTACCATTAGATGTGGGAATGGACGAAGTGGGTGTGCTGTTAATAGCAGGTGTACTACTATTACTGTTGTCCTCACTTCCACTGTTTCCTGCCTGGGATTCTGACTCACTGTTGTGATCTGAAAAAAAAAAAAAATGAGCACATCTGCTAATATATTTGTTTTCAAAAATTCTCACATTAAATAAATAAACTGATTGTTAATTATTTGTAACAATTTACTAAAAGGACATCTGACTTTGGCTTTGTAAATCTGTTTCAGAATCACTTACAGGCCAAAGCCTAACATACTAATCTAATCTAGCTGATTTAGATTTTTGAGTCATAAACCCTCTTTATAGGATACTTTACAGAAAAAAGTGCCCTTTAGTAACTCATCATATACTGATTTAGAACAAAGTTCATATTAAAGATTTGCATCTTTATGTTGAGCATTACTTAAATTTAATGTATGTTTATACTAAAGGGCTGAAACACTGCCCAAGATTCTTGTACACTGATCTACATCAAACTTCTGAGTTAAAAAAGTTTAATATTATTTTGTAAACTTATTCCATTTTGATGTTTGTTGATTTATTTTAAAGGCTACTTGATATGAAGTCAGCAAACAATGCACCAATATTTACATTAAATTTCATACTTCAAGATAAGATTAACTTATTAAGATGAGGACAGGGGTTGTAATGCCATTTTGTGAGATGAAAGTACTCATAAAGTACTTCAAAAATATACCGGGGTTTGGGGTCCAACAACCTATTTTTTTTTAGATATTTGATGTTTTTTTTTTTGGAGTGTTTTGGAGTGTTTTTACCATGTTAGCTTAATAGCATCCTGTGTCGACTGAAAGTAGTGCAGTGGTGGTTCAGTGTGTAGCCTACGGAGCACAAGATTCCCGGATCAAATCTGCTGCCTGACGACTTTCTCTTTTTTTTTTTTAACTATTCTTTTATGCTAATGCAGTTTCTTTTACTTTTTTCTTTTGCCCTGCTTTATGCTTCTGCTTCTTTATTTCTATTTTTTTTTTTAAGGCAGAAATAAAAATACAATTCAAAATATATTTTAAAAATCTCTTAATTTCCTTTAATTAAAATTACTTTTAATTTAGAAAAATTAAATCTACATATCAATACATTTTAATTGTTTTTTCTTGTATTCTCCTTTTTCCAGAGCTGAACTTTTTTTTTCGTTTTTTATTATAGTATACTCCCTCTTAACCGGTCACCCATCTGCTGCACTGTGACTTCACTTATTAAAAAAACATGCAAAATAAGCAGCAGAAAACAATCACAGATCTCTTTAATTGTTTTTCCTTAAACATACAGTTTTCATTTATTACTTTTACAAAACAAAACACAGACATTTGCTAATTTTATATCTAGGACAAAAGAAAGTTTTGTTTTTGGTTACTGTGATATGTATTTGTGACAACTGTATACTGTTACTTGTATATACTCTAAGTATATAAAATTATATAATCTTTGTCTCTTTTATTGATCTTTTTCATATAATTAAACAGTAGAAGTACTTAGCTTTTAACTGAATTAATTTAAATGTATTTTCGGTTTAACTGGCCATTTTGCCAACCGGCCAAGGGTCCAGTCCCAAGCTGAATGGTTAAGAAGGAGTCTATTGTATTATTAATATTGGACATAATTGAATAGAGATAAATATTCTAAGTTTATTATTTGAAATTTATAATTAATACAAATATTTTTTATAATAATAATAATAATAATTTTTATGTAATTGGTTCTTTTCATAATTAGTAGATTTGATGTATTGCTGTACTGATTTTATTCGAGCAAAATTCCTTGTCCTAAACTTAAAATGTTAGACACCTGTTAAGTTTAATTTAAATTGTTTAAATCTCTTCAGGCTTCTCTCGTCTGTCATCTCTCAACAGGCACCTTAAGCCTTTTCTGATTAATCCCCCCCCCCCCCCCCCCCATGTGTCTGTTCCTGGCTGCTTTCTGTCAATCTTTTTGTTCTAAACTTTATAGCACTGCTATCTTAATCTTTCCAGTATCCATTCCATTTACCCCTCCCTTTTGTCTTTTGTATCCTGATAATGAAAACAACCACTGATGTATACAAAATTATTTGTATTAATTGTAAATTTCAAATAATAACCTTAGAATTGTTATCTCTTATCTTCATTTACTTTCAATATTAAGAATAATTTAAAAGTAATTTAAAGATTATATTTATTTCTGCCTAAGAAAAAAACAACAACACAATAGAAATAAATAAGCAGAAGCATAAAGGAGGGCAAAAAAAAAGTAAAAGAAACTGCATTAACATAAAATAAAAGGTAGTTAAAAAAATAGAAAAGAAAGAAAGTCATGACACAGCAGACTTGATCCAGCAATCTTGTGCTCCGTAGGCTACACACTGAGCCACCACTGCACTACTTCTTTCAGTTGACACAGGAAGCTATTAAAGCTAACAGGGGAAAAACACTCCAAAAAACATTAAATATCTCAAAAATGGTAGGTTGTTGGATCCCAAACCCTGGTATATTTTTGAAGTACTTTATGAATACTTTCATCTCACAAAAGGGCATTAAAAATCCCTGATATACAACCCTTGTCCTCTCCTTGTAAGTCTTAACTTTGTAAAATTAACTCATGAACATCCAAAACCTGAAAGCTATTTTGCCAAGAACCAAAGTTGTAGAAAGCTATTTTGCCAAGTTTGTAGACAGAGTAACTGAAACATGTTCCATAATTACTTGAAACTACAAAATTATGTAGAAAGTCTTGCAGTGGTTATAATCCAATTTATTAAGTTCGATTTTAATATTACTGTAATGTTTGACTAAACTATATATAAAGGCCAAAACTAAGTAAATGAATACCTTTGTCTTGATTTTGATCCACTATTCCACTGACAGCCTGCAATATTAAATATATAGAATTAAGTATTTGAAATCTTAAAGTTTTAATTAAAATTCAATGAACTTTTCAAAAACATAGATTTAAATTTAAAAACCAGAGTTTTGATTAACAATGTTAATTTTTGTTAATAATTTTTTTAAAATTTTACATCAAGAAATTCCATCTACAAACGTGCATTTGTTGGACAGATTTGTTTTCCACAAGAGTTGAGGTTACAGTCTTCCACAAGACTGTAAAAGTCTTATCAATATATTGTATTTCTTGGAGTGGTAAAATACTGAAGGAGAGAACAATAGACACCACATCCTCATAGGAAGACTCCTGAAGCAAAAGAATTTAAAGTTGGAATTCTAGCAAATATTTCTGCATTGGTGTAAAGAACTCATTTGTAAATGGGAAATTTATTTAAATAGAAAGAAATCTGAAATGAAAATTTTATTCACAGAAATATTATATAGGGTGGCCATAAAAGTTTCAAACACGTGTAACATTGTTCGTGTCTGGTGAAGAACTGTAATGCATGTGTAGCGTCGACAGGTGGTCATGTTTCTGTTTATATTCGCTTGGTGGCGTTGACTCTGAAAATGGCAAGCCAGAAGCGGAAAGGTCAATAGGCAGAACATCAATATCTGGGGGATAGAGCCACCACATGCAGTAATTGAGTACCAATGTGATTCCCCTAAGGTCATCTTTTATGCTGCAATGCATGTGAAAGTGTATGGCCTTTTTTCTTTGCCAAAGCATCAGTAAATGGTTCCACCAACCAGGACATGTTGGAAACTGGCTGTTTCCAATCTTGGACAATGATTATAATGACTACATTTTCCAGAATGGCACTCCCTCCATTTCAGTCATGATGTACGGTACCTCCTCATCATGTTCTTCTAGAGTACTGGATTGGACTTGCTAAAGATGCAAACAACCAGCTCCTTCAGTGGTCACCTGATCTCCGAACCTAACACAATGTGATTTCTTCGTGAACATGAAAGACAATTTGTATATACCCCCAATGTCCAGTGATATCAAGGAATGAATCACCCATGCTGTGGAGGCCATCACACCAGACATACTTTGTTGAGTCTGACAGAAATTAGACAACCACTTGGCTGTGGTGCCAGGTGACGAAAAGTGTGCACATTGAAAGACTGAGTGACCCACATCAAACTTGGACAGTTGCACTTCCAATTGAGAGATGTCATGACTGTATACATTAAGCAATACAGAAAATATATGTCTTTGAAACCCCACCATTCTTTTTTGCACTCCTTATATAAAGAAAGATATTTTTGATCCTGTCAAACAGAATTTCATCCTTATAAAGTAGAAATAGTCTAATGTGAAACTATACTACTATAAGACCAGCCAGAGAATGACTTTGACCTTCATAGAGGACAATGATCTCTTAATCATTCCAGGAGAAGATTCAAAATGGCGACTCTCGGACAGTGGCTTCAACGGTTTTCAAACAAAAAGGAAATTATTGCTAACGTTACTTCTTATTTCGAAAAGGCCTTATGACATGCTTACTTATGGCACATCAGAGAAATTGTTTTCGATCGCAGTGCCGTTTTTTTAGACGAAACGTGAGTAAACGAATTCCATCTTCGGCTTCGTGTTGCCGATCTCAGGAATGCAATGTCGTCAAAAAACCAAATGGAAAAGGTAGGAGACTGATTTTGAACGATTGAAACGAACGAATGAATGAAAATTAATTTTTGAAATTATATTTGATGAGAAATCAGAATAGTTCAAGAAAATAAATATCGTCTTTTTTCCGTAAACTTCAAACTCCCTAAATGTTCACTTTCCCGCCATAAACACAGACATATACAAACGATTCAAATTCTACTATTGCGACATCTGGTGGCCACGGTCGTTCTTTGAATTGGCGGACTGTAAAGTTCTTTGAATTTAAATAGATTTTACTACAATATTTTTCAAGGAAATAAGTATAAGACAGTGGTGATGAAGATAAGTACAGATCCTATCTACTTACGGCCATAGAAGTGATAGAGGATTTAGAAAATAATCTTTCTGCTTCTTTAAATTTCCTGTTCCGTTTGTCTGCTTTACTGTTGGTATTTCTAAATTAAAATAAGAGAAAGTTTAAAGTTCAATTTATAAAAGTGATTAAGGAAACTGAGGTAACAATCATTAAAATTAAATGATCCACTCAAATGTTTTGTGCATATTAAATTTAACAAGAATTAATTCATTCAAGCTTTTTTTTTTTTTGCTGGCACCATCTTAAAAAGTTTTAATTTAGAAAAATTAAAAAGTAGCTTTTCCAAAAAAAACAAAAACAAAACAAAAAAAAAAACCAAAATTAAAATCCTTTTATTCTCTCCCATTCCTCCTAAAGCTTTTTAAGCATTTGTTTAATAAAGTTCATAAGTCAGCATGTATGTTTAAAATTTTAAATGAGCTGCTTCATGTGCAATGTGGTATCTGATACTTTTAACTTATTGAACTTATCCTGCTAGTAAGTTCAACTTCTAGAAATACAAGATTTTACATAGGATAAATTTGTTTGACTATTAAAAAGTAATATTTCATTATAAACAACGTAATAATAAAAAATAATTAAAGAAAGAAAGAACGATATAGTGTGATGATGGGAAAGTGCTTGATCTATTACTATCAAGTTCAATATGATTGTACAAAATGATGAAAGAAGAAAGGTTAGTGATACTACGATATTTGAAAGACATTATTCAACATTGCAAGAATTCTGATGCTATATAAATGTATATATGGAATTTTAACTTTAGATACAACTGTCAATGTATAGTTCTGAGTGTAAAATATTTAGACACTAGCTAAATGAGACTGAAAACAATATAGATCAACTAAGTATGAAGAACAAAAAAGTTTTGAGCTTGTTGCATTAATATTTTGTATTACAAAAGGAAAGTAAAGATGTGAATTGAGTGAGTTCATGGCATAATAAAAAAACATAAAGCTCATTTTCAACTTTAAAAATATAAACTTGAATTAAATGCTCAATTTGATAGTTTAATTCCTCTATCACTTATGTGAAGAGTGATAGCGTACTACATAAACTGGCAACTCGGTGTATTAAGTTATTCTTACTTGTTGGTTGCAAGATATCTATCCCATCCTCTGATAATGTTTCCATACAGCTGAGTGTCCTCCAGATAGCTTCCTTCAAATGCATATATCTGCCTTTCTAAATTTGCAAGTGTTTCCTATTTAAAAAAAAAAAAAAGAAGTTAAAATGTTACAAAAATTGTACAACAACCTTTTTTGTAGGTGCTGAATAATAATTCTGTACAATAATATTACAGGTTAAATTATAATAATACACAACAATATTACAGGTTAAATTATAATAATACACAATGATATTAATTTTTTTATTATTTATTAACAAATTTTTTTAAGTGAAAGAGTCATATTTACAGTAATCTAAAAATTCCATTTTATTTTTCTGTCAATTAACTTTGATATAATTTTTATTTATCTATTTTTAAGATATCTTCAGTTAGTTGACTAAAAGATTTTGTACAATATTCTATTTTTATTTCTTAGACCGTAGTTATTTTTGGGATTGTTGTATATAATTATTTTAGACCAAATATTTCTTGTTTCATAAGAATTCATTTGCACAATTTCATTTTTAATCTTACTTTTTAAATTTAAAAAGGTTTTAATTATTAATATATACAGAAATCTTTGTTTTGGTAACAAACTTTTTATATTTTTTCTTTATATTAATTTGCTGTTCTTTCGACATTTGATTAAAACCAGTAAAAATACAATTTAATATTTTATAGTTTTTTTGCTTCTAAATTTTTATGATCTTGATTATTTAAATAAATCCAGCTTTCAACTCCATAATTTATTATAGACTCAACTAGTGATTTATACATTAATATTTTGTTTTGTTGGAAAAATGTTTTTTATTTTTTGAAACATATATACATGTGTATTTAATTTTTTTAATAAATGGATATAGTAATCATTCCATGTAAAATTGTTATTTATTATTAAGCCTAAATAGTTTATTTTACTTACAATATTAATTTGATCACACTCACAATTTAGATTTCTAGTTTTCAGTTTCTACACAATTATGATACTACCGATTTCTACAGAAATCCTAAAACTAGTGATTGGGAATCTTACAAAGATGACCTTAAAAATAGTATTAGGCGTGACTTCGTGCAACAATCTATTATATCTTTCCTATAATGCGAATTGTCCTTTGAAAAAGCATCAACTACCAAGACAAGTTTCTTGGTGGAATTATGAGCTGACTACTCTCAGGACTCGCACTAGAAAGCTGTTTAATGCAGCTAAAAGAATGGAATGTATATAAACAATCACTCACTGAATATAATAAAGCTTTGAGAAAAGTCAAAAGAAAATCATGGAGGAAGTACTGTGAGGAAATTTCTAATGTTCCCAATAGTTCTAGACTCTATTAAATTTTGACAAAAGAACCAAATCTTAGATTAGGGACTTTGTTACAAAAAGATGGGAGTTATACTGTCACTGGGGAAGAAACACTTAAGGTTTTAACAAATGTACATTTCCCATATTCTATCGAGATAGATCGGGATGGAGGCAAAAATCTGCGAAATTTAAACTTGGGGACTCACTTCAAAGCACCCAAGGAAAATTGGCAGATTGCGGGTCTGGCCTTTGATAGGTCAAAGATAGAATGGCAGTATCAACCTTCAAACCTTTTACAACAGCTGGATTAGATCAAATCTTTCCAGCCCTTATACAAAAAGGAATAAGCTTTCTTGCTACACCTCTTTGTATTATATTTAAGGCAAGCCTTACACTGGGCTTTATTCCATCTCAATGGGGACCAGTCAAGGTTGTTTTTATTATTCCTAAGCCAGGATGACCATCTTATGTCGATGCCAAACCTTTTAGACCAATTAGCTTAACATCTTTTCTTTTAAAAACTGTGGAAAAGCTAATAAAAACATATTAGGGAGGTGTACTTGGACTATTTCCAATACACCTACCAATATACCTACCAAGTTGGAAAATCAACTGAGGCTGCTCTTCATAGCCTCATCTCTATAGTTGAAACCACACTTGAAAATAAAGAAATAGCTCTTGCAGCTTTTCTTGATATTGAAGGAGCCTTTGATAAGACATCTTTCATTTCTATAGATAGGGCTGCCCAAAAACATGGCTTTGATTCAACCACATGTGGATGGATAAATTCTATGTTGAAAAGCAGATCTATTCATACAACAATTTATGAAAATACCTTACAAGTTTCGGTGACCAGAGGATGTCCACAGGCAGGGGTTCTTTCACCTCTCTTGTGGAGTCTGGTGGTTGATGAGCTTATTGAGGGACTAACAAAGGAAGGACTTTATACTCAGGGATTTGCAGATGACATTGTGATCATTGTAAGGGGAAAATTCCCCAATGTGATTTCAGATTTGACGCAAAATGCCCTAAGTATTATTGAAAATTGGTGTGATAATATTAAATTATCAATTAATCCCAATAAAACGGTTCTTGTTCCTTTCACTAAGAAAAGGAAGCTCACGGGTTTTAAAGAACCCATATGGAAAGAATATTAAATTATCCAAGGAAGTTAAATATCTAGGTATTTCATTAGATTAAAAACTAACTTGGAATACTCATGTTAACAAAACTATCAATAAATCATACACTGCCTTTTGGTCATGTAGAAATGCTATTGGAAAAACATGGGAACTAAAACCTAGTGTAGTCTATTGGATCTACACAATGGTTATTAAACCCATTATACTGTATGCAGCCATAGTCTGGTGGACTAAAGGTAAACTGATAACAACCAGGAACAAACTGAACACCTTACAAATGCTAGCATGTATGGGCATTACTGTGGGCAATGAGAACAGCCCCTACTGCCAGCATGGAGGTCCTTCTTGATCTACCCCCTCTTCACTTGGGATTTGAAGCAGAGGCAAGAGCGACCAAACATAGATTAAAAATAAATAATCTGTGGAAACCACATTATTGTAATGTGGGGCATGCAGTTTTAGCTAGGGACATTTCTAAAGATCCATTTCTACAAATGAATTCTGATAAAATGACACCTTGGATTTCATTTACAAAATTTTTTCACATTATCATTCCTAGCCAAGAAGAATGGAATAATGACAAAAAAAAAAAAAAATCCACTGATGTCAATGGAATTATCTGGTTCACAGATGGATCTATACTCTGTCCAAAGAACCATGGCCCCTGAACGGCTGAAGTCCCTTAGCCGTTCAGGGGCCACAGTTCTTTGGACAGAGTATAAACAAAGTGGGAAAACAGGAGCTGGAATTCGAGGGATGAATCCAAGGAAAGACATTAGTCTAAACTTAGGAATATACTCAATGGTATTCCAAGCTGAAACATATGCCATTTTATAATGTGCTTATGAAAATATAACTATATTAAACTATAAAAATTCGAACTATAAAAATTGGAACATTTATATATTCACTGATAGTCAGGCAGCTCTTAAAAGCCCTGAACTCTCCCAATATTAGCTCTAAACTAGTATGGGAATGTAAACAAACTCTGAATAGTCTTGCAGAACATAACTGGGTAAAACTAGTATGGGTACCAGGGTACACAGGGATTGAAGGTAACGAGCTAGCTGATAAACTAGGAAAAAAAGGAGCTGAAACCTTTGTTTTTGGTCCAGAACCAGTTTGTGGGATCTCTGTTGAAACCACTAATACTGCCATTCGCAACTGGTTAAGGAATCAGCAAAAGATCTACTGGAATAATCTTCCAGGACAGAAACACTCAAAGCTCTTTATTAATGAACCTTTAAGAAAAAGGGCCATGGAACTTATTAAACTAAATAAGAACTAGATTAGACTACTGACAGGACTTTTTACAGGTCAGTGCCATCTAATGAAACACCTTTTAATATAAAGATAGTTTCAAATCTTGCTTGCAGAAGATGTGGACAAGCTGAAGAAACAGCTTTACACTTCCTTAGTAAGCGTGAAGCGCTTGCCAGCATCAGACACAATATTCTATGAATGGGTTTTCCCAGTCCTTCAAGCTATTTGTCACTACCCCTGCATAAAATACTATGCATAGGTAAAATCTTAGGGCTTGTGCAGAATTAAAAGACATTGGGACACACAATAGGCCTTTTGAGGCCGCAGTGTAAGGGACTTTAATAAAACACCTTCCATACCATGTTAAGTTACAGGGACATTGGTCAGTGTCCCTGTAATTTTATTGTCAGCCATCTAGGCACTCTAGCGGATATAAAAAAAAAACAACAACTCTATTCCCAAAAAGAGAACAACTATAAAATTGACCAAAACATCCTGAATTTCGGTGACCAAAACTTATACAAATATATATATATATATATATATATATATATATATATACACCTCAACATAAGATTAGGTCGCATTTATTTTACTTGGCAATCACTGTGAACTTATATATGAGAGTTCCCAATATTATTTCTGCTCTTCCAAAATTTTTGAACAGTAGCATGAATCTTCATAAAACTTGGCATGCCAGGACTTTCATGTTTATCCATGTGGGTTCTTATCGAGAAAAAAGCGATAAGGACACAAAAATCCCAGCTTAGAATAGTAATAATATCGAAATCATAGATTTCTACTGATGTTTTGTTTAAATGAACTATATTTGTTATAACATATTATAAGAAGTATATTATGATTTAGACTAGTAATGCGAATTTAATTAATTTCTTCTGAAAATGAATAAAAGTCTACGCGTTGCATTCAGCAGATATGAAAATTAAAAAAAAAAAAGGCACAGAATCGCACGCGGACTTTTCATTTCTCATATTTTTAAGACTTTAAATGCAAAGAACGAAAAAAAACAAAATAACTTAGATCGCCTAATCGAAAGAAGAATCCATCCTTTCTAAAAAAACCAACAAAAAACCGAAATTGTTACAGGAAGTGAATTGGTATATTAGGTATTTTATTTTATATAAAGCAATAACAAGGATTATATTAAAAAGAATTGAAAAGAAGATTGAGGAAAATTTGGGAGAAGATCAATTCGGTTTTAGAAAAGGAAAAGGAACTAGAGATGCCATAGGATGCTTAAGAATGATGGGAGAAAGAATGTTAGAAGTGAATAAAGACTTATTTGTTTGTTTTATTGATTGGGAAAAGGCATTCGATAAGGTTAATTGGTATGTACTACTGAGAATTTTAAAAGAAATTGGCATTGATTAGAAGGATAGAAGACTAATAAAAGAGATGTATTGTAGGCAGGTAGTGACTGTAAAAGTAGGAGATGATGAGACTGAAGAGATGGGTATTGGAAGAGGAGTCAGACAAGGGTGTTGTCTTTCACCAATGCTTTTTAATGTATATGCAGAGCAACTCACTGCGAAAGCTTTAGATAAAGCAAGAGGTGTTGTGATAGGAGGAGAAAGATTGAAAACCATTAAATATGCAGATGATCAAGCAGTGTTGGCAGAATCAGAAGAAGAGTTACAGAAAATGATGGACAGTATAGTAACAGTTGGGAAAGACTTTGGAATGAACTTAAATGTGGGGAAAAACCAAGGTGATGAGAATAAGCAGGCAAGAAGGTAATGTTAATATATCCTTAGAGGGAAAGATTATACAACAAGTAAAGGCTTTTAAATATTTGGGAAGTCTGGTGAAATGGGATGGAAGTTGTACTGAAGAAATAAGAAGTAGAATAGCAATGGGTAAAGGAGCATTTGAAAAGGTAAAAGCATTGTTAACAGCACAAGGCATTTCAATAGAATTAAGGAAAAGGTTTGCTAAATGTTTTGTTTGGAGTGTGGTGTTATATGGTTGTGAATCATGGACTATTAAAAAGAAGGAAGAGAGATTTCTAGAAAGTTTTGAAATGTGGCTCTGGAGAAGAATGTTAAAAGTGAAATGGTCGGATCGAGTAAAGAACGAGGACGTTTTAAAAAGGATAGGTGAAAAAAGGAAATTGTTAGAAACCATACGCAAGAGAAAAGCATCTTGGTTAGGACATGCGCTACGAAGAAATTGTCTACAACAAAGAATAATAGAAGGAAAAGTGGAAGGAAAGAGAGGAAGAGGAAGAAGAAGGATGGAATGCTGGATGATGTTAAAAGAGGAAGAAAGTATGAACAATTAAAGAAAGATGCACAGGATAGAAGAAAATGGAGAGCGTCCAATTGAAACCTGTCAGAAAGACAGTTACACCAGAGAGAGAGAAGATATAAGTAAATGCATAAAAATGAATTGAATTAGGTTTGAAAAGAAATTGAAATGCAATGACAGAATATCCTTATATATTATTTCTCAAAGGTGTGTTTGTGTTGGTACGCCATATCTCCCTTAATACTTCATCAAAATCAATGATTGAGACATCATTTGAAGATTATGTTCACCACTAATGACAAAAATAAACAAAGTGTTGAAAATTAATGTTTTCGTTAAAAAACTTTATTTTAAAAACCTTTTTATAAAAATGTAGACACGCTTTAACAGAAGCGACTTATCTTTCGAAAGCGATACAACATTTCAAATAATGCCTTAGCGTCGTACTTCAAATATATTCTTTTTTGACTAAAAATGCACTTTAAAATGATATTTCATCGTTTATTTAATAAGAACAGATAAAAAAAACAAACAAAAGATTTATATTTTAATAAAAATAAATGATTATAATAAAAAAAAAAAAATTATCAAGTTCTCATATATTATTTCTCAAAAGTGTTTTTTTAAATCTCCCTCAATACTTCATCAAAATCAATGATTGAGATTATCATTTTGAAGATTATGTTCACTGCTAATGTAGAAAAATAAACAAATTGTTTAAATTTAATGTTTTTGTTAAAAAAACTTTATTTTAAAAACCTTTTTATAAAATTGTAGAAGGCGCCATCTATTGACAATCTGTTCATTTATTTATTTCCACATTACCATTTGGTGACTGATCAAGATACCATGTGAATTATTCGCACGGGTCAATCTTTTTATAAAAATGTAGAAGGTCATCTAATGACAATGTGTTTAACTAATATGCACGACAGCTTTGGAGTTATTTATTATATCTCAAAGATGATTTTTTTTGTTGCAAATTATTCGCACGGGTCAACTAGTTATTATAAATTTTTTAATGAAAACATAATTTAAACATTATTGCTTTTCACTTTGATAAAAAAAAAAATAAAAAAAAAAATAAAAAATAAAAATAAATAAATAAAAGCAAACCCCAAATCTAAGTTATTTTAACAGCATTCTTTTAAACAATATTCGATTTTATTTTATTTACTTATTTAGTAGATGGTTGCCCATCGCTTCATTCTGGAAGCCTTGCATATGTAATGGAAAAAACAAAAACATTTTATTTATTAAAAAAAAAAATTACATTCAGTATACTAAAAACTAAAACTAGTTTAAGTTTAAATTTTTTAAAAATACATGCACAAAAATATTGAAATCCATTTGTAACAGTTGGAAATTTCTGCAGTTGAGTACAATACTCCTGTTGTCTGGTAACCTGATTGCGAAATTCAATTTTTCCCCAATTCCAATTTTTGGGGATGTACGCTCGCGCGCACATCATTTTTTTAATAATATAGATTTTGGTATATCTTTTTAAGATCAAAAAACATAAAAAAAGTTTGTGAAACAAATGTTAATCATAAAGAAAAATGTGTGATAGTAAATAATAAAAGTTATAAGTAGAATTAAATTAATAAACACAAAATACAATATAAATATATTCTTAATGTAATATTTCAGATGGTGTACTTTTATAAAGTGAAACATAGAAATTTTAAATTGCCATTCTTGTTTAAGTACTACTTTATAAATAGGCTAAATATCTACTTACCTTCACAATAATAATATAATTTATTTACAATTAATTTATAAAAATATTTACAATTAGAAGTAATATTTACAACTGAAATCTCTTTATATAATTGCCATTCAAAAATATACAATTCATTATATAAATAAAATTAGTAGCAACTTTAGTTTATTTTCCCAGTGATACCATCCATTTCCAATAACATTAGAAGTATAAGTATTGCTACTCTTGAAATTATCTTAATTTTCATGTCTTCCTTTTCTATGATCAATATTTGTTAGGAAAAATATAATGCCAGTAATTACTTGGTTGTGAACACCAGAAACCAAAGATAATTTCAATCTAAATTTGAAATGCTTATCAACTTAATGTTTTTGAAAATAAACATCGGGGTCAGAAGAAACTTTTGGGGAAATAATTCCATATCCGAAGATGAAATTACAAAATGCCTCATAACAAAAGTTAAAAAGTAGACAATGAGAGTTTTGTGTTAGTTCGACACAAATTTGTAAAGATGAATTAACTACGAAATACAAAATGAAAAAAAAAATTGTAATATTAGTTAAGTAATCTTGTTAACAGAAATTTTATTCCATCATTTTAGAATGTTAAAGGAACAGGAATATTACTTTATCACCAAAACAGTTACCAACATTTAAATCTAGAAGGAAAAAAAAAAGTTTAATGAATAGTTTCTCAAAACTTTTTCATTTTGTGTAAAAGATAAAAACATCATTATTTTTAACAAATCAAGGGATAAAGAATTTTAGTAATTTTATTATTACATTTTTTTCAATGTTTATGAAATTATTGCCATTTCATAATAGTTTAATGTACATGACCCTATGAATTGCAAAGTAAACATTGTTGATTTCAAAGTAAGAAATACATCATATAGTACACAGTCCATTGGGGAGACCATAAATTAGGGTTGAGTGAAAGCTATAAATTTGAGGCTACCTAGAAATCAAATTTGGAACTAAATATTTTTTAATTCATAAAAATCTCAATAAATAATCAATATTAAAAGAAAAGAAAACATAAAATGATTCAGCAATTTATTTAGCTTACTTTGAGCGAAACAGAAGCCAAAAAACATTCGACTGTCTCAGAAAAAAATCATTTGACAGAATGCATTTTCAAAAAAATACATTTTTTTTTTAAATGAAACAAAGGAATTAATGACAAAAGTATTTCGATAAAATTTTCCTAATTAGGTTTCAGTATCATTTGAATATTGGATCCAGACTTGGATCAACACCACAAAAGTTATTTAAATACATGATATACTGGGGGTGTTTGAATGCAAATAAAATGAATTTAAAAAATAATGAATAAATAATAACATGAAAATATAATTCTTATATGTTTGACAATTTTACATAAAAAGTTTCAGATTTTTATTAGCAGTAGTTTAAAAAATATGGGAAGATATGGGGCGATGAAAATCACCTATTCTCACTCTAGTCCGACCTTAAAGTGGTCTCATTTCGTTATATTATAATCTAATATTTTTACAATGATAAAAAATCTTAAAATACATGTTATTTATTAAAATTTGTATGACAAGTTTGATATTTTTTTCTTTTTTCTTACTTGTCACAATACACTACAGTAAGAATGAGCTTGTTGTGCCCTTGATGCAGTCTTCGGTCACCAAGACAAAGTTTATGCATTGAATATTTTCCATACAAAACTCAAACATGTCCTTAGGGGTAAGGATGTGGTCCTCAGTGGGTCACTGAAGACTTGCCTTTGTGTTAAGTCTCTTCACTGTCCCACCAATCCCATCACAGGGACACTTGCAGTGATTTGTGGCAAAGAAATGCCACTCGGCATCAACACCGAAGTCCTGTTTATACTTACACAAGTTATAAAAATTCTTTCTATTCTTGTATTGTCCTCCTGATCCATCTGAGAAATAATAGATCTTCAGATTTCGTATGAATTTCTGGATAAATGAAATCAGCTGCTTTTCGAATGCCTAAACAGAAGTTTTATTATGCTCCTTGCAATCACTTATAATACAAAGGTTTTTGTTGCATAGATCTTCTGCAGATTCAGTCTTAAAATAGACACAAAAGGGATGCAGTGTGGCTTGGGCATTTACCAAGTGGTAAGACTGGATCTCTTGTAAAATTTTCTGAGAAATGCCCTATCAGGTACACACACATATCCTGAGAGAGATTTGCTTTTGTTGTTCTGAGAAACTGACTGACTCTGGACAATAAAGTGGCGACTTTTTTAATTGCATTAATTTTGATGCCAAATTATCTTTAAATTCTGACAAAGTTTCTAAAATAGTGATTAATTTGCAATGATCTGATGTCACCCACTGTTCGTAAGAAATCATCATCATCTTCTTCAGCAGAATCATCCAATTCGGGGTAATTTTAATGCTTTAATACCTGGACATATTGCACACTCGCCTATCATACAGTTCTCACTGTTAACATTGCACACTAATTTTGCAAGCAGAGATTGCCAGTCATTGATTTTTATTGCGGAAGCCATCAATTTAACGTTTTGATGTATGGAACAAATGCACATGGAATGCGTCCCACTTGCTCCTGCCAGAATGCACCACTTGAGCCTCACCTCACAGAATTTAGAAAATTTTATTTGAACTGATGGATACTCCTCTTTAAATTTTTGGTATTGATATAATTCTCTCAAGTTACATAGACACAACCTTTTCTGTTTTAATTCTTTGCTCCCATCTTCCAAAAGAAAAGACTTTGTATCTTTCATTCCTGGACACACACTGCTTACTTCATCTCTATTGTAAAAATTTACAACCAAGTTATTAGTTTCTTTTCTCATTCTTCTTCCCAATTTCAATAAATTCACTTCAGGAATGATTCATGCTTTTCCACAAGAGCCTGTTTTCTTCACGAAGTAGAGGAACTTCGGGTATTATGGAATACCATTTACATTTGTAATCATAACTTATCTTTAAAATTTTTAAATACCTTAAAACTTAAACAGATGCAAACCTTCATAAGTTATTATCATTTATTGATTGGTATAAAGTAAAAATGAAAGCTATAGTATACCCACATTTCAGACTGGAAAAAAAGTTGCACTTGGAGGATAATATGGAATAGAAGGGTGAAAGTAAAGAAAATGAATAATATTTATCAAAATACCAAATTTTATTAACATAATTATTGGCAATAATTATATTACTTGAAGATTAGTCTACAGTTAAGGTATATGTTCCTTAAAAAAATACAAAAACACAATAGTAATGTAATGTTTCACTAGATTTAAGTTATTGTAGTCAATTTTTATGAATAGATTAGTGAAATAGAAATTAATAAGTTTAGCAGTTTAAGTAAAAATATAGTTATACATTAGCAAACTTAATAGTAGAGTAGTTTTTTACTTAACTAGACTACTTATAGTAAAAGATGAACATAATCTAATCTATATCACAAATCTTTATTAAAACTCCAAATCACTGCACCACAGACCAATATTTCGTCTTATTTTTCAAAGACTTCCTCAAGGTTTTTTGATAACATAGTAAACAAATAAATAAAATAAAAAAATAAAGATCAAAATGGAAAGAGAAATAACCTTCTCAAACCTTTACAAATCAATAAATAAATTCTATGCCAATAAGTAAACCAAATAATACTATTGTCATATAACAATAAAACATTCAAAATATTTTGAAAACAATCAAAAGATTTGAAACTTATTATTAAATTAAATGCTACTAATATCAAATGCTACTAACTTACGGTTATTTAAAACAATACTAATTAAATTTTAAAATTTTACTTAATCTTTTGTTTTTTATCAAAGATTCTCTGAAAATGCTCAAAGACATGTTATTCACTTTCTGTGATTTGTCCCAGTTAAAACATATGCAGCAATTTATTAAACAAGATTCTAATGCATATCTTTTATACTCATCCTGAATTTTGTAAATGATATTCACTAAAGGATCTGGGTTATGACCATATCGAAAACAGTGGTCTGCCCATTCAGATATTTTCTCATGTTTATTACGGAATGCCCGTACATGTTCATCCACCCGCTCTTTAACTGTTCGACCCGTGCTCCCAATGTAGACCCCCTGACAATCTCTACATTGGAGAGCATAAACCACCCCCATATTGTGTAGATCTGTATTCCCTCTTTCTCTTTTGAATTTAAATAAAACATTATCTTTGAAATATACTATATTGATTTGATTTTCTTTACATTCTTTTTTTACACAGTTATTAATTTTCAAACCAATGGGGAATACCATGCATTTTTTAAACTCTTCTTTATTTTTGTGATCTTTTTTCTTTTTAAAAAAACTTTAAAACTGCTTTCAATAAATTCCAAAGGGTATTCATTCATTAGTAATCTTTCTTTTAAATTAATAATCTTTTCTTTCCATAGTTTTTTTGTCTTCTGTAATTTTTCTTAAGTGACTCTTAATAATTTCCTTTTTTGTGGAGATGTGATGGTTCGAAGTGAAATTCAGAATATGGTTACTTTGAAAAGATTTCCTGTAATGTTCAAATGTTAAACCTGTAATTTCATTTTTTAATGTAATGTCTAAATAATTTATTTTATTTTCTATTTCTTCTTCACTTTTGAATTTTATGTCCTTATGAAATTTATTTATATAATTTTGAAATCTGGAAAATTGTCTGCTTGTACCCTCCCATATAATCAATATGTCATCTACGAATCTTCTATAAAGAAATTCCTTCTGTCCATTTCATAATTAGCTTCAATCCAATTCATGTAAATATTACATAAAGTTCCCGAAACCGGACTACCCATTGGAAAACCTTTTATCTGTTTATAAACTTTATCTTTATATTTAAAATAACTATTTTCAATAATTCAATAACCTTATAAAATATTTTTCTATATTGAACTTATTTTGTAAATTAACATTGTATTTAGATTCAATTATTTTCATGGTATCTGGAAGAGGAATGTTTATGTACATAGATACAATATCTAATGTGTATAATTTACATTTTCTATTAACATTATCCTCTCTATATTCTTTAATTGAGTTGATGACTTCTTGAGTGTTTTTCATTATTATCTCAGGGTAGTCCAGTGATATATCTTTCAAAATCGAATTAAGGAATCTACCCAAAGTTTGTAGGGGTGATCCAAAAGAATTTATGATTGGTTTAATTGGGTAATCAGTCTTATGAATCTTAATTTTTGGTTCAAATACTGGAATATTTGTCATATTTTTAGTCATTTCTTTATATTGATAATTATTGATGATCTTTTCTTTCTTCAAAGTTGAAATCTCAATTTTTATTTTTTTGTATAGCTGGAAAGTCATATCCTCTTCTAGTTCTGAGAAATCCTCTGAATTTAAAAGTTTCTTAACCTTTTGATCATAGACTTCTTGGTCTATCAATACTAAAACATTACCTTTGTCAGATCTGTCTATTCTAATGCTTTTGTCTTCTAATAAATTCCTAATAAATTTAATTTCTTTTTCTGATATATTAGGATTAGGATTTCTTTCTTCTGCTAAATTATTGTAAACCTGTAAGAAAATATCTTTTCTATCTTTTAAAAGAAACATTTTCTTTTCAATTTCTGTAATTATATTATTAGTGTTAAGATTTCCTTTTACATTAAAATCTATACCTTTGTTTAAAGCTATTATTTCATTTTTCTTTAACACTCTTTTACTAATATATTTAGAGTCTTTACAAAACTTCTCATATTTGATGTTTTCTTCTTCTTTTATTCTTCTTTGAAGTTTGGCATCCTTACTCTGTTGTAATGTCTTTCTATTTCTCTTATAAATTAGCCAGTCACTTTTCATACTTTCTTCATAAATGTTTTCTGATACTAATTTTTTCAAACTTTTATTATAAAACATTTCTTCTTTTTGTAATTTGCTTATTTTGTTCTTGACTGCTTGAATCTGATTAAGAAAAATCTTCCATTTAAAGTCAATTATAATCTTCCTTGAATGAAAATCTTCTTGGATTAATGGGATTTTAAATTTTACTGCTAATAAAAATCTGAAAATTTTTATGTAAAATTGTCAAACATATAAGAATTATATTTTCATGTTATTATTTATTCATTATTTTTTAAATTCATTTTATTTGCATTCAAACACCCCCAGTATATCGTGTATTTAAATAACTTTTGTGGTGTTGATCCAAGTCTGGATCCAATATTCAAATGATACTGAAACCTAATTAGGAAAATTTTATCGAAATACTTTTGTCATTAATTCCTTTGTTTCATTTAAAAAAAAACTGTATTCTGAAAATTTATTCAGAAACTTGATAGATTTCTTCTTATACATGTTTGTTTCCTTTCACACAATTTTAAAACAAAGGCTAAAATTGTTGTGGAACAGCACCCCCACTAATTTTAGCTCCGTCCAAACTGCAGTCATCAAAGTTAACTGAAGTTTGGTGCACTCCGCCATTAGTTTTCAATAGTTTTTATTATAAAATTTAAAACAAACAATGTTCCTTATCTCTAAGATATTGGTTTACAATTATATAGACCTACAAATGTATAACTCAAAATTATAAAATTTTGACTTAATCTTTTTCTTTTACTTTACTTTTAATGTTAAAATGTGTAAATAAATTGATGAATTTATCTGAAATGACCATACTTCAAGATATAAATATAGTAAAAAAAGGGTCAAGTGTAAATAAAATATTAAAAATAATAACAATGGGTGAGACCAAGTTGTATTATTAATAAAACCTGACAACGTTTTATGTAAATAAAATAGTGTCAGGTAAGTATTAATTAGGCCTAATATAATTCTAATATTACATTTAGAATTAATCAAGTAAGTAAAGTACCCTAATAAACTACAATTGCAACATGTAAATTATAACTCAATAAATGTCTCCCGAGAGACGCTAGCGATCCTGGTGGCTGCTGTTACACTAATTCAGTCTGGCAAGTACAGCGTGATATATTCAAAAGGAATCAGCTGATACTATGACCACTTGGAGCATTGTTGTGTTGATTGATTTCGTATTTCTGGGGAAAACTAATTAGAATGGATTAAAGTTTGGACTTTGGCTGTGGCAATGTGAATGCATGATCGAAACAAAGTGTATCTTATTTGGGTGTGAATCGATACTAAATAAGATACCGAAGTGGGTGTGAATTGATACTACTTCGGTAATATCGTAATCTTTTAGCAATACGCGGAAGGATATCAAACTTGTTGTTGAATATGCTGGAATTTGGTAATATTTTACGAAATCTCACCTGTGGAATTAGGGCTAATTGAATTGTTTTTGGACGAAAACGATTCGTTAATACATCGTAGAAATAAAAGTGATGGAAAACCTCGGGTTTTTTTGGTAGTTTTTAAGAAAATTTGAATTTAAAGCGGGACTTTTTAAAAAAAACCGGGGTTTTCCATCAGTTGTATTCCTAAATATGCATTAACGAATTGCTTCCTTCCAAAAAACTTGAAATTAGCTCTAATTCCACAGGTGAGATTTCGTAAAAAACTACCTGGAATTTTTGTAATGTTAAGAATCAGGACATATTTATTTTTGACAACGTTAAGAGGAACTTTTTTTACCATACTGATATGATAAAGATTACTATGCGTAGTCTGCGATGCTGTCTGTCCCGTCTGCAGCGACTACGGTGTTCGGGAACAAAATATAGATGACTGTTGAATTAATTATTCTACTTATTGCTTGATTATACGAATTTTAAATCAGTATTCATTTAAAAGAATGAGGATTAAATAAAACAACACACACTCAAGTATGTTTTTAATTTGTCAAACACATTTTTTGTAAAATAATAGCGATCGGCATTTTCAAACCTTTTTAATTACTCGACTCTGGTTTTCGAGTAGTCTCCACTATTCGCTCGAGCTTCGAGTATTAAAAAATACTCGACAGATACCCGAAAACTCGAGTACTCGCCCACCCCTAATTTTTTTTATTTTAACAATATTATAATATTATTTTAACAAATAAGCCGATATTCAAATTACATATGGGCTGTTGTGGAAGTCATGGGCTCCTAAAAAAATTAGCTTAGAACCTATTTTTCAATCTTGTGTTTTTCAAAAATGTGGAATTTGTTTTACTTCCATGAATATTTCACGGGTCGCAACTAGTAAATATGAATGGTACAAAAAGTAATGTAACTAATAAGTTACTTAAAAAAATATATAACTAGGAATATAAAATCAAGTGTACAAAACAACAAGAAATTGTACTACAAACACATATTCTTCCAAAACATGTATAGATCATTGTTTCACGCATATGAATAATTATAATATTAAAAATAATATAATACAATGGGGGATATATCTGATCATTTTGGAATTCTAATAGAAATTGAAGATCAAAATAATTTAAATAATTATAAAAGAGAAAAGAATTACATTACTAAATACAATGTTGATGAAAATTATCTTAATACTAAAGTAATAGATTTCACCCTGGAAATTAAAAAAGACTATAATGAAGATCCTAATACATATATAAATAAATTAAAGAGAATTATTATTGATAAATCAATAATAACAACTAAAAATAAATTTCATAAAACAAAAAATGAATATAAAAATAATAATGAAAGCACACATAATATATTTAAACAGTCATGGATAAATGAAGACATAATGAAACACATAAAAGAAAAAGATATTTTATTTTTCAAATATAAGAATATTAGAACAAGTAAAACATATGAGAATAATTATAAAAAGAAAAGAAATTGGCTAAAAAATTATATTGTTTTGTATCCTCTGTAAAATGACTGTATTTTAATGGCTGCTCTTTGCATGTCCTTTGATTGTTTTGTAAAATGCTCAGCGGATATTCGGAAATTCGTCTTCCGGCTGAGCATATGCTCTTATGCTTATCTGAATGAAAAGATTTATGTAAGTGGGGGCTCTAGAGAAATCAAGGATCAAAGTAATGGAGGTTTAGTGGCTACAAATCAAGTAGAGTCGTTGGATTTAAAAGCAGGGAAATGGGAAGAAGTTGGGAAAATGCTTTTCCCTCGTATTCATCATAAAAAATTATATGCAAAATCAAAAAACAATACTTAAATAAACTGTTAAATAATAATAATGTTTCTAATAAGAATACGTGAAAATTAATTCAAAGAGATATTGATCATAAAAAAGATAATAAAAATACTAAAATAAATAATTATTGAAAAATAATAGAAATACTATCTTTTATAATTTGTATAAAACCTTTGTTCAAAAAAAAAAAAAAAAAAAAAAAAAAAGATTCTAGATCTTTTAATATTGATGAAACACAGAGAAATGAATATCAGAATCTGAAAACTATTGTGTTTTTATTACCAAATCAAGATGATATTTTAAAAATAATAAAGAATTTAAATAATACTAATTCTGTTGGTATAGATAATATAACTATGAGAATAATAATAAAAAAACAAAAACAAAGAAAATTTTTCACTTATTTTGATTGAACTTTTTAAAAATATTTTTCAAACAAACTTATCCTAATCTATAGAAAATTGCATACATAATACCTGTTTATAAATGAGGGAATACTGAAGAATATTCAAACTACAGACCTATATATATATATATATATATATATATATATATATATATATATATTATCCAACATTTCTAAGATTATTGAAAGAAATATTTATATTTTGAATAAAAATCAATATGCATATCAGATTGGTAAAAGTACTAATGCTCTGTTAAGCAATTTAAATAATAAAATAAATAATGGCCAGGTAACTTCCTTAAACTTCCAGGAAAATATATTTTATATCCAAAAGAAAGGTTTCCCGATGGGGAGCCCTGTTTCAGGCACTATGTGCAATTTATACCTTAACTGGCTTGAGGATAACTTTATTTTGAATTGGAATTTTGCTAAATTTTCCTATTTGCGTTATGCAAATGATGTCCTTATTATATGGGAAGTGACTAAGAGACAGTTTTCGCAATTCTTTAATTATGTAAATTCTGTTGACCGAAATTTACAGTTTACTTATGAAGAAGAAATAGAGGGTAAACTCCCTTTCTTGGATATAATGATATTAAACACAAATGACATGCTATACTATGAACATTACCAAAAAAAGTACAATAGCAACCATATGTTGAATTTCAAATCTAATCATAGTTTAACTACTAAGAAAGCCATTATCAATAACAATTTAAAAAGGATCACTGAATATACTGAAGATAACAAATTATGGAAAAGGAAAATTGATATTATTGAGCAGAAATTAATTATGAAGAAGTATCATGAAAAGTTTGTTAGTAAAAACTATTGATAATTTTTTTAAGAATACGAAAAACTTAAGGAATGTTAAGAAATCATCAGAAGTTGAGGTTTTCAAAGATTGTAAATTCCTACAACTTCCTATTGGCTTTTATGTTGACAAAAATGTAAATGAGGTGTGTTCTGAAAATAATATTAAGTTGATTTATTATAAAAGTAATAGAGGTAAAGGTAAAGATAATTTTTTACATGAAATGGATGTTATCTATTCTCTAGAACGTAGAGATTGCAAGGGATTATACGTAGGAAGCACTGGTAGATCATTAAAAGAACATGTGGATGAACACATTAGGGCATACAGAAGAAAAAATAAGGGCTTATCTGATTGGGTGGATCATTCTTTAAAATTGAACCATAATCCGGATCCAATTGTAAACATTATTTACAAATCCAATAATGAAGAGGAGAGATTCTTAATTGAATCCTGCTTTATCAATTGGTGTATTTGTTTCAATAAAGAGAAAATTCTGAAAGTCAACGAGATTTCATTTGGACTCTTTAAAAAATTTATGAGTGGCAACAAGAAAGTAAAAGCAATATTAGAGCTTAATTGATGTTTGTCAATTGTTTTAATTAAAAAGTTTTTTACAATTGATGTGTATGTTTTTCAAAATGTAGGTCTCTTACTATTCTATTGTTATTACTGTTATTATTAACTGATAGTTTATGATTGTTTATTCAAATTTGTTGTCAAGGAAGGAAACATATTTTGTTTCTTCCTTTCGTCTGTAATTTTTCCTGAAGAAAGTTCTCGGTGAGAGAGCAGAAATATTGAAAATAATGAAGATTAGTGGAAGTTTGATCAATTATTGTGTTTTTATTTATTATAAGTATAATGATCTGAATAATATTCCAAAATGGGCTTTAGAAACAAAATGATAATAAATCAGAAGAAAACAAAAATTATGATAATGAAAACTAAAAATAAGAAACCAGATTTAACCTTATCTTTTAAATTACATAATAATTTTTGCAATAATTTAACAAATACTAATAATAACATATCAAATAACTGTAATTGTAATGTTATTGAGTGTATAAAAAATTATAAATATTTAGGGATTTACATTGACGATAATTACAGTTGGTTTAAACAATACAATCATGTTATCAATAGATTACACACTTTTATATATATATATATATATATATATATATATATATATGTTTTATTACCTAAGAAATATATACAATTCTAAACAAAAGCTTATTATTTATAAATCATTAGTCCAGTCTGTCTTGAATTATGGTTTGGAATGTTAGTGTTTTCTAACTAAACAACAGTTAAATAACATGCACAGATTGATATACAAAATTTTGAATAATATTTTTCTTAATTATAAATACCAAACTATGGAAAATAAATTAAAAATAAGAACCAAAATACAAAATTTTAAATATAGAAAAAAAGTATATTTATAAAATTATCCTGAAAAATATTTATAAATATAAAAATA
>JAFIDM010009631.1:252325029-252337123 GCA_023159025.1 Thereuonema tuberculata | reverse complement strand
AGAAAATTATATCTCAAATTGTTCAACTAGATCTAATTGGTTAAAAGGTTTTGATATACCTAAAATTAAAAATAATTTTGGTTTCAGAATAAATGATTATATTTATTCTATACTTTTTAGTCAACTAAATTGGGATAATTATAATAGTAGTAGTATAAAAACAATTAAAAATCAACTGGTTTATGATATTACCAATAATAAAATTTAAAAAAAAAATTCTAATATTTTAATGGTTCATTATTATTAATAAGTACATAACATGTTCTATGTTAGAAAAGATATTAAAACTCTGTAAATTTAAATTTTATTAATATTTTTCTTTATATTAATCTAAATGACATACATCAAATTTCCAGCACCTATAATACAGGTGTAATTATGTAATTACATCTAACATTAAAAAAAAAAAAAAATCAACAATGAGTGAAGAAAGACTGAAAAACTTGGCCATATTATCTATAGAAAAAAAAAATAACTTCGGACTTTGATGACATAATAGATAAATTCAGTAAAGTGAAGGCCTGAAAATGTGATTTAACTGTTAAATTACCTAGTTTTAATTTGCATGTAATTTCTGTTATGTAAACCTTTGTCATAAGTAAAATTATTTGTTCAAATGAAAGGCTGATTTTCTCATACGTCCTTTTTTTTTCTATTTGTTAAATGATATACAGTTAAATATTTTCTTAAGTTCTTACAAAGGGCCTCAAAATCAAAGGCTGCCCTGGGCCTCAGTTAGGATTAGTCCACCACTGGAGAAATTACTAATTATAATAAAACTTTTCTTAATTTAATACAACTCCATATCTCCTTTTAAGCGAATTTTCAAGGTATTTTGTTACTTCGTTTTCAAAAAAAGAATAGAAAAACAAATCATGATTCAGATAAGGAATATTTGGAATTAGTACAACATTAAACAATTGGTAGGAAGATACAGCATCTCATCACAAGAGAACTTACTAGCAAATATTATTAACTTAGCTAAAAAGTTCTTTTATTTCAGGATTTTTAGAATTTCATGTAATTATTATACAGAAAATGCTTTTATAGTTTTTTATTTCTAAAGCTATATGTGTTGTAATTTTAAAACAGACAATAATGAAAATTTAGCTGGTATTGAATATTTGCCAGTTATTCTCGTATATTTACATTTCATTTCATTTTTATCCCAATTCAGGTGCAATATATTGATGTATCATTTTACCTAACACTTACTTGAAAAGAAAAAATAATGAAATGCTATTGTTAAAATATCTTCTTTGATAGTAACAAAATAAATGTCTCAACTGATTTCAGATCAATTTCAGCAGCCACATCATTTTTGTGTTTCTATTTATGGTCTATGATGTTACTGAGATCAAACCATTTTCTTGTTAAACCAGTTTTGCTCAGTATAAAAAAAAAAAAATCTATAATGTCTGATAAGATTTATATTTTCTGGAAAAGTAACTATAATTACTCAGAATTAGTGGAACATCATCTTATAAGTTGTAAAGGATTCAAAAATCAAATTTCAAAGTCTTGATTTAGAATTTTTTTATGTTTGTCTAAATGATACAGAACTTCTAAAAGTTTTACTTAATTAACAGAATGGGTTATTATTAACCTATTTATCGTGATTATTTAAAACTAATTTACAAAATTTCATGTCCTACTATAGTTATGATGGGCCCAATAGCCAGGTGGTAAAACGTTCCACTGAGGCCCGAAGGAGCTGGGTTCAATCCTCGACCCCCCCTTGGAGATCAGAGATTTTTCCACACAGAATTCTCATCCAGACAGGTCCTAAGATCCACCCAGTCATCTGTAAAATACGTTGCAGTTTATTTCTTGGGGGTTAAAGGCAAGTGGGCACCAGGCTGACCACTCAACCTTAACTTAGTCACGAAATCTGGGAGATATTTAACTTTTAAATAACTAATTTTTCACTTTTATACCTCACACAATCCCTAAGGCCTGCTAGGCCTATTGTGGGACACTTAACTAAGTTGTGACTCAAGATCTAACATCATACTTTATTAAGTAATTCAGTCAATTAAAAACCTGCAGTCCTTTTCATACTTAGATTTTCAGATTTTTTTTTGAATAATTTAAATATAGGAGGGGCAAATTGAATGAGGAGTCAAGATTTATAATTAATTATAAATCATTTTCTGATTTTGTTTCATATTTGATGTTAGTGTAAATTAAGACCTTCGCGATTATTAAATAATGTTTATGAATTGTATACATTGTATATGAAGTTATTACAATGAGCTTTTATAGGAATATATCTAAGTTATATGCAACGTTATTCTTAGAATCAGCTATTATATGGAATTAACCACAGATAGATATGTTTCTATATCAAATAATTAACATAATAAATAATGAATGAATGACTGATAACAACAGTTGACAAATGTAAACATCTTTTGAACGAACCTGTGTTGCTTATGAACAAACCAAACACTTATTGATCAAGCAATACATAGCCTTCAAAGGCATATGCTAGCAAATTCAGTATCTTTGGAATATTCCCTTATCTTTATACTAACCGCTATTTCTGCCCTTCTTTTTACCAGCTCTGCTAACTCAGCTCGAGTATCAACAGTAACGTTTCCCTTATTCGCCATTTTGGTCCTCTTTCTTCAGTGGCGCCAGCGTGCGGCAAATAGAGGAATCGGTGCGAATGCTGGCGTCTTTCAACAGACAGTTCGAAGACGCTCAGAAAAATGTTTTAAAAATATTAATTAGATGCAGTTAATGGCTATCATTTCAACGATTTTTTTTTCTTTTTCTTCTTAACAGTTTCTAGATTGGGAAAAAAAAAATGGCTAAAAAGCCGCCCTCTAAAGCTCCAGAACTGAAAGCAGTTGACTGGGAGAGTGGAGTTGTTCAAGCGTCTCTTTCAGAAGTCAGTTTTCTTACAAATAAACCATTGACACAGGCTTAATTTATCTTAATTTTACTAATTTCTAAAACTTAGAATGGTTTTTATATATTATAATCCATTGCTGTTTTACGATGCTTTCTTATATGGCTGAATTTATTACATTTAACATATAATGAATTGTTTAATGAGATTAAATTGAAGGGCAATGAAATTTTATTTTGATTTTATTTCAGTTTCATCTTCTCACAGTCGGAATGTATCATGAAGAATTATTATTACGTAGAGAATCCCTTAATTTTAATTGATTAGTTTATATAATGTATTATACTCCATATTGTAATATAGATACTTTACTTTTTGGTATTCTTTGGGTTTTTTTTTGTATTACCCAAAAGTTTTGGAAGTTCCTGTAAGAAACTAAAAGACCACTTTCCTCTTTTTTTTCCCCCCTTAAATAATGCTACTTCATTTGACAGTCTTTAAAGATGAAGTAAAAAAATAGAATAAAATAAAAATTCATATCCGAATATTTATTTTATTTTATTTTTTTACTTCATCTTTAAACATTATATTTTAACATTATTTTTCAACATCATATTTGTTTTTGTTTTGTTTTTTTATTCAAAGAACACTTAAAAAAAAAGGAATAGAAAAGAAAAGCAGGGTAAAAAAAAATATAGTTGAATGAAATTAACCACAATAGAACATTTGTAAGGTTAATTTACACCCTTCAGTTGTGAGAATCCTTTCATCTTAATAAAGATGTAATCCTTTCGAAACTTGTGATTTTTTTTTATTCAATTGTAACTTTCTATCCAGCCTATTTTAAGTTCGTTTATTTGAAACCATAACATGAACTAACATCATGCAAAATATATATCAGCATCATATAAAATATATATGTCAAATATTTCAAAGCAAGCAAGTCAGTAAAGGACTCAAATTGAAAGATTAGAGCAAAAAAAAAATATTACTCTATTTCTTTTTTTGCTAAGTATAATTGTTCCAAAGTTATTAGAAACTAATGTCATTTATATGAACTCTGATTGTTGTACATATTTTTTTTAAAGATATCAGTATAGTGGTATATTATAAAAAAATTAAAATTCTCTTTTGATTTAAAATTAACAAATTTATCTTATGGTAGCACATTGTGAATGGCATCAGTGATCCCATAAAGGCTATTACATTTTTTCTAAAAAACATTTCAAAATTACATCTAATGTAAATGAGAGGAATCCTCCCAAAACCAATACAAAATAATCCTCACTACCATTCATAATTAAAGATTCTTAAAGTAGCAAACCCTGCTATCCTGTGACAACATCCACCCATAACCTGTGAACGTTGAGTGTTTGTTCATGCCTCTCCTCCCTCCAAAAAAAAAAAAAAGACACAACAAAAATACTTACTAATCCTCACACCATTCACAATTTTATATCTCCTTGCAGCAGCAAACCCACATAGCCCATAATCTCACAGTTCTGTCGGTCACTCATAATTCTCTGATTACAATTTCCAAAGCTGCAAAATATTGGCCTAAAAGCCAATTTAATTAATATTTCAAGGAATAAATTTACTTCTTGATAGCATAGTGATGATAAAATAACAAACAGTTTAACAATTGATTCTGTATATGCCCACTAGATAAAGATTGATCTGAACTTTCTATAAACTTATGAAAATATCACTGCAAGTTTTTCAGACAAGGCATACAAATCAGCCATCAAAAATAAGAAACTTTTAATATAAGAATAAAAGAAGATAAATCATTGACCATAACTATCAAGACAACAACAGAAAATTCACAACTGGTGTCAAAAATACTATAACCAATCAGAAACATGTTCAGTAAATCTGAAATAGATAATAAATGTTTTTGAAGTTATTGTAGGCCCACTAATGTAGAAACTTGAAAAATTGATAGTCATCTCATTCCTTTACATTAAAATTACCAGTATTTTTACTGTTCAGTTTATGGTAAAATAAGCTTCTATCTTCCAAGAAATATGAGTTGCAATATTTGAATTGCTTAATTGGTTGCAAAGTTCATATGGGATGAAAATTATCTTTTCTGGGAAGAAGGCTATGGTTTTGTGCTTTGTACTTTGGTGGCCCTATCATTGCATCAGAACATAGATCTTTCACATTCTTTAAAACATCATTCTGTGATGTTGGGTACTTAATTTTTCTGATCTGAGAAACCACATGAACAAATTGTGAAATTGCAAGACCGAAAAAATAAAAGGAAAGATTATGCCAGCTGGTAACATTTTAACAACTTGAATTTTAAATAGTGAAATTGTGTTGAAATCGTTTATCAACACAAGTATGCTGGTTTTGAAGAAGTTGCTTGTATGAATTCCAAACTTCTTCCTTTATTCTTTCAGTGATGTTTTACAGATTAAATTTCTTATCTTCAGCATACCTATAGAATGGTGGCCATCATATAGCATTTTTGTTTGTTTTGAAACTTGCAGAATTAATAGCACATTTCAGAAGCATAATGTACTAATTGATACCACAGTTTACTTAGTGAACTGTCAGCACAGTGATAAGAGAAACAAAATATTAAAACATGTTCAACAAATTAATAACATTAGGAGTCACTGGAGTACCTGGTTAGAATTTCTGAGCCAGAAAGACATTAAACTTTCTTAAGAGGCATATCATCAGGTTAGAACCAGATGGATAAAACTGCAATTTCATGAATTTTACATTGTAGATTATTTAGGGTTTTCTTTAAATAGTATTAAATTAGGGAATTGTGAATTCTGCAGTGTATTATCTTCACTGCAAGTTAATTGAATCTCTAAAAATAATTTTCATTGTAATATTTTGCCCAATTTTTTTCGACATTCCAAAGTTGAAGAAATGCAGATTCACATCTCTGATCTAACCTGACAATATAAAGAATAGATATTGAAGGACAATGCTTATTGGGCTGATAAGCACAATAAGGAGCTATTGAAGGAAGTGTGGAGGATAAAACTTGTAGATGAAGCTTGATGAATATCATGATCAGAAGATCTCTAGGAGGAGGAGATTTCTATTGTGAAGAAATTGTCAGTGGTGCAATAATTAGGAGAGAAACTTGGAAATAAGGAATTGTTCATAGTATCTAAGCACTGCAAGTAGGAAAGGAACTTAGATTTATGTCGATAGCAAACAAATTGAAAAGTTAAAGTAACCCTCAATAGGCCAATGTTTCTCTTGGGGTTGTGGGAAGTAAGGCTCCTGAAGTTCTGTGACAACTGAAATAAGTTGAGGTCGGGTGGTCAGCCCGACACCCTCTCTCACCTTTAACTCCTGGAAAAGAAACCTGGTACCAACTCAACAGAGGGCCGGGTGGACCCTGGAACCTATTTGGAGGAAAATTCAGAAGTGACTAGTAGATAATAGTCGCTGAATGGGAAATACAGCAGAAATCTGAGTGGAAGAGAATGCTGCATTATAATAACTATTCACAGGGTTCCCACTTGTCCTGCTTTTCCTACTTTTTTTCTAAAATATTCTACTTTGAACTACTTTTTAACAATTTGCCCTACTTTTCCTACTTTTTTGTGTGGAGTATTCATGTTCTCGTAAAATAAACACAGCAAAATGAAAGAAACATAGATCAAAAGCTAAAGTTGTGTATTCTATTGGATAAAGTAAATTTGAGATGACTCGGGGAGGATTTGCGGCAACAAAATCCTCAAAATTAATTTCAGCTAGTGTTTCTGAAGATGATCCAATGAAATTTGAAGTGATATGGGCATTCAATTTGGCTGAATCTGATTTTTCATTTTCTTCATGTGCAGGTTTGAAAGAATTTTTTTTTTATCTTTAATGTTCGAAGATAGCACCAAAAACTTTCACATGGATTGCACCAAGATTTCATACTTAATTTCTTACGGCATAGGACCTTTCATTATTCAAGAACTTGTTTGTGACATTACAAACTCAAGTGCTTTCTACACTTTGTGCATAGATGAAACAACTATTTCTCAAGTTAAAAAGCAGTTAGATCTTCAATCTAGGTATTGGTCACCAATTTGCCCATTAGAACCTGTGCAGTGCTGATATTTGACTTCAATATTTTTGGGACATACAGAAGCTGAAACAATGCTTGATGACATCTGCAAATACACTGAAAGTGAAGGTTTACCATTGTCCAAAATGATAATGTTTTCAGTGGATGGACCAAATTTCAGTAAGTCTCTTTTTTAAAAAATGGACTCATAAGTAAAGCTATCAGGTTCTCCTGGCCTCATAAATATTGGTTCATGTACTTTTCATAAAGTTCATAATGCATTTGGAAATGGCCTCAAACTGGTTCCATTCTCCATGATTGCAGAATATGCCCTGGATGTCTTCAATTGAGTTTTTCAAGCTCTCAACTGCAAGGAGAGAAGACTAAGAAATCTCAAGAACTGATGGAAGTTTCTGAGAACTATTTTCTATAGTTTGTGAGCTGTAGATGGCTAAGTATAGCCCTTGTTTTGAAAAGACTTACAGAGCAACATGAGACTTTGGAGCACTACTTTTTAATGTTCCTTACGTCAAAGTTCTATGTGCCAAAAGAAATCTACGCTATGCTAGAATTACTACTACTCTTAAAAACAATCTTCTACTTCCATTACTGCAATTTTTAGTTCATATCAGTGATAATTTCTTAAAGTTCCTTACCATGTTTCAGGCTGACCAACCCTTAGTTCACATACTATATGATGAACTTAATGAATTCTTCAAGAAGTTATTGAGGAAGTTTGTAAATTCAGAAGTACAAAAACAGTCAAGCAATCTTACTGATGTAGAGTTCTCAAATGAAAATTTCCTTCTCTTTAATTGAAATTGGCACTGAAGCAAAATGAAGCATACTGTAAACAAAATTTCTGACAGAGAAGTTTGAATTTCATCAATGGGTTAGATCTTCTTTTTAGCAGTCACCAAAAAGTTACTCCAGACTTTCCATTTGAGAACAGAATTCTCAAAAATATGAAGTGTCTTCATGGTCTTATGAGAACAAAAGATGAAAGTTACAAGAGTTTTAAAGGGATAATAACACAAATCCCTCATGGATTACTGAAATTGACCAAGAAAGATTGAAGGAGGAATGAATGACTTACAGGTTGACCAAGAGTGACATATAAAAGAAAAAAAAAACTGCTAAAAGAAATAAGTACCACAGAGTGGACTACTATTGGGCAAAAGTGTTCGAGTTGAAAACTTTAGATGGAAACCATAGGTATCCTCATCTTTCTAAGTATGAACCATCTCTGCTGATTTTACCACATGGAAACTGTTGTAGAGAGACTTTAATAACCTTATGTTATAAGTTGTATTTTTCTTGTATTTATATGTTGTTTTTTTTTTTGTTTCATAAAATTGTATTCAAAATGTTAATTTTTTAACTAAAAGTGACTAAAAATGTGAATAATATTTTTATTACTTAATATTATTATGTAATTTTTCTAATAAATAAAATAAAAAGCAGGGGGACACATGCATTTCTAAACTGGTAAGCTGATTGATTTTTTTTCTCTTGGCATGTAATGGTAAATATTTTAAAATTAACATTTTTAGAATTAAACTGGACATTTTTGACAAATTTCTCTTCAAATGCTACTTTCATAGCAGTAAATAAAATTTGTTGCCTTACCTTAAAATTTCTGTTTAATTTCACAATTTGTCCCAGAATACCAGTACAAAATGCATGTGTGCGGTATGTGTCCCTGTGAAGCTAAAATGTATAATGCTAAACATGGCCTTGTTATTTATCGATCCAAAAATGTCATACTTTTTTCTCAAGAACTGGTGGAGCCCTGTATTCATAATATGTGGGCCATTATATAAGTCATGGCAACTATTTTTAATCACTCAAACATGTGGCAACACTGTAATTATAGAATATACACTTGAAAACCTGTTTGATGTTCTGATTGGCACCACTGATGTCTGGGTCAGTGAAGGAATGTCATGAGGGATAAGTGGAAAAAACATATTTGATAATCATCATTTAATAAGGCAATACAGTGTACACAAGGAACAAAAACGAACGCAGGAATGCTCAATACACATGCTGACACCCTTCAAAGTAATCTCCAAGATTGTCCACCGTATGTTGCCAGTGATAGGGAAGACGGAGAATATCATTGGCTGCATGTGAGTCATTAAAGTGTTAGACTTTCTGCCGAAATGCCATCAAAGTTTCATCTTTGTTCGCAAAGCATTTCCCACACAACGGCTTCTTGAATTTTGGAATCAAATCAAAGTCGTATGGACTCGGGTCTGGCGAATATGGAGGGTGCTCCAAGACTTCCCACCCCCATTGACATAACAAAGCCTGTGCTAGAGCTGCTGTGTGAGATGTGGCGTTATTGTGAAGAATGATGGCGTTGAACAGCAGTTCAGGACATTTCTCTTAAACGGCATGACACCTCTGATGCTGTCGAAATGATTGGTACTACTGGGTATTCACAGTATGGCCTTCGTGAACTGGGTGACACACAAGAACACCTTGACTGTCATACGTCAGAATGATCATGAGTTTCATGGGAGATGGATTTTGTCGAACCTTGTGGTGTTGTGGTGATCCAGCATGATGCAATTTATTTGACTGACCTTCAGTTTAGGTTCGTATGCGCATGCTCATGTTTCGTTGATTGCAATGATGTGCTAAAGCATGTAATTCCCTTCTCGATTGATATCATTCTAGATGGATGTGACATGTTTCATAGCGGATCCATTTCTGTACCTCAGTTAACTGATATGGTACCCACTTGGAAGCAACCTTGTGCACTTTCATGATGTCTCGTAAAATGTGAAACACTGTAAAGGTAGATATTCCTGTCTGCTCAGGTAATTCCTTTACAGTCCAATGCTTGCTTTGTTGAAGCATTGTTTGATTACAGCCAGCAGGGGCGTATATAAGGGGGGGGGGGCCGAGGGGACCCGGGCCCCTCCCGAAATAATGAAGATATGTCCTCCGAACGTTTTTTTTGGTTGAACATATAGATTTTCATTGTTTTTTTTGTTTAGTTGAATAGATTTTTTGCTATATACGCCACTGACAGCCAGTAACACATCTCTCTGACCAGAAACAATGTCCATTACATGGCAGATCAGCTCTTGATAAGTGTCCACATTGGAATGCCTGAACCCATCTTGCCACTTTTTTATACGGCAAAGCATGGCCACCCAATGCTTCTCTTAGCTCTTCATGACACTCATGTGCATTTTTCCCATGAAGAACTGCAATTTTGACATGACCGCTGCTCCACTCTACTCACTTCCATCTTTGAACGGTGCCAGAAACACACTGTCTGTTCAATTGCACAATACCAAACAGTCCAAACAGTAACTATACACACTAGTGGTGCCAATCAGAAGAACATCAACAGGCTTTCAAACGTATATTCTAGAATTGCAGTGTTGCCACATGTTTGGCAGATAAAAAATAGTTGTCATGACTTCCATAACTGATCCACGTATTTTCTCAAAATTTTCATCTATGAAGACTCCTTTTGATATCAGTCAAAAACTCAGTAACCTTCTTTCATAAAATATATTCATTCGCTTGAGCTCAGAAACTTGTACATGTGTTTGTCTTAGCTTTAATTTAATTTTCACATGAATTTATTCATTTAATAATAAGTTAATGTTAAGGAATTTAGAAACACTTTTATTTAACAAAATTAATGCAGCAAAGCTATAAAACAGTAATTGCTAGTTTTGGTGAAAAAGCCAGTAACTAAAGCTGATCGAAGAAGAGTGGTGTTTAATGAGTAAATCATTGTCATTGAATTGGATAACTATCACTTGCAGTGGAGAGATGAAGTTCTAGGTCTTGGAAAATGGAAACATTGATTGACAACAGAAGCTTAAAGCAAGGACATCATTAACAGAATCTGTGACAGGATACATTATGCCATTTTTTCCATGAAAGAATATTAAAATAGTTTTACTATTAGTTTGAAGGCAATGAGGAGATTAATATAATAATAATTGACCTGGTCAATTTGAATCGACTTTTTTGGACTTTTCACCAGTCAGTAGTGATTATGGTGTGTGACCCTTTCGCAGCATGTTTTGTTGCAACATAAGTAGTGTCTTCAAATTTCTTCTTGATTGGAGTCGTCGTTCCACGTTTCGGAGAAAAGCCACATTCCTCATCAAATAAATACCTTGCTGCAGAGATGTTGCCCTTTGACTAATAAAGAAACTTAATGACAGACACACATTACTTTAATGTCAACTAGAATATACCATTTTCCCTCCCTCCCTGCCATTGTGAATTACTGCATGGTCACTGACACCCGTTCAGTGTCACGAGGTGCTCATACTGACGTCGGGTGTAGGCCCACTGTTGAAGCATACCAGTGCCCCCACCCCTTTCTTGTGTTAGGAGATCGTTATTCTTGTGAAAATGTATCATCTGCTCTCGAAAATGGCTCCCAGGAAGAAGTTACCGGATTGACCAGTTCCAACTGATTCACCCTATATTTACACTGTCCATTAGAAACCTATGTATTCATCCAAATTTCAGCTTGTATTAGAGAGCCCGCACAAATGCATATCTTCACACAATTAGTTTTAAAATTGTTATCTGAGTGACTTTTTATTTATTTCACTGCTTTTTTAAAAATTATTATGCTGATGTGTAATTTGTTGTTGATAATAAACTTTTTTCTTTCTTTATTTGAAGAGTAATTGGCAGCCAAGCATAGGAATGGTTGTATCTAATACTGCTAAAGAGAATTACCTTACCAGTTGGATTATCGGTCAAATCAAATCTGGCTCACGGGTTCTTTTTAAAACCATATTATTTGAAGATATTTTATGCCAGGTAATGTATTATAAACTCACAATATGATGATTGTTTCTTGATTATTTAATATAAGATATTGGACTTTACTTAAATATAAATTTTGACTATACAATGTTCTTAATTTTCTATTCAAAAATATAAATTTGTAAATTGGGATTTTAATTTTTTTTTTAATTTTTAATTAAGTCAATAATATTTTGCACAATAATAACAATTTGCATGTACAATTTTTAAGAAAAATAGCATACCCAATAATGATCAAAGCCAAGGATTTTAATGAGTTGCAGCTTCGTGGACTTTTTATTTTTTGTTTTACTAGTCGGCTACCCGTCGCTTCGCTCCGGAAGCCTCCCTTATGTAACGGAAAACAATTTTTTATTTATTAAAAAAAAAAAAACACACACACA
>JAFIDM010009631.1:252299528-252324629 GCA_023159025.1 Thereuonema tuberculata | reverse complement strand
AAACTGACTGATGTGAAATAAATAAACAATCTTGAGATTCAAAAAAAAGATTGAATACATTCCTTATTGATGGGGGAAAGGAAAGGAGATCTAAGTCAAAAAACCATATGAAGAGAGTTGTAGTCCCTATGGCCTAATGGATAAGGCATCTGACTTTGGATCAGAAGGTTGCAGGTTCGATTCCTGTTGCAGATGTTTCATTGTAAAAATTATTTCTATTTTCCATTCTCTCAGAAAATTGCGCCGGACAGACACACAAACAGACAGACAGAAAGACAGACAGACAGAGAAATAAAAGATTTTAGTAATATAGATTGCAACGTTTCGGCAATTATCGTTCTAATTGTCAGTTTCGAATTACAAATAAACTGACTGATGTGAAATAAATAAACAATCTTGAGATTCAAAAAAAAAATTGAATACATTCCTTATTGATGGGGGAAAGGAAAGGAGATATAAGTCAAAAAACCATATGAAGAGAGTTGTAGTCCCTATGGCCTAATGGATAAGGCATCTGACTTCGGATCAGAAGGTTGCAGGTTCGATTCCTGTCGCGGATGTTTCATTGTAAAAATTATTTCTATTTTCCATTCTCTCAGAAAATTGCGCCGGACAGACACACAGACAGACAGAGAAATAAAAGATTTTAGTAATATAGATTAAAAAGCATAATATATTTTTTTGAGCTATGTAAATGATAAATTGCTAAGAATTAATATCGGGTACATTTTACTGGAAATTTTATTTGAATTTTTACTTTTAATTATTTTAGTCTTTTTTTTTTTTCAATAATCAATGATGTTTTAAGTTTAAAGTGGGTTGTAAGTCCCTTAAAACTCCCTTACCTACACCACCGCTTCAGAAAACTTGAAAGGGAAACTTAGTGGAGAAGTAAAATATAATGGATTTATCGATGTTTCATAAATACAAAACTGCAATCTTACATCTCTGCAGTATTTGCTTTACTGTTGTTGTTTATTATTATTATTTTGCTTGTGTATCAATATTCTAATAGAAATGTCTGATACATTTTGTATCAGGGCATTAATGTGTCCTGGTCTTTAGAGTTTGTGAAGGAAACATGCTTGAAATTGCTGATTCATATCTGTACATGGTTGTTGCTTAAATATTTTGAGCTTCTGACTGAGTTTTATAAATACCATTGATTTTTATTTCTATGTTTCTCTGAATCAGTTTGTATTTAATATTCCACAAATATGAAATGTATCACTAGTCCATGTTTTACTCATAATTAAAAAAAAAAAAATGTTATTGTAGAGATTATGAATACTGTTCAGTCTCTGATTTTTATTTGTTTCACTCATATGAAACTCTTTTAATTGATGTTTTCATTTAAATTCACAGAGAGGATTCTGGAAGGCCCATCTTCTGTATATGAGAGGTGAACTTGTATTGGGTGTCATATGCTATAATTGCATATCCCTTCCTTTCAGCCTAGGTTTTGTTTATTAATGTATGCATCTTGTTAGAATGCCAATCTATTGAAAGACTTCTATTGAAAAGCATTATCTCATTCTACTTTTAAAAGATCACTTTTTAGATGGTCTTTAAGTTCTACTCTTCAGCAAATCGAATTCAGCAATATACCTTAGATACATCAACTTTTGTTATGTTTCATTTAGAGTTGTAGCTCAAACAGTACTGTCTATAAACTGGAAGAGCAGTTTTATTGCTGTCATTGGCCAGGATTGCTCCATCATTATTTCAACCTCAAATGGATTTGAACATTCATTCAACCCTCTTTGTCAGAAATGGATACTAGGGTTGCTTGACTGGGGAGACAAATAGCTTATTTAACTATTTGTAGTGGAAAAGCTATTCAAAGCAGTTTTAGAATTAACTTTCATAAAAAAAAAGTTTTCTAAAATATTTTAATATATTTTTATAAAAATTTTTTTAATTTTTGTTAATTGATTCAAGTTTCTCCCCCCACCTTTTTTTTTTTATTGTTTACATTTTATTTATAGGTGGAAGGAAAATCTGTAAAAGGTAAAGCTACTTCTGATAAAGAATCTTCCACTCAGTTTAATGATATTTATACAGTTGCAAGAAATGTTCTTAATGAAACGGGATACATTAGTGATGATTTACTTGCAAAACTCATAAAATTTCAACTTCTACAGTATAAAACAGAGGATCTCAATCGCAGACTAAATTTAAAAGTAAGTACAATTATTATTCAGAGTTTTTTAAATTATAAAGTTGTGATTCCAAGATGTAACTCTTTGATGAAATTCTTTGAATATAAAAAAAGGAATAAATGAAATTTAAATAGATATTTGTAATTTATATGTAGGATAACATTAAATCTCCGACTGAAGTGAGGTCTCCTAACAGGCCACATAAGAGATCCAAGGATTTGACCCAGGTTTTCCATAATTCGGCAACTGAAATTCCTGATTTCATTAAACAGAATAGACTTAAAGATGGAGAATATATGCGTTCAGAAACAATTGGTAAGGTTTTAATAAAATTTGGTTGAAAAATTTCAAAGAATAAAATCTACTGATGAAATATAAAATGAATTTTAAAAATTTCATTACTTGTAAAGAGTTGATTACCATGGTTTTACATCATAACACACACAATACATGTGATTGTCAGATTCTTTTTCAAACCAAGTTTCTTCACGCAAAGTCCAAAGTAGCTTAGAGTTAAAAGCTGACATTATTTTGCTAATTATCAAAAGACAGTGAAGAAAACTAGTGTTTTTTTTCACAACCTAGTTTCCCTAGCTGAGCAGTTTTTTGTTTCTATTAACCAGTTGTAATCATGACCACTTATTTAACTTTTAAAAAGAAAAGACAGCAGTTGCTGAAAAATAACAAACATTGGAATCTGTTTATTTGATGAAATACTATGGTATATATTTGTATTCAGATGATTGTAACTTACAGAAAGAAGTAAACATCATAATCAAAATTTATTTCTCCTCTAGTTAATTCTGGCAAATTTTAGAAGATAATAGATTAATAGATTATTACTTTGATTTAATATATTTAATATTTATTTATTAGATCTAATGAATGATATTATCCTAAAATTTAAATATTGAACTTTTATGATGCGATAACACTAATCAGCTATCAATACAATATTTAAATTTCATATTAACTTTAAAATTTACAGAATTAAAAAAAAATAATAACAATGAAGAAAAAAAATTCAAAATGTAAAATTATTATTTTTTTCATATGAAATCTTTACTTATGTTATTGTTTTTGATATGCACATTGTAGATGATGAACCTTCTGATGGTCCAAGTTATTATTTCTTACTATTTGGATTTTATCAAGTGGGCCTGCTTGAAGCTTTAGAAGAAATTGGCATAATATGTGATGCCATCATTCGAATTAGAATTCATTTTGATAGAGGTACTTATAACCGAGAAGTTAATCCAAAGTCAAGTGTCATGAATTCTTTAGAGCAATTGATTTCAGTGGGTAAGATAATTCTTTGTATCAGTGTTTGAAAAAAACGAGATTCCAGATTTGCTAAATAACTCCAATAATTCATTTATTTTAAGATATGCATTTCTTGACAAATGAAATTACAACTTATTTACTTAATGAAATGTTTCAAGTAAATTTTTAAAAGTGAAAGTTAACGTATAAAGAGTGAAGCTCCATTAAAATAACTACAGGTAAAGTTTTCCCTATATTAAACTTCAGTGAATCAACCCACAAATTATTATTGTAAAACTTACATCAATAATTTCTGATATTAGATTTGTTTTGAAAAATTGTTACAGTTCACTAAAAGCTTAATCTTGTTTATTATGAAAAGGATAAGCACACCTTCTTGTTTGTGTATTTGGACCCTTTGGGGTGAGGAAGTCGTAGACTGTAATGATCATCAAATGGTCACCTCCAACTTTCATGTTGGCATTTGATAGAAGACTGAATGAACTCTTGTGCTCACGTAAAGGAGAAACATACTGGGGAAAAATCCCTACCTTGTCGAGAATCAAATTTAATTTCCTTGAGCAGTCTTCGTACTGCTCCAGCATAGTAATTTCTTCCTTCGCTACCATGCTTCAGTACTAGGCTTTAAAAACTGTTCTTATGTAAGAGTACAGTCATAGTTTCATTCTTCTGGCTTTTCGCTTGGATAAAAAAATGCTCCTTACTCACAATGTACATCAACATCAGAATATATTAATTACTCTGTAAACATCAGTTTCTGCTATGATCTTAGAGATCTCACTTACATAATTTCTGCTTCATGAATTGAAACAGGAATTTTTCATTATGATTTTTAAGATCTCAGAAATTGTTAAAATTCAGTAGATATCTTCACTTTCTACTTTTTTAAAATTTTTTTTTAGTTAAACTAGTTAATAAGTTTCCTGCCTTCCTTGGAAAATGTTTCAGGATAATCTTTTTTCTGGAAAGGCAAGAGAAGTTTGTTTAGTTATCTCTCCATTTTTTTGTTTTTTGTAATCATGCATCACCTCTTTTATTTTTGCAATTTAGCTTTTCTTTTAGTCTTACAGTAACCAAGTTTATCTTAAAATAATGTCTGTAACTTAATTGATTAATGGTATCAAATAATTTAACCATTAGAACAATTTTCTGCAGCATTTGTCCATGTATCAACAATTCAATTCAGAACATGTCTGTTCCTTAAAAGTATTTTGTTCTAACATCCACTTTAAGTGGTAGTTTTACCTCACCTATCTTCCAGTCACACACACACACACACAAAGTATAGTTGGTATACCAACATTTGGATATCTGCATGATAAAATCTAAAAACAGTTGATAAAGAAAAGAATAACAATTGGTCAGTGACCAGTAAAAAAGGACTCTGCAAATGCAAACATTGTTTGGAAGTGCCAAAATATTTCTGGTGATAATTAAGAGAAGGAAAGTAATAAAAAATAAAAAAAGTAAGAATCAAGACAGATTTTCAAGATTTTCTATTGAATGCAATGTCTTGTTTGGTTCCTAGCTCCTCACCAGGGGGTTGCCCAATTTGTAATAGACTCAATAAGGATCTTCCTTTATAAGGACCTAAATCAATATTTAAAGTTTTACTTCCTGGGACAAATCTTAATCAAATGACAACTATATCTTAAAAATATATTTTAAAACTTTTATTCTATCCCCTTTAATAATTATAAATAATATCCCCTTTAATAATTATAAATAATATCCCCTTTAATAATTATAAACAATATCCCCTTTAATAATTATCTCTGTGATACATAACAGGAGCATTAAAAACATTGGATCAAAGCTTTAGTATTCTAAGGGTATAGAAACGATATTGGCTCTCACCATCCAATCAAAAGAAATCCTGCAGATATCCTCAGAACCCTCTGCATTGCGAACCAGGACTTTGAGGGAAGAAAGATTGCAAAACTAATCATGTCTTACATTCCTGTCTTAATATTTACTAATGATGTTTCTGTCTTTTCTTGCTTTATCTTGACTTTGCAGAATGAACTTTTCCAAATACATTATAGACTATATTTAATAATAAAGTCCACTTTAATTCAATTTTTCTTAACTTTCATTTCCTTAAGTAGTAAAATTTATATTCAGTATTCCGCATTAATACGGCCATATGAATTATAACAGCAAATACAATTACTGACTGTCATCAGTAGGCAGTTTTTCATAAATTAGAAAAAAATATAGGTTATTTTCAGCTATGCAAGTTTACTTTAAAAAAATTATGAAAGAAAGACTTCTATTTTATCATCCCAGCAATTTAATAAAATTCTTCAGGAATTTTTGTTTCAAAACTATTTTCAGCTAAAGTTGCATAGTTTTTAGTAATCTATCTTTCTTTTGTATCTCAGATTAATTTATCTGAACTTTGATATAATCATCAACCTCTAAAAACACTTGGATTTTTTAATATCTGTATCTTACAAACATTAAATCAGACAAATGATCTGGGACATTTTCCATTGAATAATTTATTAATAATTTTAACCTGTTCTCTATAGAATTACTGGATGCTGACAAAGATGTATCAGGCCAACTACATAATTTCTGGGAAGATTTAAATCCCAGACTTAATTCAGCCAAGCCAGATTCATGCTTACATGATATTGTATTGTTGGAATTAGTAATTAATAGTTCTGAAATACCTTCTATATCTTCACTGCCAGATGTTCAAGTAATTAACTGCTTATTATTACTAGATGTTATGTAACGAATGTAATTAGATACACTGTCTGATCAATTGAAAGTGGACACCTGTGATATGGAACAGACGCTTTATTTACAGCGTGTCTAATAGCGCATACTGTGGCCTTTTGCCCGAAGCACAGCATCCACACGCCATGGCATGCTCTCCACCAGTTTGTGATAGCAAGCAACCGTTTTTTTTTTAATACTCCTCCTTCAAAGCCTGCACAAGTTGGATGTGTGTTTGCAGTCGCATCGGACGCGCATGAATCCGGCGCTCCAATTCATCTCACAGATGTTCAATTGGGTTGAGGTCCGGACTCTGGGCGGGCCACTGAAGTTCCTGAACATTATGCTCCAGAAACCAGGCGCTGACAACAAGGGTCTTATGTCACAGTGCATTGTCATGCTGGAACGCAAATGGCCCTTAACCGAACTGCGACTACAACGTAGGAAGCATGGAACTGTCTAGAACGTTCAGATACTGTGTGGGTGCCTTGCTCCCCTGGATCACAATCAACGGATCACGTCCAAACTAGGAGAAACATGACCACACCATCACACCACCACCACCAAATTTCACTGTTGAGATGACACACTCAGATAGTAGCCGCTCCCCTGGCAAATGCCACATCCAGGCACGCCCATCCGATAGGTATAGTGTGAAGCGTGATTCGTCGCTCCACATAATGCTCTTTCAGCTGTCCATTGACCAAGACCGTCCCTCTTTACACCAGGCAGCACAATGCTGGGCGTTAACAGGGATGATGTTAGGTTTGTGCGCAGCAGCCCGACCTGTGTACCCTAAGGCATGGAGCTCCCGACGAATCATCATGGTACTGACAGTTGTTTCCGTTGCCTGCTGGAAGTCCTGCCGCTGTTGTTCTACTGGAACCGTCCTGTTCTGTCGTACCAACCACTTCAGGGCCCTCCGATCTCTATCGGTCAGCATGCGGGCTCAGCCACCTCCATGACATCGTGTTTCCACTCCTTCACATTTCCACTTTGTTATAATAGCACCCACGGGTCAACTTTGGCAGGTTCAGTGTTGCTCCTATGGATCGCGCACTCTGGCCACTAATGTGACAGCCTATGACTACCCCACATTGAAAATCGCTCAGCTGCTTTGATGGTGGCATTTTATCTCAGCACGTGGTCAGACACCAAATGATTTACACATGATTTTGTTGTTTTATAATGAATATATTCAAATTATTGCATGAATTTGCATGGGTTGTTCCACTACGGCAGGTGTCCACTTTCAACTGAGCAGTCAGTGTACTTTAATTTTATCATTTAAAGTTTGTTAATTTTGATTTAAAAGTTATGTTTCTGAAATGATGTATATAGGGTGTCCACTTTCTGGAAAGTCAGGGAAATGGAATTTGGTCAGGGAATGTCAGGGATTGATCTATAATCTTTAGAAAGGTCAGGAATTTATAAAAAAAGGGCAAAAGTCAAGGAAAAGAAAATTTTAATGAAGGCTGCAGCAGGCTTTAACACAATTAAATTCTCTCACCAATCTGTGAGATCATTCCTTTTTTTTCCAGCATTTCCTCTGGCATAAAATTCATTCTTCTAAAAGTTGATACTCGTCTTGTTTCATTGTAATTTCATAGAGTATGTGTTAAGGGCTGAAAGGGAGTTAGGCTTCCCTTGATGTACTGGAGCTGGAAGGATACTACTACCCTTCCTTGAATACTGTACTCAATAAATATTAATATTATATTATATAATGTAGTATTATAGGCATATGCAAGACTGCTTATTTTTCATTGTTGAGTAGAGTAGAAAATCTCCTGGAAGATTCATTAATTTCTCAGAGAACAGTGTATGATGCAGTCCAAAATGCTGGCAGACTGGCACAAGTTACGATTGATGGAAGATTACTACTTTATGTGAAAGCTTCCAGAAAATGATACTAGGACTATCTAGACAAGAAAAAGATTCTTCAAGCAGATAAAGCCAGGAAACAGAAGGAGAAGAGAAAAATTAATCAAGAAGTTAAAGAATTGGAAGAGAAAAGAAAATGTCAGGGAATTTGATTTTCATTTTTCTGTGGACACCCTGTGTATACAAAATTAAACAGATGAAGTGCAGATGCAATAATTAAATAAATATTAGTTTTTTGTTTTTGTTTTTTCCTGAGGAAATATTTAACAAGCATCTGTGCCATTATTTGTCTGAAACAGGTATAAAAGTATAATAGTCTAAATTTTCTTTTGAAGACTATTTTCAGATAAAAAGCTGTTTGCCATCTCCCATTTCTCATATTTCAGTAACTTGTTTAATCCAAACAGTTTACTATTTCTAAATTACCACATGTTGTAATTATGAATGTTGATGTTTGAAACATTGGCTTCAAATCTTAGTTGACTGTTTCTAATCTTGGAGGAATTTCTCCTTGTATTTTGTAAATTATAAATTACAGGATAAAGGTGAATTATTACAACAGTTTTTTTTTTTTGTTTACTGGATTTTATGATGTTTCGAGAAAGAAAAAAATAATTTGAAGTCCTACATCAAAATAAGAACTATCTTAACTATCAAATGTTATTAATTATGCCCATATAATTAATTTATGATATTTCTTATAAACATAATATGACTTCAGAAAATATTAACATGGCCTCTCATTTTGTGATTAAAAAAAAATCCTAAAAATTCAGCATATTGAAAATAGGGGTCATCTTTAATTTGAACAGTTTTGTAAATCACCCTTCTCTTCTTTTTTGCTGCATTGAGGCCAGGTTTTGATCTTTTAATACATTATAGTGGAAATACCAGGTTATATTTTCAATATTTAAATATTTACCTTTATTACAGTGTGTGAGGTGGCAATCTTATTTGTAAATATGAAGTATATTTCTCTAAATTGTTATAAATAAGGTTTGAAGTCCTACATCATCTCACACACTGAAATAAAGGACATTTTACCATCATCTATAAATTATGGGACTTTTTTTTAGCTTTTTTCTTTTTTTTTAAGTCACTCTCACCTTGTTCTGATAAGTTGTAAGGGAAATTCAAACAATTGATTATCTTAAGTAAGGTTCTTTAAAATTGAATTACATTAGAATAATTAGATTTAATGCTGCATCAGGGTTTGTTTTTTTTAATTTAAATAGCGATAATTTGTGCTGAAAAATGAATATGATAAAAGCTTATTTTAATTGATTTAATTTTTAAATTTATTTAAGATGTTACACAGAGTTAAAACTGCTGATTAGCAATATTTATGTGAAAATAGTTTGTTTCCCATATCTCTATAATGTTTATCTTCTTAACTTGAAGAAAACGTAAAATACTCACCTACTGCTTAGCTTTTATTTCTGTTAAAATTGAAATAAAATTGTCTATAGAGCCTTATTTGGAATTCTGGGACAAACTAATTTATTTTTTAATTTTTTATTTCAGGAAAAATTTAATGCTAATTTATTTACACGAATTGCTGACCTGATGTATAATATTCGTGACTTAAAAAGACAACATAAGCTTTATTTGGATAATCTTAAATTAATTCATATTCCAACTTTGGATGAACATTTAAGGCAAGGTAGGAAACCCTTATTATTAACTAACTTTTTTAGTTATTTTGAACTGATGGAGAACTTCAAATGTAAAGAAAGAATATCCTTTTACAAAAATTATACTAATCAATAGAAAAGAAATCATGAAGATCTTCAGGTCTCCCATGAAATTTTACTTTTGCACTTTTGTTTGTCAGCAAATGCGATTATTGATAATATCGACATTAAGCACAAGTTGACTCTACTTTGAATGCATTTTATACTTCTGTTATGTGGTGTTGAGTGTATTGTTGATCTCATAATTTTTCCTTACAATTACATATTTTAGTAATTCCTAATTGAGTAAAAGGATTACCTAATGCATTTAAGGTATTTTTGAATCCTGTATTTATTATATATTGAATTCCTATATATTGAATCCTGTATTAATTTAAATATGTTATTATTTGAATTCTGCTGTGCTCATCATTTTTATGACAATTGATTTATATTGTTCCGGTAATTCTTTACATTCTTTTGATTTCCTTTCAGTACTCTTGTTATTATCTTTTTGATTTTTTAATATAATTATTTAACCAATTTATTTAATTCATTTGATTCCTTTTTATACTCTTCTAAATAATTTATCAGTTCTTTTTATGTCTAATTTCTCTTCTCGACAGCTTATATTTTAGAGTTAGATGATCTTCAAGCATTAAACTTCAAATAAACCTGAATAGATAAACCCTACACCAATCATCCCATTTTCAAAATTGGCTGAACTGTTAGGAAAAATATGGGTCTTGTCTTTAGTGGGCATTTCCTTCTGAAAAAGGGGAGCTAAGGTGGGAGCTAACTTAATGGAATTGCCACCAGATTTTCTGAGGGCCAAATTCTACAGTTGAGAATTAATAAGGAATCTACCACCAAGATCTAAAAATATTTTTCCAAGTATTTCAACCAAAACTTTTTATTATTAACCATTTGAAAAATATTTTCTTTCATTATGCTATTGTTATTCCTTTATTTATAGATGCTGATATTCAATCTCAGAAATCATACTTTTCTCAAGAAGGATCGATTTTTCCTGATATGGATTTATACCATGATTTATTAAATAAAATCCCACCAGAATGCTTAACAGTTCCCATTATATTACATTGTATTTTAGAACAGGTAGAGAATAGTAGTTTTAGTAGTGTGGCAGTTTAAATAATTAAATGCTATGCTAATTAAAATAAAGATTCGACTACAATTAATTTAATTAAAGAATGTGTTTGTTTTAATGTTTTTATTTTGTCTAGTTGTGTGTATGTGTGCTAGTTTGAAGTTATTTTTGTAATGTTGTTAGTTGTTGATTGTTGGTTGTTGATCGGGACAACTATCACCTTTATATTTTAAGTTCACCATAACCTGTTTAAGTGGATATTTAGCTCACTTCCACCAAGCAGCTTTCACAAAATAAAGTAGACTGATTAATGTGTCATCCTGCTGGCTGGATATTGGTTAATGTTAGCTTTGCCATCTGTCAGTTAATACAGGAAGGATATATATCTGCTTTTTGACTACACAACTCCTTCCTACCAGCAAGAATACGTAACCTGAGCTATCATTGAAACTATCACCATAACAAAAGTTCTTTGCCTGTTTCTAGTTCATGCCAAAAAGGAATTCCTAATTTGAAGGGTAATTGTGCCATCACAAGAAGGCTCTTTAATAGTCTTAGATCCCAAAAAACTTTATCTGTAACATTCTTATATGGAGACATTATTATTCATTCATTTTGCTTTATATTATGCAGAATGAGTAGTTCCTTTTTTCAACATCAATCTTGCAGAAGCCTGACAATGTATGTATTTGATCCTTTATTCTCTTAGTTCAATCTCTATAAACTTATGATTTGAATAAATGTGCTGCTATTGCAGGCTTTGATCCATTTTGTTCACACCAAGCTAATGATATTGTTCTAGTTGGAATCGACACCTTATCTTAGTAATCTTTGTCTTTATCAGTCTTTTCATCTGCCCCTCTGAACTCGAGCCCACAGTATGGTCAACTAATTATAGCTAATTGATTTTTATTTCCATAGCAGAAATCTTCTGTCAGGTAATTATTGTATCTTAAATCAAATTGGCATTAAGCATAGATTACTTGATGGCCTGATCAGTATTCCTTTCTTTATTCCTTATGAGCATTGGTAGGTAGTCTGATCTATTTGTTGTGAGTACAGTAAAACCTCTCAAATCCGGCCTAACGTGGTGCCCAGTAGGCCGGATTACAGAAAAGCCAGGCTACCGAGAGTGTTCTTAAAATAACTCAATAGCTCAATTTTTGTGAAGACGTAATGCCAGGTTTAATTAATTTAACCCCATTTTTATAATTTTGCACTCAAACTTTTATTAAAAACAATACAAATGGGCTTTTTCTGACACCAAGCTCTAGTGATATTTGTTTTGCAGATTCCCCTGCATCCAATCTCCTTAACACATTAAGCTTCTGTTCCATAGTGACAAAGTTTTTCTTTCTTTTTTCTTTCATAATGAATACGTGTTCTCAGTAACTGATTATTTGTCTTTATTATCTGATGCTTGTTCATTCAACTAGAAACAAAGAAGGTGCAGTCTGTCTGTCACAGTTTTCATAGATCTCTAGGTTCCTTTTCTTTATTATTTAGCTTCTTCATATTTCAAGGTTTTCTAGTGCCCTTTGCCATTTTGATTTTTGTACATTTGGATTTTGGATTTCAGACTTTAGCAATAAATAGGTACAAAAAAAAAAGTCTGATAATGGAGGCAAGAGAAAATTGATCTTGTTAATTTATTTGTAATAAGTATTAGATAAATCTGTGCCTAATTGTTATGTAATATTGATTTAAAAGCAAAATGTTTAGCCTTTTTTTTTTTTACCGAACTGAACAATTTTATATCTTGTGCATTCATATTAGTAGGATCAAAAGTTGATGTTCTGATATTTTCTGTTATTTTACAGTACTAGTCTGTATTTTATTTTTAAAATTTTTGCTTTGAATATTGCTCATAATAATTTAGCACAGACGCTCGTATGATTATTGTGAAGAATTTACTGTATTAAAATATTAAAATTACATGATGTTTTGAAATTTATTCCTATAGATATCTTTATATTTCTTCTATTGATTGATTAAGACCCATTGATAAAAGGAACATGTTTAGAAAAGCTTTCAAAAAATCTTGTAGATTACAGATTTGAATTATTAAATTCTTCATTTTAATTATATGTCTCTGTATTACCAAATTATTACATACTATATTACTTTGCTTCTTGAAAATTTTCTTTTACATTTGTATTTTATGTTTCTCACTTGGTTGTAATGAGAAGCATCTTAGCTTAAATATATGGATATCATCAGTGTATTCATTATTGTTGTATGTTACTTACACCTTATCTAACATATGTGAATTATTTTAATTCAACTTTCCTGACCTTGTTTTACTTAGAGCAATTATCAGAATTATGGACAGTTCTGTATCTAAAACTTAGTTTCCATCATTCCTTGGTAATTGTTTTCCTTTCTGCAAAATCCCATCCAGTTTAAGTCAGTTTATTCTTACAATTTTTGTTTTCCAATAATAAGAAAGATTTGCTTCTATACTTGGTGTAGAATATATGATTTTGTTCTCTGCATTCAAGATAGGATCTGCTTCTTGCTGCAATTAGGAAAGAATGATATAGAGGTTTTTATACATTGATGAAATTAGTGTTTAGATTGTTGTGTAAAACAAATATTTGTTTTGTTGTCCACATTTTCAGCTAAATCTTCATTATTTAAATTCTGCTTCATTAATTATTTAATGTGTTTGTACAATTCAGATACACTGTTTATTTTACAGTGTATATTTATTCTCAAATAAATTTCCTCTTTCTTTGGTAACATATTGTTATATTAACTGTACATGTTTATTATATTGTTTGCAGATAGTTAATACTGTAGATTTGCAGTTTGAAAATACAAAATTTGACAAAGAAAAACCATCAGAGGAAGATGCCGAGTTGTTAATGTGTTTAAATAAAACTTCCCAAAATCTTAATTTGGTAAGCAAATGTTATGAGTTATATTTCCAAATTTTCAGGAACTTTGAAAATCAATTTTGATTGCATAAAATAAATGCTGACATTTTAATAAAATATAGAGTTGTTATAAATATCTTAAAACATTAAGATAATGTTAAGATAATTTGCATAATTCTTTTAAACTTTAAAGGCAGAAAACATTTAAGAAAAAGCAATCTATTTCAAACTTATTTATTTCTTGAAAAAAAAAAGGAGAAAAGCCTTTTGAGCCAAGCTGAAACCCCTGGACTGCTGTTTCGAGCTTACTTGGCTTTCCTCAGTCAATGAAAACCCAAAAGTCATATGAGAAGAATATATTATTGATGGACAAAGTGAACCCATCAAAACTAAAGACAAGAAAATAAAAAAACAAAAGAAAAAAACAAACAAAACAAGAACAAATGTGGAATTCATAAACCTTAGGCATCAACTTTCTGCCTAATAAGGAATTTGACCACAAAGAAACTAACAAAAAATAAAAACTTTCTAAAGAGTAAAAGGAAAACCAACAATTCATAATCATGAAGATAAAAAACAAACCGGAAAAGCCTTGTGAGTCAAGCTGAGACCCTGGGACAGCCATTTCGAGCTTAATTGGGCATTCTCAGCCATGGCTACCCAGCCAGTGAAAATACAGCAGGTCTCAGATTGACTCAAAATAATTCCTCATTTTTTGTTTGTTTTTAGTTTTGAGGGGTTACTTTGTCCATCAATAATACATTATTTATTTCTTCTTGAGGATTTTCAGATTTTAAATCAAATGAATACAAATTGAAAATACAAGGGGAGATACAATTTTAAATACCAACAAATGAAATGAATGACCTCACCATAACTAACAGAATTACCATGAGTGCTTACCTATTACATGTTCATCTGCTGACTCCTTATACTTCTTAACAAGAGCATTCATTACATTATGTGCTCAGATATATTTCTCTTAAATTTTTGTTGTAGCCTGTCTTTAATGACTAATAATTTGCAGATATGTTAAAAAATCCTTATTATATTCCAAAATGATGACTGATAAATCACTGAAGCCCTCTGACTACTTGCTTAATATTATACTCGCTATTTAATTTAGTGTTAGGTAAATAGCTCATTTCAAATGAGCTGTATTTTATTTGACACATTTCTTTAAAATAATTTAGCAATGATAATATCTGTTATTGCTAGGCAGTGTTTCTTGATTTGAGCAACTAATCAACTTTAACTAATTGATGCCATTGAGAAGCACCTATCAAAATTTCCTATTGGCCTTTCCATTAAGCATCTGTTCATGAGACGTTCAGCATCTGATTAATATCTTCTTGCAGATTACTGATGTGCTTCTTATATCTTAATCTCTCTTATTATCCATTTCTGGATCTCCATTAAGGTGTAATGAATAATTTGATGTTGTTGGTAATACAAAATTAACAGAAACATTGTTGGATAGTGAGCCATTGTTACACAAATTACCAGAATGGGACAGTGTATGGTATTTTATACAACTGATAGAAGCTTCAGATAAGAACATTATATATATATATATAGTAGGTTAAAATGTTCTCTTTATTGCAGTGATAACCTAGTGTTTGAAGTATTATGATTCATCATATTGTCATAGAATTACCATTCTTAGTGTATTTGCAAGTTTGTATTTTTACCAAGCATATGCTGCTTGTTTATTTGGTTGATTTATTGGCAGCCTAAAAACCAGCACATTGGCAACATTTTGTGAAAATAATTGTAATAATTATTTGAATAAACAATTTTGTTTTTGAAGGTCATTTGAATACTGATTTTGCAATTGTTAAATGTCAGAAGATTAAAATAAATGACCATATAATGCATAATACACAAATTATTTAAAATAAAGTTGACGTTTCAAACGTCCATTTGTGATGCCTTTCCTCAGAACAATATGATGTAAAGACGAAGGAGAAATGAAGCATTCTCTTAGCCACCAACTCACATGAGGTTTATTCCATGTGAGCGGGGTGGCAGTGTCAATGAAGGTGATTCCATTATGAGCAAGTGAGAATGTTATTGAACTTTTTTTTATTTTATTTTTACTTCTTTTTTTAAAGTAATATTGTATCACTGCACTGGCAACAGAAAATTCTGTATTGTAAGAATTTTCTTTTAGTATGTATAATGATTCCATGAATAAATGTAAATATGGGTCACTTTGCCTATTAAAGATAATGGATTTATTGGTACCAGGAATGTGTGCTTTGTTATTATGATGTATGGCGATCATATAATTGTAGTTGTTAGATTTTATGGGTTTTTTTGTTCCGCCATTCGTGATTTGACTAAATGTTTTGTTTGCCCCACTTACATGCATTGATTATGATTATTGGTACATTTTATACCATATATAACATTTTTTATTCTTTAGCTGTATTCCTAAAATCTTCCCAATTATTCTGATTTAATATTTTTGCTAAAGTGTTGTTGGCCTTACAAGCCCAATCTTATTCCTTTATTTGCTAGTGCTCATCTAATTTGTTGTACTGAACTTCCTATAAATGGGATACTGACAAATTTCATATTGGGCTCATTTTTATCAATTCTTTGTTTTTTGGTAGGTCCTCTTGATTTTGATCTAAATATCTTTTTTTCAAATCATTTGATATTCTTGTTTATAAATTCAGATTCTTGTTTATAAATTCAGTGGGAAGTCATTATTAAGCCTTATTACTTAAAATTTCTCCTTGCGTACCTTTTGACTGGAGCAAATTTTATACACTCTTTTGATCATCCTATTTATTAAATTAATTTTGTAGCATAAGGGTATGACAGAGGCAAAATTAATAGTAATGCCTGATGAGAAGAATCTTTTCTATAAACTGTACTGATGATATCCCTCCCCTCTCTTATAATCTTAAAACCTAAAAATGGAATATGATCATCAATCTCGTTCTCCATAGTGAACTGTAATTGAGAATCGATACTGTTAAACTGGTTCATTATATTGTTTGTTCTACAGTTATGTATAATGAGAAATAAATCGTCTACATATCTTGTCATAAGCCTAACATTATTTTGAATATAAAATTTCTTTTGCCATAAAATATCTTTGATATATGTCATAACTGTCTCTACCAGTAAGTCCGAAGATGGCAACCCATAAACAGGTCTGATTGATGTACAAAAAAGATTCTCTCATGGCATCTGAACAGGTTTTATCTAAATATAAAGAAATATAATTACAGTAGTTCTATATTATATTATTCTTTTTTCCCTTGTTGTAAGTCTTTCTTTTTTTGAATGGTATGAAGAAATAACCAGGGAAATATCCCTGACGTCCATTCAAAATTGAAGCCATCTCTGCACTAGCGTAGCACTATTGGTCTACTGCAGTGGTCGGGAACATCCTATTTTCGTTTTGACTTTTGACTAAGTATGTTTATGTGTATTGAGAAGGGCAGTAAAATCAGGGACCGCCCCGGGCAGCACAAACTCTAGCTATGCCACTGTTTCTCCGCCTTACTGTAGACAAGTGTATTACCATGTGAGCTATAGATCTTATCTTCTGTTAAACACTGGTATTTATATTTGCTTTTTTTTTTTCTTTTTTCAAGGGTAACAATGACTGCCCTTCTTCCAAGAAATTTCCTGTTTTGATTAATCATGGTGACGAATTGAAAGCATCAAGTTATCATTTAGCTTCTTATAAACTTCCATTTGATTTAGAAGCCGCTCATAATAATGTCACTTTCACCAATCCTATTTTGGGATCCTTGTTTACATTCCCTTCAAAAAATAAAAGACAAGACGCATTAAAGAAATCATTGTATAAGCAATTTTCAGACTTCTTTCAACCTTGGGAAATTTCTGCTGCAGGTGAGTAAAATTTTGAACAATTTGTTGCTCATATAATGTATTTATCTTAATATTTTCTATAAAATAGTTAAAATAATGAGAAATTACTGTTGATAGTTTTCTTAAAATTTATGTTTGAGTAGACAAAACATCCTAGATGCATTCCCAAAGATATGAGCAGAGAATATTGAAATATATAGCTACATATGTAATTAGCTTGGTTGACATATTAAGTTCATAGAAATCACTGCCATGAAATATTAGTATGTTACATGTTGATGTACATGTAAATTTTTCCACCCTTGTGGATAAGCCATCAATGTTGAATTTGAGAGAGAACTCCTTATGCTCATTGTTTTCTTGCCTGTATTATAGTACAGGAAGCATGATAATAATGATAATAATAATAATGTAAGCAGTATAAACAATGCATTTGCAGTCTACTGAGTTTAGCAAATGAACAATAATCAGAATCCTGAGACCCAGCAACCATGCCTCATTAATAATTGTTTACTTTATTTTAATTGAAATCATGAATTATTTCCAAAATTAATATACATATATAGAGATTAAAACCAAAAGAAAGTAAAATTTTTTTTACTACAATACATTTTATTTTTAAATGAACTGTGGAGTATTATTCACCCTCAAATTCAAACGTATATAGAATCTTTATTAATACATAGTAAGGTGCATCATATATATAAGATGATTTATATCTTTAATTATTTAATAATTATTTAATTATTGTTTTTATTTCAGTGAATTAAATTTTAAATTCTGTGACATTGGCATTCCCACAAGTATTGTATAAAATTAACACAAACACTTTTCTCTTTCTGTGATAACCATGTATACTAGTATATAATATATTCCATTATTGCTATTGTTTTGAAGACGTATTTTCTTTGCCGAGTCAAAACTAGTTTGAAATCATAAGCAACAAATGAAAGGCAATAAACTAAAAGAGTTGCTATAAAATTTATGTAAAGATATAGACTACCAGAAAATTCTTAGGTCAGCTGTACTTTATCAATTAATGACCTAATTATGGTGAATTAAAATAAATGCTTCAAATTAAAACTAATTTAATCAATGAAAATACTCTAAAGCTCCAATAAATACGAATTTTGTTATATTTATCTGTGTGAAAAAAAAAATTGTTAAGCACCTTAGTTTGTATTAATATAGATATTGTCTACTTTTAAATTTAAATGTGAAGAATACTCCACATTTCATTTAAAAAATAAAATGTATTGTAGTAAAAAATTACTTTTTCTTTGTTTTGGATTCTTTTCAGAACTTCTCTTCAGTGTAGATTCTTTGCTAATGTTTTTATATATATTATTTATATAATTTTGAAACTTAAGAAGTCCATTCAATAGTCTTGTTCTCTTTGTTATTTTATACAGTATATTTTGTATTACTTTTTGTTATTCCTTTGAAAAAACAATTGAAGCCCTTGTATTGCAAAAAATTTAGTAAAGAAATTATGATAATTCAATGGTTCTGTATTAGAAGGAATATTAGAAAGATGTTGGTTTCAAAGATGTGACATTTAAAAAATACAAAATTATGATTTAAAAAAAAAAAATGTCAAATTTATAAGGAATAAAACATTGTTTTCATACTGTGTTCTACCCTAGCTCCTATGAGCTTCTCTTTATTTCTTTTTGTCTATTTAGTCGTCATGCTCAGTTGTCTAGGTTAAGTTGCATCTAGATGTAGGGGACATATATCATGGAATTGGAATTCTATACAGACGAGAGGGGTATTTCCAGACATTGCATGCTACTGTTATTATTAATAAGGATTCTACCACAGAAATACTTAGATCGATATAAATGCCTGAAGAAAAAAAAAAAAAAGAATTTGTAAATAAAAAAATATAAAAAAAATTAAGTAACATTTTGAAGATGTGAGATAATTCTCATGAAGTGTTCCTGTAGTTTTTATTTATAAATTTTCAATGAATTCAGGCTATTTTTTATTGATCTTTTCATAATGACAGGGCTACATATAAAAATTTATTATAAGAGGCTATTTTACTTTAACATTTTTGATATTTTATAATATTTTTTTATTCTTTTTAGAAATTGACCATACGTTGAAACAATTTAGCTTTGAAACAATGACAATTAAAACAGTCGATGACAAAGGAAAGATTAAAGAAAATCCTCCTGTAATTGCTGTGTGGAACATTCCATGCCAAACTATATTGGATAGTGTAAGAATTAAATCAATTCTTCATTTAGAAAAATAGTACTCATTTAAAAAAAAAAAAAAAAAAAAATGGATGGTTCATTTCACATTAAATCAATTAATTTGAGTTGTTTTATACTTCTATAACTTGAATGAACTCAAATAACAGTGATATACAAAATTTGACTGAAAAATTGTTTCCATGTGTATAAAACATGTTTCTGGACTAGTTTTAAATGCTGATTTCAGATGCACTTCAAAATTTTTCTGTCACTCAGTTTAACCAAAGTATAGTACATAGGCTTTCTTAATTAATGATGTTATAATCTTTCAGTTAGATATTATAGTACAATTACCATATGCACTTAGCGAAAACTGTTACATTATTAAGGCAACTGTGAGTAGCCCTACAGGCAAGGTAATGCTGAAGCATATCTGGACTTGCACAAGCTTGTATGAGCACACTCCAGTTAGTCTAGGAAAATTTGTACAGGTTCAAATATGAATAGGTACTTTATTGTTCTATAATACTTATATTTGTAAAGTGTTATCCACTTAATAAATGAATGATTAGGTAATTAAAAACCATTCAAAAGCAGTAAGTTTAAAAGCAACAATTGCTATTATATGAACTCATGAGAAACACTTTTATTTTTTTCAAAATTTCTTAAAATCTAAGGTGATAGAACAATTCTGTTTTCAGATTTGTTATCAGCTACATAAATTGTGATAATCGTCTATCACACATTAGGAAACAAAAACTGTATATAACAGTGTAATTAACATTGAAAAGTAACTTTACAATAAAATATAGTATATGCGTCACTGTGTCGTAATAATAAGAGATACAATTAACAGAATGTATTCTTGAGTTATTATTCCAATACAGTTTGGAAAGTAGCAATGTAAAAAGCTTAAATAAAGTATGCTTGGAATGCCTACCTTTGGCATTATTAATAATGCATATCTTTATTATTAACAATAGGTTAAAGTGAACAAAGGAGCACAGAACTAAAAGCATAATTTATAATAACTTTAGGAGATTTGATTAATAAATGGGATTGACAGTTACTTTAGACAGTTACTTCACTGCCATTGAAGCCAGTGAGCTAATAACATAAGCATTCAACTAGACATCACTGTTGATGGAATATTTGAATATGGGTTTCTGACAATATCCTTCACTGAAAAGTATTTGTTATCATATGTTTCTGTTTCATAGGTCTGCTTTGTTTAGTTGTGTACTGCACTTCTATCACATTTTCTTATCACATTCAAATACTTGCATTAAAAAAGAAAAAAAAAATCTTAGTAATTTGTTTGAACTGTTTGCTGAAAAATTTTATCTTTGGCAGAAAGAAAAGATATAATTTATGGAAATTAAAAAAAAAGGAAACTTCTTGAGATATTTCATTGTAATTTTAATAATCATTCTTTATTCAAATGAAGTACAACAAAATATGAACTTTACGAACTACTACTTGATTACAACCCTGATCATTCAGATCACAAATGCTATCATTCAAGACTCCTCTTTAAAAGCACATACCTCTTCATATGTTTTATGTAAATAGCTCTTCATTACCAACTCCAAATTATTAAAAATTGCAAATAATCAATAGAAATTACAGCCAATTCTGGTTACTTCTCTATCTTCATAAGGAAATTTCATTTGCAAGCTTTGAATAAAACAATAAGAAAGGGATTCAAAATAGATGACCAGTTTAATAGTTGAAGGTTATGTTTTGATATTTAATCAAGTTTTTAAATGCATTATGAATCCCCATAATGAAATTTTGTTTTTCTAAACTAACTTTTTTTTTTTTTTACAGAAAGATGTAGTCATTGTATTTTATTTCTGCTTTTGTATAGATTGTGTCACATTACAGAATAACTGCACGTACATTCATATATATATATTCTTGATGCATACCATCTAATAATCGAATTCTCTTTAACAACAAACTCTTGAAATGCTGAATAATAAAAAAATATTGGTCCCTTAAATTCCAGTAATGAGAGGGTTTGGGTGTACCGATCCCGATTAAGAAACAGAAATTAATTTTTAATATTACTTGGCATTTTAATTAATATTAAAATCATGAGAAATGAAAGAGGAAATATTGTTTTTTTAATTTAATGCTAAAGAATTAAATTAGGAAAGAAACAGTTAAAAATTTAATTTAATCTTTCATATTGAAAAATCTGTTTTTAGATATTTCCAGAAATGAAGTCACGTAAAGTATCATCATTGGATTCTGGTGCTACCAAATTTTTGAAGAAAACTATTAGGAATAATAGTAATAATGATAAACCAGTTATGCCCCGATGTCCTATACCTCAACCTGGAGATCGCTCAATCACTTGCGAATGTTTAACAAATCTTCTTCAGAATCCAGAAAATTTTGTATCATTATTTGAATTAATTAAGAGCTCCCTTTCAAACACAAGTGTTGCAAATTCCACTGTGAATAAACAATTATGCCACTATCTTCGTAATCTTGAAGATTATACATATGTTGAGTGCTTCCCAAAATCTCCATTCTCTCAGGTACGTACAAAAAAAAAAAAAATGAACATAAATCTTTTTTAGATTTGTCAAATGAATTGATGTAAAGAATTAATGAAAGATAGAAGAAAAGATCATGCCTTTAAGTTTCCATTATTAGATCATTGTCAAGAAATTCAAAAATTTTAAAGCATAATGTGAAACAAGCAAATCTTTGTTGATTCATTTATTTAATCACAATTAGCTGTTAAATGCATGTTTTTAACAATTAATAGTATAAATGCCATCTTAAAGCAACTGAGCTGAATTTAATGAGGTGTTTGAAGGAACTTTGATTGCTGTTGTTTTAAAAGTGCTTATACATTTAACTGTCGAAAAAAGAACTAGTACAATAGTTGAGGTAAATTTTATTTAGGTTTTGGATAGTAATATGTGCAACATGAAGATAGGCATCATAGTGAAAAGTTAAGGTCCCCTCTATTTTAATTAAAGTGAGATAAATTTTTAGGGGCAACTTGCGATAGATGATTTCGGGTTCACAACAAAATGTCAGCAATGTCACTTTTCTCTTGACTTTAAAATAAATGATAATGATCTTAAGTGATGAAGATTATTAACGTGCGGGACGTAACAATAATAAAATGAACAATACTGCACAGTACATTAAAAAAAACAAAAAAAAACTATTTAATAAAATGACATGTTTCAAGATGCCCAAAGTACACGTCTCTTCCTCAGATACAAAAGACAAACAAAGGAATCGAAAGAAATGACTTAAACATAAAAGAATTAACATGACAGCCAATCAGTGCATGGTAGATTCCATTAGCTGAAAGGGAAAGGCAGAGTCTCAAGCAATGGGATGAGTACATACACAATGAGGGAAAGAAAAAACAAATAAATAATAATAAGTAAAAATAAAAACATTGATGGTGATTGTTGAAAAATGAATACAACATAAATAAATAAATAAAACAGTGGGGGTGTCGTAATGAATGAATAAATAAATACAATAAAGATATGCATGTTCTTAATGAAATACAGATTTCAGATGCCTCTATGTAGGGGAAACAAAACGCAAGCTTAAGATTCGCCTCTCTTGAGTATGCGGCAAGTTAAGAAGCTTAATCCGTAATATATGATGGCTAGGGATTGCCGTAACCTTGGACACTCGCTGGACCTGGACAGTCCCCTCATATTTGGCATGGAATAGGACTCATACTTGCAAAAATTCAAGGAGGCATTGGTGATCAAATCCACACCGTGTTACAATAGTGACATTTCTGTAACGATTGCTTTACTGTATGGCAAGACAAGATTTTCCCTGTGATCCACGCCTATGCATGTTTAAGAGCGCCTCATGTGATAGATCTTTCCCATATTTTTTTTTTTTTTAATAGACATTATAACTATGTTTTGTTATATATTTTTTATTCCCTTTATCTGATGTTCCATGTTACATAAGATATCCTGGCTGCTTTTATTTATTTATTTATTTATTCACTCTTTTTATCCTATGCTTCATTTCAATAATACTTCATTATTTTTATTTCCTTTGTTATCAATAAGGTGTAATTTTTTTTTATGTTTTTATTTATTTATTTATTTATTTTGTTAGTTATTTATTTATCTTATACAATGTTGCATTTCATTAAGAGCATGTATATCTTTATTGTATTTATTTGTTTATTCATCACGACATCCCCACTGTTTATTTATTTATTTATTTATTCTCTCTTTTTATCCTATGCTCTTTTTATCCAACATTAAAACTATTTTAATAGATTTTGTGAAATGAACAGTGGTGAAAGACATCAAAGGGAATTAGTTACAAGAAAGTTTTTTCCAACAGTACAAGCTTCTCTGACTTCTGATATTAAATGAAATAACTTTGGGTCAAATCCTTACAGGCCATGGGGATATAAATGCTTACCTAGCAAAATATAATTTAACACACAGTGCTTTTTGTTCCTGTTGTCTAAAAGAAATTGAATCTGTAGAACATATCGAGGGTTCCAAGCCAAAAGGTTCTATGTGCACTTTTGATAAATTTTAGTTCTGTGTGCTAAACGGTTTATTTTGGCGATTTCTGTCATGTGGCAGAAGGTTTTATTTGAAAAACTAGTTGTAGCCTGTCAACTGATTGTTCCAAAAGGATCTATTTTCGCTTCTTTTACTTCTTTCAGCTTTCTCTGTGCCGGAAAGTTCTACAAACAAAAATTACGCAAAACGCACATAGAACCTTTTGGCTTGAGACCCTTGATATACTCTACACTTGTCCTTATTATGAATATGCAAGATACATTTTACAATTAAATCTGCTTTATTATGATATTCTATGGCCATGTAAACTTAGTATCCTAATTAAAAATCCTGTCTTCCAGTATTTCTGGAATTTTGTAAACAGTGTAATAAATTTAAATCTAATTGTAAAACTAATTCATAATATTTTAAAGCACTTTTGTAATCATTTTGTATTTATGTAAATTTTAATCTTTTCAATATTTATTTCTGTGTTGCACTCATCTTAGTGGTGCACATAATAAATTCTATTCTATTTATCCTACGCTCTATTTTCAATTAGACCTCCTTATTTCTGTTTTTATTTCCTTAGTTATCAATATGGCATAATTTTTTTTATGTATTTATTTATTTATTTATTTATTTATTTTGTTTGGTATTTATTATTATCCAATATTGTATTTCATTAAGAACATGTACATTTTTACTGTATTCATTTATTTATTCATCATGACATCCCCACTGTTTTTATTTATTTATTTATTTATTTATTTATTTATTTATTTATTTATTT
>JAFIDM010009631.1:252277319-252294424 GCA_023159025.1 Thereuonema tuberculata | reverse complement strand
TAACACTGTAATAACATATTCTTTAAAAAACATTATTTTTAAAGAATTTTTAAATATATATTTTTAATTCAGTCTGGTGTGTTGGCTTAATTAAGTTATTTTAAAGAACAGTATGAGATTGGCACACGTTAAATTTTTCTTATTATTTTTTATAATTTATTATTCAATGAAACAATTTAACCTTTTATTTTAAATTATAAATATGTTAAATCAAAATATGTATTTATATACCGGTAATTGTTTTCAGTATTTCAATATTTTTTGATAACTATATGGTCTACATAGATCTGTGTTTATAACAGTATTATATTAAAATAAAATATCTGTTTTAAAATGTGTGAAGGTATTTTTTTAAAACATTATTTAATTTCGATTGAGCGGCAAAGTAGCATATGCCTAGATATGGCATCAAGTCTATCCCCACGGTGGCCCTGAAGGTTTTCTTAGGAAAAATGATGTTGCCAGCTGTATTTGGGATTGTATTAACATTCAAAAGAGGCTTCAAATATATTTTTTGGGCATCAGCAGTATTTTAAAAATACAAATATCCGATGGCTTATGACGATTATATTGAAAAATGTCGTGGAAAAGAATAGACTTGAATTCCAGCAAATTCTATTTTTTTACTTTATATTTAAGAGCTTTTATTCCAAGGTGATTCGAAGGTATTTTTTACTATCACTACAAGATTAAATATTACCAGTTTCCTTAAATCTTAATCTTTGACATAGTCTATTATCTTAAAAAAATTAAAATTTCTTATAAAAATTATAATTATTATATTGTCTGAGTTTGAATTGTTCATTAATATTTTTATGTATATAAAAACAAAAAGCAACTAAACATTTGGAAGTTAAAAAGACGTGAAATTAACTAACCAAACAGGCTCTAGATTACATTAGGCTAAACTTGGGATGGAGAGAACCATGCCACTGAGGGAAAACCGGCAGTGAACTGATTAATGTGGGAATGGTTGAAATTTAAAAAGGGATTATACGATAAATTAGAAATCGTTATCTTTGTGTGTCTTCAAAAGGTGGCATGAAATAGAATTAATCATTGACTTTATTCTCATTACTAGCCCAAGTTAGTCCAGCTTATTTGAAAAGTAGCCCAAAATGTCGCAAATAGCGAATTTCAAAATTTAATAGCGCCGAGCTTTCAAAAGTAGCCCAATTTGCTACTTGTAGCTCAATCTGGCAACCTTGTTTTCCGAGAATAGGGTTATGCCACCATGTAAAAATAGCTACCAAAACAAAATGATTGACGATAATAAAAATTTAAATCATGTTTTGTAACACTCAAAAAATCAAGAAATATTTGGGCAAAAACTTAGAAAAGTCAAAAAAGTCGAGCAACAAATTTATTTTTTTCTGGTTGATTTGAAATGGATTGACCCATTCTGAAGAGGATGCCAATAAAATGTGACTTCATCAATCAGATTTTTTATGTTCCTGATAGGTTGGCCCAGATCCTATCATGAATGTCCTCAGAAATTTTCTTCTGGAGTAGAGGAAGGCAAAATATTTTGGCAGTTTACTTATTAATTATTAATTTATTTATTAAATTGTATAATTATTTAAAATAATTTAAATAACTGAAATTATAACTTAAATAAAATTTACATTTTTTTAAGATATCTGTTATTCCTCTTGTACTAATAATGTTAAAATTGAAATTCTGGGGGAGGGGAAGGAAAGTGCCCTCTTCTCTTGTCTGTATGTATAGGTGCTTATTGATTCTAGTATATGTATAGTTGATTTTTTCAGTTATATTAAGTAATCAAAGTACAAAAATCACTAGGTTATAATAATTAAATGAACAGGGCCGTCGCGTGGTTTGTTGGCACCCGGGACAAGATTTCGTCAGGTGCCCCCTGAATCTCCAATTCAACAACCAAAAAAAAAAAAAAAACGGAATCTCCTGTTGCCGTTGTCGCGGCGCCCTGGGCAAGATTTCGTCAGGCGCCCCCTGAATCTCCAATTCAACAACCAAAAATAATAAAAAAAAAAAAAATGTAATCTCCTGTTGCCGTTGCCGCGGCGCCCAGGGCGATCGCCCCGGTTGCCCCGCCCACACAACGGCCCTGTAAATGAAATACTAGCCTAATAGGTCAAAATATTGCAAATGAAAATTCATTAATACAGTTGACTCGCGATAATCCGTCATTTGACAGTCCGACACGCTTGGTAGTCCGACGCAGGTTGGTTCGAAAACTGACCCGATTGAGGCGGTCACGGAGGTGAAATGCACAATCACTTGCGATGAAGTTATGTCGGCTGCAGACACTTTTGATACATTGGTGTGAAGAGAGGGAACTCGACTACAAGAACATTTTAATGTTAAAAGATATTCAAGAAAAAGCCATGACAGACTCTTTATGTAACAAGAAACAAAAAACGATTACAGATTTTTTTAAGCTGTAAATACATATGTACATATTTTTATTTTAAGACGTAAAATTATATTTTACATTATATACTGTAAATTTATTTTTTTAAGACATAAATACAGAAATAAATTAGTATTACATACATACATATTCATTTGTGTAAAACTATGTCTAATGAGGTTTTTTTTATACCCTCAATGGCCGTAAAATATGTACTCAATATGTATTGTAACAATATACGTACTGAAGTACATACAGTACTCTATATACATAACTTAAATTTTCTTGCCTTAGAAGTCAAAATTCAGTTTTAAAAAATCAACCTTTGGTAATCCGACATTTTTGATAATCCGACACCCCCTCGGTCCCATAACTGTCAGATTATCGCTAGTCAACTGTATTGGAAAATTTGATACAAAATGTAATAGAAATCTTTATATAGGCTTTGTATTGGAAACTAAAGTCCTAGGTGGAAATATAGACTTTAACATACGACACAGAAGAATTTCAAAGACTGGTTTGACATATACCATCATTACTCTCCATACCATTTAGCAGATGACTGGGTAAATCTTAGAACATGTCTGGAGGAGAAATAACTATGGAGAACTCCATACTCATTAGCAGAGATGAATTATTCCAGAATGTAGAAAATACCTAGAGCACTTAACTTATCCTTGGTGATTTAATATTAAGTATTACTAATTGTTACAGATAACTTCTTATCTAGAAACAGTTTTCTATTATTATAAATTTTAACAAAGATAGAACAAATTGATCTTAACTTTATTTCATAGAAAATACTTTCATTAAAAACAGTTTTATTTTATTTGTTAAGTCCAAGTCTTTAAATGAAGTTGAAACTAAAGGAAAGAGGCATTCTGTAGGAGATTTTGGAAAACGAAAAACTAGCCGAAAACTTACTCCTGAAGCCTATTACAAAACAGATGATAACAAATCATTAATTGACGAACCAAAACAGTGGACAGTAAGACTTTTTTTTTAATAATATTTCTTAAAAATTTAATTAATTATTTTACAAAAAAAAAAAAAAAAAGACTATACACTACAAAATAAAATGCTTGATGCATTTTCTTCTTATCAAAAGTATGTTATTAAATTTTTAAGTAAGAAAAAGAAATAAGAGCATTTTTCCCTCTTACAAATTTTTAATATTATATTAAAAGTTGTTAACTTAAATAAAAATGTTCAACAAATTCAGTAAACCTTGAATAATAAATTAGAATGATTGTCTAACAAATTTTAAATCAGTTATTTATTTGAATTAGTTAGATAGTTATTTTTTATATTTTTTATTAGTTAGATAGTTTCTACATAATTTATGTCAGCAATTTTTCCTATCTGGCTCCTGATCCCTATCTGTATTAACAGTAGAGCACATGTATCTCTTTAAGGCACAAATAAAAAAATTAATAATAATAAATAAATAAAAATAGCAGGACAAAATTAAAAATATTACTGATAGTCTTTAATGGTTGTCAGCTATGTAGCTTTGTATCAAATTTTATGAGATGCCAACATAGATCTTTTACTACAAACCCCCAAAGGATTTAGAAACCATCAAATGAGACCCATGTGAATAAATTCAAGTTAAAGTTCCAGGATAGTACTTGAATCATATGCTTAGAGAATATAGGCTAATAATAAAGAAACTTTAAAAATTGCTGCAAGATCAAAATTTTGTTATAGATGTGCAGGATTAGATTAGTTTCATGCCAATAACAGTACTCTTACATAAAGTATCTTCAGTTTTAAGGTACATATCAAAAGTTAATCAGTCTTAGCATAGCTTTAATATGAAATTTAAATATTTTGTGAATCAGAGATCAAGTCTTAATGTACAAGGTGGTTATAATTAAAGTTGGCTTATTTAGAGCATCCTGCAGCTGCAACCAATAGTCTGAGAGACACCAAAAGTTGTAAAAAAAAATAAAAAGAATTAGTTACAAAATCGTTCGCTTGAGGGCACTTTTACAGCTATATGAACGGAAAACAAAAACACATTTATTTCACATTACCAAGTTACTGCGATATGCACTAATACCAGCATCAGTGGGATAAAGGGCAAACCAGTCGCCACAGCACCCTCTGGCAACTACCAGTACTGAAGAAGGTGGTGTAACTTGAGGACATTGGGCATTGCGTTCGGCCATTGTGATATGTAGTGCCAGTGGTGCGTGACAGACGTGTGAAATGCCACACATCTTCACAAATGCAGAGTATGCAGACATGGTGTATGTCTATGGGCAGTGTAATGGTAATGCTAAGGCATCCAGTGATGAATACCAGCGATGATTTCTGAGGCTCAGAGCACCGAATCAAGCTGTGTTTGTAGACGTCTCTCATTCATTGCGGGAAACCTTTACATTTCCTAGAGTTCACATATTATTAGAATATCAAGCAGCAGTACATGCTGACAACATGGAGAACATTACGCCCATAGCACAGCGTAGCCCGACAACAAGTGCAAGACGCATTTCTGCACATCTCGGTGTGCCACAAAGTCGCATATGGCAGATATTACATGCAGCGGGTTTATTTCCATTTCATGTGCAGTGTCCAATATCTTGTCCTGGGGACAGCAACAGGCATCTACAGTTTTCTCCCTGGTTAAACCATAACCAGGCTTTTCTGCCCATCATACTATTCACAGATGAGACAAAGTTCACCCGGAACGGAATGAACATTACAAGAAACATGCATGTTTGCGATCACAGAAACCCACATGCAAATGTAGTAACCATGTTCCAAACACGATTTTCTGTCAACATGTGATATGACATGCTTGATGACATGTTGATTGGGTCAGTTATCTTCGATGAACAGTTGACAAGACCACGATACCTACGTTTCTTCCTAGATGACCAACCTCAACAGCTTGAAGATGTCCCCTTGGCAACACAGCTTCGTATGTACATGCAACATGATGGAACACCACCCCATGCTACTGAAGCGGTTATCCAGCATTTGAATTGCACTTTTCCGAACCATTGAATCATTTGTGGCAGTCTCATACCCTGGCACCATGGTCCTCAGACCTCATGCCTTTGGATTTCTATTTATGGGAGTGGATGAAGAGGGAGATGTACCGCACGAGAGTGAATACACGGAAGAAACTGATTGCCTGCATAATAGATACTTGTATCCAATGCAAGGAACGTCGGGATACCATCCGCCAAGCAACCAGTCATGTTCTGTGGCGCATGGAAAAGTGCATTGATGTGCATGGTGGCATTTTCGAAAACCAATTGTGACATGTTCAACATTTCTCTCTGCATCACTTCGCTAATGCAATTGTCTCTCACTGAGTCTTTTGTGTTTAATTTCTTGGTGTAACCACTATTTCTCGGTAACCATTCGAAATAGAACCCATGTTCCTATGAACGTTTTTGCTTAGAATCATCCATACTATCTCCCACCGTATTATGGCAGAATCCTCCTGAATCAACCTTGTATATCAGTGTGGAGAAAGAAAAAAATGAATTTAAAATGAATTACAATTGTTGTTGTTGTTATTTCTATGTATCATTTGCCTGATTACAGGGTGTATTTTCATGTAGCTTAAAGGATAAATTAAAGATTTGCCGAAAGTGCTTCTGAATGTTTTGCAATTTAATTTAGTTGGACAAAATTGGAAATATTGCTCTGCATATAACTTTTTTAATTTTGATAAATTACGTTTTTTTTCCTAGAGAATAATAAAAATTATATAGAAATTAGTAAATTCATGACAGAACAAAATGTTAAATTCAATAAATAATTTTAACAATATATAGGGCCTACTGTATTTTGTAATCAGATCTGCAATTCACTTGTCCCAGTTCAATTAGAAAACAAGGTAGGGATAGTGATTAGTAAACCAATCACAGTGCTTCGCAACGGCTTCTGAGTCACCTTTACTTTAGAATAGACTGCGCCAGGGTGGTCTAGAAAATGCTCGCCCGAGTCTGTTTGCGACCCCATGCTATCTTACCCTCCCATATTTATATGGAATAATCGTCATTCTTAACTCAAACCTTGTTATACAGTGAATTCCTAATAATGATTTAAAAAAAACAAAAACAAACTTAAGTTGAGAAACTGTGAAAAGATTTAAAATGGGGAGAAAAGAATGAAGAAAAAAAAATACCCATGAGGGAATCGAACCCACAACCTTCGTGTTATTAGCACGACGCTCTAACCAACTGAGCTAACAAAAGCCATTGCGAAGCATTGTGGTATATGTGTCCACAGACAGACAAACCGCAGATATAAGGCGTCTTTCAGAAGCCTAAATTAAATATTGCCAACATTAGACTGCTACACATCCTCTTCACTGACATGTTACTTCGTTAATAATGTTGTTTGTAAATCAAATCATTCCAATCAAAAACAGAATTTGTGATTTGTTAATTTTTTATTGATGTAAAAAAAAAAAAAACCCACAAAAAACTACTATTATGAAAAATATAATTGAGGTGTATAGAATCGAAGTCGGCTAAATCCATTTTAATTATTCAATCCATTTTACTTATTCAATAAAAGAATAACCTGTCATTATAGGCGTTCAGTGTGCTATCCATTGAGTTATAATTCCTACTCTTAAGTATTTTGAAGCTTTCTTCATACAATGTTACCACCTTAAAAAAAAAATAAAAATTGTAAAATTTCGAAACATGGATTTAGCTGCCTTTGATTCTAGCCCCTTCAATTTAAAAGAACCATAAACCACAACTCTGATCTAACAGATGATTTGATATATTGGATATATAGATCACAGTTATCAATATATCTGAATATACTTATCAATATTTATTTGGGTGCCTGGGTATAGCCATGTTAGGGGAATGCTTAGCCTCACCCTGGCACTGCATATTAGAAGTGTCTAAGCTAATTCCTCCAATAATTATCAATTACTGAAATCAAAAATAGGTTTGCTGAAAATCTGTGATGAATGGCATTGGTTTTAAGAATTTAAATTTCTATATTATACAATAATTGTTGTTTTTTTTTTTAGAATGCCTGAAGTTGCATTTTTGGCCTCCTGAATAATTTAAAATTCTGGCTATGCCGTATTTGGGTATAATGACATACTGTTGATGTCTTTTGTCATTGAAAGGATATTTCAGTCATAGAGATGCTGTAGTATTCAAAACAGTAAATTAGATCTGTCTGGTTTTCTTTTATAGGATGTTATTAAATAACAAGGAATGAAGTTGCTATCTTCAAAGTCTAACAAATGGCCAATAATTGTGAAGCAATTGAAAATAACATCCACAATTAATTCTGATTGTAATAATACTACACTTGCATGAATATGCTGATAATTCAATGGAAATCACTTGAAGAAGTCAGTTTGAAATCTCCAGCCTTTGGATAGTGTCCAAGATAGTACTAATAATAAGAGTTTCATTTCGATTCACATGATCATTTTGAATTATTATTTTTTTTTTTTATCTTAGATTTATAAGATTATTTGTAATTAATATTGCAAGATTTTATTTCTTAATAATCATCATTCTGGAGTGTATCTATTAATGCTTTAAACAATATTTATAGTTTTTAGGTTATGATATCGGAAACATATTATTGCATGTATCTGGAATAATGAAGCATATTTATCCTGAAGACGGAGCTCGTATCACTGTTGAATCTTATTCTTATATTTATGGTCGAAAAAGAACTAAGATTTGTGTTAAGAAAAATGATCATTTCTTGAATATCCATTTGCCAATCCATGATAAGCATTCCAGTTTTTCTGGTTATTTTCAAGCCATTTTGGCAGGTGGTATAATTGTCCATTGCTGTCAAGTGTTATGTAGAAGTCTTACAAGTCCACCTTTGTCACCAAGTAATATCAGCTATGTGAAAAGTGAAGGTGAAGCTGACTCCCCAGAATTATCAACTAATATTCACGAAGAAGAAAGACATGAAAAAGTAAGGATGCTTTTTACCTGACTTTGATTTAAATTAAACTCTTAAATTTTCAACTTTTGATAGCAAAAGCTTGTCAATTAAAGTAAAATTTTACTTCACTTCTCAAAATGTAGCATCAAAAAAATTTAAAAGAAATGAAAAATAATTTGAAATTAATCATTTACACACTCATCAATTTTTGATTTTTAAAATAATCTTGTTATTACATCTTATTCAGTATTTAAATTATTATTGGCATTATATATAATAAAGTTGATAATTTTTGTTTAATTTTTTTTTTTATAAGTGCATTTTTTATAAGTTTTCAGATATTAACCAGTATTGTACAGCTTTTTAACATTGTGGATCTCTTGGGCACATATTATATTTAACATTCAAATTTTTCTGTCACTGTTTAGCAATTTTCCATATAAGCTTATACTTTATTATCAGTATATTAATTGACCACCACAATCAATCCACTATAAACATCTAAAAATCATGAAATTGGAATTTTTTGTCAAATGCTTTAAACTATAGTGGGAAAGTTCTTTGATAAAATTTTGGAAACTTCTACCATCATGAAATTTTGATGGCAGAGCAATGGATGTGATCTCTTATCATGTAATTGTAAAGCACGAGTGAAGAAAAATTTCTAGGTTTAAATGCAGTATGTGGTAACCGGAAGTTAAAAACATACTCAGGACTAATCAATTAACAACCATAAGCTTTTGTAAATATTAAGTATGGCGCATTCTAGCAAGAGATCCTTTTTGTGTATTTGATTTCGATTTTTCTACTAAATTTCAAACTTTTAGTTCCAAAACAGCCGTATTTCTCAAAGAGGAAAAAAAAAAAAACACTTCCGGTTATCATAAACGACAGTTTTACCGATTTCTATTGAAACTGAAAATGAATAAAAATGCAAAACATTAAAAAAAACAATGTAATTGTTAACTGAAATTTGTATGCTCCCATTAGACTGAACTATTTGAGTATTGTTTGTCCTTTGATTAGCAACCTCCTCCCTTCTATTTCTGTATTTTTTTTATTAATTTTAGTATTTCATAACTTTCCAGTAAAAAAAAAGTAGATCTATTTATCAGATATCTTTTCTAATTACAACACCAGAAGATCATAGGGTCCTCACAGCTTATACAGTAGTATGCTATTCAACTAAGGTCATAGATATGCATCTATGTAGATTCTCAGACTATAAACATTGTGATTGTCTAAGCACTGTTGCTCATTAAAAAATTTCATTATTATTCTATATTATATTTTAAGCTTTTTATTTTTCATGTGGTTAAGAGTGTATAATACCAATTTTCCATTTTCATTGAAAATGAAGTTTGGTCTTGAAACTTTCATTCAGTCCATAGTTCTTTTAAATTTTGTTTTTAAGAAGAATGTTGCTTTATTTTTATTTGAAATTTTTACTTCTTAAACTTTAAAGTAAAAAGTTGTATTCTATCCAGCCCCAGAATTAAAGCCACATGCCCAAAATATTTTGCCCCCATTTTTCTCCAAGTTGTTCAAAGCAAAGTACTACTTTTTCTAAATATTAAAAATTTATTACTTATAAATTTATTTAGATATAAACAATATACATAGTACTAAATATTTATGAATATGATTATCTGGAAAATACCTGGAATAGCTGCAAATATGGGGAAATTTAACAAATTTTGGCTTAGCAAACAAAATTGCAAAAAATAAGAAATAAGGTAAATTAAAAAGCATAGCAAAATAAGTTTAGAGAAAAAACATAAACAAATTAAAATATAAATATTGTAAAAAAATAATGCCAAAGAAAATTTATCAAATTACTAATAAGATAGAGTAATGTAATAAAAGTTTTTTTTTTTTTTTTTTTTTTTTTTATTAAACTGAAGACGGATAAAGAAAGAGGTTTTCTTCTAGCCTTTTCATTAGCAAATGAAAGAATTACATCTTCATGTTCAGTTTTACAGTTACATTATTTTCTATTGCAAGGACCACTAAATGATTTAATCTTTCTTGAGTTTGTGACAATTGCAAATAACTTTTAACTCTTGAAAGAGCAGAAAAAGACCTATCAGTAGGGCAATCTGTGGCTGAGTAACTTCAGTAGATCTTCAAACAAACATAAACATTTGGATAGATATTGTGAAGTTTCTTTTCTTTAATTATTTTGTTTAAAAGTTGTAAGGAGTAGAAACACTTTATCATCTAAACTCATGAGGAAACTTTTCAGGTGAACAATTCAATAGCAAATGAATCTTCGATATCCGATGAATAAAGCTGCTGAAGTTTGTTTGCAGATTCCTGGATGTCAATGGATCTACTTCAGAAAGCAACAACAAAAATGTGAATCTTTTGAAAAACACTCTGCAAACTCTGTTTCTATTTCTGTGGTTAACTGCTTCATTATCAACAAGTAACTATTAAGCAAGGGATCATTCAAGTCATACTGAGAATGAGATCATAAAATTTCCATTATGTATCAAACCAAACAATTCATCATCTCCCCGAAATGCTAAGCCATGAGAAGAAAGTTTCTTCATTACAAAATTACCCTCTGCAGCATTACCGCCAATAAATAATCTCTCTGTCTAACTGGGTAATCAATTGTTTGTCAGTTCTACAGAGTTCATTTTCCCTACTCCTAACAGCTAAAACACAATCATGATGAGCAGTGGAATTTTCATTTTCAGTTATCTGTTTGTTAGCATGTATCCAGACACTGAAATAACTAGTTGCAAATTGAGATGAACTTCCAAGTAGTTTACAAAGCGCACAGAAAACTGAAAGTGGGTTACATGAATAAAGTAAATAATCACGCTTTACTACATGTATGTCCAGCTATTTCCTTAGAAATAAGCTTTTTGAAAAAAACCTATTCTTGTCTGGATATTTACGATTAGATTTGTGAAAATCAACATTTTTATTTAGATCAAAGCTATGCTTTATCAAAAAGTTTCATGTGTCTTCATTAATATTCCAGAAAATATGATCAGCATTAGGCTAAACAGTTCACTTCGGTTTGTTTCTGAAAGATTTGTATAATATAAAATAGTTTCTTTTACTTTGTTAGAAGAATGCATACCTAGACACTCCAGATTTACATTTCCACTGGTTCCAGCTTCAAAATTAACAATTTGAGTAGATATTTAACTTACTTGAAGAATGAAATGCAATAGATCCTTTTAAAGTTTTAACAAAACTTTATGTCTAATTTTGGTATCTGACCAAGAACTTCACTTTCTTTTCATTTTTTTCTCTTCTTGCGATTTTCTCTATGAAGCCCCACTCAAACGTTTTAGTCCATCCATTTTCATAGGCATGACTATTTCTAATCACTGGATTAATTAAATTCTTAAACTACACCAAAAACCTAAATAAATGAAAATAACTTTACTTGAAATAACTTGGTCCATGATATTTTATCAGATTTAATACCCAGCTACCAATCTAAACAAACAGCTTGATTTTTAACCTATAAACAATGGAACCTAGCATTCACGAAGTAGTTAGCTTAACGTACTTACAATTAATGTTAGCCTAACATTTAACAATCGGTTATTAAATTGTATGTAACATTAGTTGATCATTATAAAACTGTTTCTCTGAAAATTTGCCGCCCCCATAAATTCACCACTCTGGGCCTGGGTTCATATGGCCCGTGCCTAAATACAGACCTGATTCTATCTGTTTATCACTGAATTCCAAAGATTACTGCTGTGCCATTGTCTTCCTTTGGATTTCAAATAGGTTAGACCAGCGTTTCCCAACCGGTGGGTCGCGACTTGATCCTAAAACTATCAGAAACCATCGAATAAACCATCAGAAAAGATCAGAAAAATCGAAATAGATCATATATAAGGAAGAGATATGATACAAATATGGTTTTATTCTATATTCTTCTATTCCTATATATGTTGAGGTATTCCGATAAAATTTAAAGGAAAGGTGGGTCACCAGCTAAAAAAGGTTGGGAACCGCTGGGTTAGACCATTTCCTGACTTCATTGCCAATAAGTTGTATTTGATAAGTTATAATTTGCCATAGGACAACTGATTTTCTGCTTGAATTGCAAGGGGATTTTATTCTTCAGAGGAGGTGAAGTGAGCTGCTGCTTTTTATGCATATAAGATAATCAGAAATGCTTATACTAATGATTCATTAATATTTTTCAAAGTATTAGTTCAAAATTTTGTGGTTAGCTAAGCATGAGTTTTATTTCTTTATGGAATACTATACAGTTATCCTTTTGATTTTGCAGCCCAGTTATAGATTTTTCAACTAGTTAACAGAAGCTTTATGCGATCTTTGTTGGAAAACTGTCATGGTAACACAAGAAATTGTAGACAAAGTATAGCTCCATGAACAAAAATACTGTATACTCTAGTGATTTGAACTGTACAAGAGAAAAGGAAAATAAAATTTTATTAAGGAAAATAAAATAAAGTTGAATTTTAAATTATAAATAGTTCCATATATTATATATTTAAAGAATTAAAGAAATTATTTTTGACTACTATTTTCCTATTAACGGTAGTAGGAATACCGGTACCAAATATACAATATTTTCATAAACAGTTTATTAGTATGCTTTAATCTGAACAGGAGCTTTGTGATAATTCTCTTGTTTTATTGAAGAACAGTGAATATTTTCAAATTTTCTGTGTTAGTTGCAAGATTCAGCTTCACAATTATTTCTCTGTTATTAAGTAGGCTTGCCCTGGATCTAGATGATATATCTAGATGCTATGAGGTGTTAAGAGCAGTAGAGTTTGTTATTGAAATTTGCACAGGATCTCTATTTTTAAGGTTTGTTTTATGAATTCAAACTAACATTTCATCTGTTATTGTTTTTTGTTGCATTAGGAAGAGGAAAGCCCTGTTAATATAGAATCACAGGAATTTACTTGTACTCTACCAATTTTAGGACTGATCATTAAAGTTGTCCCTTATTTGAAAAATTCAGGACTTCACTATTTCATTAGGCAAATGTATATTGAAGACAATGAAAACTTACTTGAACAGGAAGTATCGAGAATTATAACAGACAATGGACAAGTTATCAAAACATTAAAAGATGGCACATCTGAGGTATGTTATTAAGTTTTGATATTATTATAAATAAAGAAACTTTTTTGAGATATAACAGGGAGTAATGAGATAAAGTTTAATTTGAAAGAAATATTGAGTAAAGCCGCTTAAAAGATAGAACTGGCAAACTATGTTATTGAGAGGCCTCATCATGATGATTGATTTGTTTAATATTTTCTCAAAAAATATCAGAAAAATATATAAATAAATAAGCATAAAAGTTAAAAAAAAATGGATAAAAGGAAGTTAAAAAAGATTTCAAGAATAGAATCAGAAGTTATTCTGAAATTTAATGGCTTTTTCCCGAGTTTTCCTCTTCATTTAGTCTTAGTGAGTAAGTGACTCAAGGATAATTCTGATAGGAAACTATCACTATCATTATGCCTTTATTGTCAAGATCATTTGTGTTCAATTTTTTTCACAGTATGCTTAAAATAAGAATGCAGTGTTCTTTTATTTTCGTTTTCACTACTGAAGAATTTAATTGTACACATCTAGGACCTTCATAATGAATTTTGAATCCTTTGATGAATTATTCTGAGACTGTCAGATCAGAACAATCCAAGGACAATGTTTCTTTGTATTATACTGTAGTTTATTGTTTTACTTAAGCTACAAATTAATATTTCCTGACAGTCTCTTCAAAATAAATATTTTTTTTGGCTAACTGAATCCTGACGGATATGTTCAAATGTTGATAGGAATGCTTGATGACTTAAGTGCTTTTTAAAGTTGATTTATTTTCTCTTTATTCACTTTATTAGTATCTCCATTTGGACCCTTAAAAGTAAAGTGAGTAATACATAAAGGCTAAAGAAATTAATATTTGCCACATTCAAGTAAAATCTTGACAACCTTGGAACTAATTTAATTAAGCATAGTTATATATAAACTAGCTGGCTACCATCTCTTTGCTCTGGAAGCCTTGCATACGTGAAGTAAAAAAAATCGGAGAATATATGACTTCCCAGTTCTTTGTGTCCTTCTCCACACCCCTATCACTTCAAACCTTCCCCAGTTGGTAACAAATCACATGATCTTTACAATGTATTAATTAACCGTATTGTATATTTATCACCATATACATCGTCTAATAGAATTATCAGGTAACTCGTGAGTTAATCATGGTCGGCGCCTGCAAAGAAGCTCCTTAAAAGCACTCATTGTCCTTACACCATCTATTGACAGTTTTGGGAATGTTTTAAATGCAATCCTTGTCCACCAAACCATAGTACAATTTAAATCTGCGCTAGTGCCATCTATCGACAGTTTTGGGAAGTTTTTCATTCGCATCTGTGGTTCTGTATAGAAATACAATCGTATCCCACAGGAACTACTAGATTGACCAGTAGTTCCCGTGGGAACTTTTCATCTTGATTGACGAGGATGAAAAGTAGCCTATATCCTACTCAGTGTGATAGACTATCTGCATGCAAACTTTCATTCCGATCTGTTATGCCATTGAGGTGTGATTGAATCACAAACAAACTACATATGTGAAAATATTCCTAGCCATCAGTGATCTTAATAGTCCATATAATGTTTAAAGATTTTTGCTTTGAGTCATTGAGAGAACCATGAATATGAGATGCCACTCTGCATTGGATTTATTGACTATGAAAAGGCTTTTGACACAGTTAACATGTCTGCTGTTATTATTGCTTTGGAAAATCACGATATTGACACTAGCTATGTACAGCTTATCAAAAATATTTATAAGGATGCGACTACAATAATTCGTTTGCACAAATTTACAGAAAAAAATCAAGATAGGAAAGGGTATCAGACGGGGAGATACTATCTCTCCTAAATTATTTACAGCAGTAATTCAGGAAATGTTCAAAAAATTAGACTAGGAAAAAAGTGGCATCAATATTAATGGTGACTATTTAAGCCATCTTTGGTTTGCAGATGATATAGTTCTCCTAGCTAAAGATGCTACGAAATTGGAATTGATGATACAAGAACTGCCAATGAAAGTTTAAAAGTTGGATTAAAGCTAAAGAAAACAAAGATTATGTTTAATAAATTTGTTAATAGGCAACTGATTAAAGTTGGCAATTCTGAATTAGAGAAGGTTAGCAGCTATATTTATCTTGGACAACAAATTTGTATGGATTGAAGCATTATGCCAGGAATTAATCATAGAATCAAACTTGCATGGAATGCCTATGGCCGAAATATTGTAATAATGAAAGGAGCAATGCATTTATGTTTAAAGAGAAAAGTTTTTAATCAATGTGTATTGTCAGTTCTAACATATGTAGTGGAGACATGGAAGTTGACCAGGAAAGCAATTCAGAGACTGCAAGCAACTCAAAGAAGCGTGGAAAGATGTATGTTAGAATTACACGACATGACCGTAAAAGAAATGTATGGGTGAGACAGCAAAACCAGTGTCTGATATTATCATTATAAAGCAGCTGAAATGAAATGGGGCTGGCCATGTTGCAAGGCGTAGTGATAACAGATGGTCAACAGAAATTCTAAACTGGATTCCAAGGAATGAAATGCAAGAATGATGCAGGAACACATGTGGAATGCTATAAAACGAATGGCACATGTGACTCAGAAGTGTAGGCATTCTTTGCCATCTGGAGGAATGAATGAAAAAGAACAGAGTCTGTCTGAACGTGGTATTTTAGTTGGAGCCCACACTTTTGGTCATTCAGTCCGAGATATTTCTGTCAAATCTCATGTGTCAGTCTACTGTCAGCAATGTTATTGGGACTTGTTGGAAACTTGATGGAGCCACTGAAACCCTCCACTGGTAGGCCAAGAAACTGACAAATTGGGACCAGCTAACTCATGCATGTTGTCAAAGGAAATCACAAATCAGGCTCACAAAGCAAGAGTTCTAGCTGCATGGTTTTGTATCATGAAGCTGGAAAAACTTAACTGACCAGCCCAAATCCTCCAATCTCAACTCTAAAGAATAGCTCTGAGTTTATCTGGAATGAAGGTTGTATGCCAGATCTACTCGTCCAACTAATACTTGTCAGCTATTCAATATACTACAGGAAACAAATTCCAGCAACAGTTTATCAGAACATAGTTGAAATCCTACCCCGAAGGGTAATGGCTGTAATTGCAGCAAAAGGAGGTCCAATCTCTTATTGGTAGCAGCATTGCAGCATCTAAAATGCCAATAGTTACTATCTAGATACTTTTGCAATATAATATTTATAATTTCTTTTCTTATTATTTAAAAATATTTAATTTTTGGGAAACAGATTAGAGCAGTAGAAACACTCTTCATGTTTATCCATCTATTTTTTAAAATTTGTTTATATAGTGATAGACTTTCATGTCTTCAACCTTCACCTTGAAAAGAATCCTAGAGACTAATTATGGCATACATTTTTTTTCAGAAAGCATCTGAAGTGGTATTTGATGTATTAACATTATCATTAATTTTTTGCTCCCATTTTAGATATTTCAGCCAGATGGTACAATTCTGAGGGGATTTTGGTCACTAAATGAAAAATTTGAGAAGCTTAATGAGATTATTTCAGAAGTTGCAACATTACAAGACATGGATTATACCAAAGAAAATGATAGGCATAAAAGAGGTTAGCAGTGTTCTTGTTACTTACATCCATAATTTTACTCTCATATTTATTCATTTTGTATGCATAAGATCTGTCTGAAATTACCATTTTTATGAAATTAATTCTATAATAATAAAAAAAATAATAATTAT
>JAFIDM010009631.1:252246689-252272884 GCA_023159025.1 Thereuonema tuberculata | reverse complement strand
TAACTGTTTTAATTGTGGGACTCAAATCAGTGAAGTTATTTTCAGTCTGCATATGCATAAATCAATACATATACTCAAACAATATAGGAGACAGTATATTTCTCTTTTCAAAACTCTTTTCAAAGTTGCACCATTTTTTTCCTGATCTTTCTTCAACTTACTTGTTAGTTGCATTTTAAGAAAATTATATTCTTTAGGAATAATTTTCTGGAAGACTTGGGAAATAAATATAACAAAGAAACTTGTGATTTTGAAATAATGTTATTACTAAGAGTATTTTATGTCTGCATTAATACATAAACTGCCACTTAATTAACTTTTTCTTACTACATTGCAGTCATATTCTTCCAGAGATGATGGCTTACAAATAACGCATAAGCCAGGTGCATCTTCTATTGTTAATTTTTATGATGGTACACGAATAACAAGTAAGACTGTATCAACAGATATAAAAGGGCTTTATGATGGTAGTAGTGGATATAGTGAAATATACATTGAGAGTCCTTACTTTGTTAAAGTTTATTGTTATCCTAAAAATGGAAGCTTCCAAATACTTTTGCAAGAGGTGAGTTATGAAAATGTCTTTACAGTCATATAGATAGAAAATGTGGGCCCTTATGAAGAGCTAAGTTAGATCCTCCTCCATTTTATTTAATCTCATATCTGTATGCTATAAAATCAAAAGCATTTTCAATATTGTCCGAAGATTTAAGCTTCATAGCTATTTAGAACACTTAAATTTGTAAACATACACTGGTGGAAAATGCAAAAGGATCACCCTGAAGCCATGGTTCCAGGAGAATAAAATTTTATTCACACATTCAATAGGCCGTATGCTGCACATGATCATGCACAGAGGGTAATATGCCTATGTACAGAGGCAACAGTGTGTGACAAAAGATCATGTCAAGTACCCTGTGTATCCCCCTCCATTAGCAATGCACGCCTGCACTCCCACATGGAGACGATCATAGAGGTGCCAAAATGTGTCATCCTGGGGAATGGAGGTCCACGCAAATTTCATCTGGTGGCACAGTTAGTACAGGTTTGCAGCTGGTGCTGTAGACACCATCCAATGGAGTCCCACATATGTTCAATGAGGGACAAGTCTGGTGATCAGGGGAGTTGACGAACGCTTTTGAGAGCTCGTTGGATTGCACGAGTGGTGTGTGGGCAGGTATTGACCTGTTGTAAGAGCACATCTCCCTGATGTTGCAGGAATGGCAACAGAACAGGTTGGATGATGATCTGGATGTAGCTGCATTGCTCAGTGTTTCCTGTAGGACAGCCAGAGGCAAACAGTCATTGTAGGCTATGCTCTTCACACAATGATGCCAGGAGTTGGTCCTGTGTGTCGCTGCCGTATACACTATGCAGGTACCACTCACCTGATTAACACCTCATGTGCAAACGACCATCACTTACGCCGAGGCAGAAAATAACTAAACTCAATTCTGTGCCATTCATCCCTCCAGATACTTCTTTCGCGACACCACTGGAGGCGACCTGCATGGTGATGAGGTGTGAGGGGAAGTCTGGCAAGTGGCACTCGTGATTGTAGCCCAGCTTCCAGCAAACGGTTGCAGATGGTCCTAGCTGACACCTGGGTGCCACAATGGTCCTAATCTGTGCTGCGGTTGACGTGTGATCTGCGATGGCTGCTCATATAATGCAGCGGTGCATCCATGTGCCACAGCTGTATGGAACCAGCCTTATGAGCATCTACACCTTCCTCATCAACACTCATGCACAGCGGACACTTCATGTCCAACTTGTTGAGCGATTCTCCAGAATGATCACCTGGCTTCTTACACACCCACAATACAACCTCGCTCAAACTCCCTTAACTGCACAAACTGTGCTCACCTACACCATCCTGGCATGTGTACAACATTCACCACCAATTAGGTGCACAGTACGGTGCTGGAAACAAGCTGTCCACTCTTGTGACAGGTCAGTGACTGCTGATAAGGGCTCAAATTGTCCATGGCCAATACTCGCTGCCTAATTCTTCCACAGCGCTGCTCTTTTGATCATCACGTTTACTGCCCTCCACCAGTACCACACACAAATATGGTGCTTCCCTTTCACTTCCTTAGGGTCTTCATTTTTCATTGTCCACCAATGTATTAAATAACTGTATTTCTCTTCTGACATCTGAAATAAAAGTTCAGTTATTTGAGAAGGAGTAAGTGATTATTTATTGCAAGAAAATTGCAGAAGCTTAAAAGTAACAATATATGCTGTCAGGCCACTTTATTAGGTACACTGCTGCTGTGTGCACAAATGGTACGTTCCACTCATTTGCAAGTCATATGGACAGTTGTAGCTATAAATACAGCAATACAGACCTCCCATAATCAGTTCAGAAAGCAAACCACAGCGATAATTGGAAAGTGTAGTGATCTAACAGAGTTTGAACATGGCATGATCGTCGGGGCTAGACGTGCTGGTCAAAGCGATCTGAGACGGCAGTGCTCCTGAACTTTTCGCATACAACAATATCAAGGGTGTATAAGGAATGGTGCAACAAACAGAAAATGTCGAGTCAGCAGCACTCCTGTGGACAAAATTCACTCGTTGATGACAGAGGCCAGAATAGTATGTGTAGAATTTTGCAAGCCAGAAAGTGGGTCACAGTTGCCCAAGTGACGTCCGACTTCAACAGTGGTGCGCAGCAAACCATCTCGCAACACACCACAAGACGGGCACCCTGTTGCAGATGGGCTATAACAGCCTACCGCCTCGCAAAGAACAGGATCAGCAAAGAGCAGGAGTGCACGCCTTCTGTGGGCAAAGCATCACCGACACTGGACCATCGACGACAGGAAAAAGGTTGCTTGGTCCGATGAGTCAAAGTTCCTGCTGCATCATATTGATGGCAGACATAGAATTTGGTGCAAACAACATGAATGTCTGGACCCGTCGTGTCTCACAACAACTTCAAACCGATGGGGGCAGTGTCATGGTGTGGGGGATGTTTTCTGTCACCGTTGGGTACATTGATACCTCTGGAGGTACGTCAGCATTCTAGAGCGCACCTAAACATTGTAGCTGACCGTACATGTTAACAGTTTATCCTCATGAAGATGGCTACTTCCAGCAGGATAATGCACTGGTGCACAAAACCCGCATCACTATGGGATGGTTTGGGAACATGACGATGACTTTTCCTTGCTGCAGTGGCCTGCTCAGTCCCTGGATCTCAGCCCAATTGAAAATTTGTGGGATGAGCTGGAAAGGGCCGTTTGCTCCAGGCCTACACCTCCATCAAATCTTCAGGAACTGCATTACACACATGTCTGCATGGTACACAATACCTCAACAATGTTTTCAGCATCTTGTGGAATCCATGCCTCGACGAATTCAGGCTGTTTTGAGGGCTAAAGTAAGCCCAGCACTCTACTTGGTAGGTGTGCCTAATAAAGTGGCCAAACAGTGTATGTCTACATCATAATAACTTTCATATATCTTCGAAATATATATATATATATATAAAATAACGAAACAACTCACTTTTCATCTATATTTCAACCCAATTAAGGGTATACGCTCTACAATGTAGAGATTGCAGGGAAATATATATTGGAAGCACAGGCCGAACGGTAAGAGAACGGGTCAACGAACATACCACGGCGTATCAAAACAGAAATGACAAAATTTCAGAATGGGCAAGACATTGCATGAGAAATAAACACTGTCCTGATCCTATAGTGCATAATGTGTTCAATGTCAGAGATGAAATTAAGCGCTTCAAATTGGAATCGTGTCTCATTAATAGCTGTATATGCTTCAACAAGGATAAATCACTTAAAGTGAATGCTGTTTCTTTAAGTATTTTTAAGAAATCTTTAATAAATAATAAGAAGATTAAAGATTTTTTAATTTTAAAATAATCCCATATCTATTCATTACAATTAATTTACTATTCATTTATTGTCAATTGTTTTCAGTTTATTTACTATTCATTTGTTGTCAATTGTTATTTTGTTTTTAGAATATAATGATTATTGGATGTTAGATGTTATATGTTATGATTATTGTAATTTTTCTTTGTAACTTTTCGATTATGATTTGAAGAGAAAGAGAAGGGTTTTCTCTTTTTCATTTATATTTTTTTATCCTGATGAAGTTCCTTAATTGGGTTGAAATATAGAATTTTGAAGAAATTGATGAAAAGTGAGTTGTTTCGTATGTCTACATTATTGGAAAAAAAATATTAAAAATCGCTGTAAAATGCTTTATTTGTTTTTGGCTCTTTTGAATACCATTTTTTTCTGTATCATGGTTTAGAAATGCACTTTTTCATATGATCCAAATCTGGATCATACCAGATCTGATGATGATTTCTGAAATGGGACACAAAAGACCTAGTCTCTCTCACCTCCATTATGTGGGTTAAATCTAGAAACTTAGCATTTTTCAGTGGATGCAATTAAACTAAAAAAAAGAAAGAAAAAGAAAGAATCTTAAATGCAATACTGCTTTATGAAACACTGTTAAACAGTTTCATCCTGATTTTTGTAGATAGTGCTCAGGAATCTTCAGCGGCTAAGTAAGGAACTAAAATTTGTGGATGTAATTTCTTTAGTATATTATTTTAATAATTAAATCTGATCATTTAGCAGACTTACGTCTAAGGAAATAACATTTTATTTTATTTTAATTGGTAAATTAGAATCACTAGTTTGACAATGATTAGACCTTTTCAAATTTATAATATAAATTTCTCTCGAACCTTCTCTGTGTATATGTTGAAATTTTTAGAGATGCCATGGGAAATTTGTGAAAACTTGAAAGATTGCAACTTCTTAGGTTATTAAAACTGGTTAGAAAGATCATGTTAAACAGAATTTGGAAAATTAAATTCTTTTGCATTTAGCATCAGAATTCTACAGTTTCATGAAAGTAAATAAAATGAGAGCCCGATGCTCGTTATCACTGTTTGACGAATTTTCAAAGGCACTTGAAGAAAAGAAAATTGTTGAACAAATATTTACAAAGAAGCTAGAAAAATAGGCCAGAATGAAGTTACATTAAAACTATTTAAAATTCATAGTAGAAAAATCCTGAGCTTGGTCAGGAATTTTTTTCCTATAGACGAGGACATAAATTGATGGCAATAATAGTTTTGATTAGGAACTATTCACCTGTCAAGAATAATACAATAACAATATAGAACTCTTAAATTAAAAAATCTGGACAACTATGTGCTCTCATAATTTATGAATAAAAACTGAAATTTGCTAAATAAATTTGGAGAAGAAAGGCAAAAAGGATACTGTTGCTCTTTATTGGTGAATTTCACGATCTAACATGATGACTTAAAGATGGCCAACTACAATTCAATTACTCATGACCAAACTTACAAACCAGGCTCTTTTATCCACTTAAATTTTAATTTATTCTTTTTTTTTTATATTTAGGACACTGTTTTGAATGTTAACCCATCATCTTCATTTCTGTTGGAAGAGCAAGATGGCACAAAATTTAGTTTTAATATTGATGGAACTGTTCTGTTTTCACCTGTTACAAAATCAGATGACACTAAGCAACACCAGAGTTCTTATGTTATTTCTCCTAATGCTGAACTGTGTTTAGAAGTTATAGATGACAAAAAAAACTGTTTTCAGTTTAAATCAGATGGAAGTGTTACCTTGAAGCAAGCTACATACAAACAAAAAACAGAAAAATCCTCAACAAGTGAAAACAGGTTTGTAAATGTTTTAATTTTTTTTTAAATTTTTTTATACATTTTAAACTTGTTTCATTTTGTACACTGATCAATTAAGTTATAAAATAAAATATGATTATAATATGTTTTATTGATTATGGTTTAGCCATCCAGAATTTAATTTTTTTTTTTTTTTTACATTGTTTTACTTTCTCTTCCATAAATTTTGCATGCTTTGTTCCTTGAGAAGCGATAAAAATAAATTGACTATTTACTTAAAATCAAAGGAGCTTGCCATTTTACTTCATGGCTACAAATTTTCATCTATATTCATCACTTTTCCTTTGTTTGCAATTAAATTACATTATTGCTTTTGAAGTTTGACTTAATTTTTTTTAAAGGAAAACATTAATTTTAATCATCATTCTTTATCTCAACAGCTTCTTGCAATCACATGACACAATTGTGAGAAGAATTTTTTCCTTGCAAACACTCTTAAATTCAATTACTATTTTTTAAATTCTTGTAACTATCTTTCTAATATATTTCACTTACTAATATATATTGTGAGACAATAAATTAATCTATATAGTTCACTTAAAGTAGAGGAGCTTGCTGTAAATTGTAAATTTATTGAAAGTAAATATTTCAATATCTTAAGCTATTACATTTTAAGCTAATTTTAAGGATTATCTAATTGTGAACATTTTTTTAATATTTAATTTTTTAACCTACAATAGATATTTCATAATATATGAAAATTCTGGAGCTGAACTTTTAACAACAAAACATGTTGAAGGACTTATTAACCAAGTGATGAATGCTGCTGAGGGTGAAGTCCAAATTAGCCATTTGCCCAATGATAACAATGTCAAAGGACTCACAGCTTATATTCCTATGCCACCATCACCACGAAACAAATGGATCTTGCCTTATGAATTAGATTCCATTGTGCCTTCTGCTCTTACCTGTCGTGATCTGCAACCCAGCAGTGTTATGCCAACCATATCATCCAAACCATTTGGTTATAATGTTGGAAGAGGTTTGAACATTAACAAATATGAACCAGGCTCTACAAGTCTTCTCAAGATAAACTCTCCTTGTAATGTTTGGGAAGTAAGACAATATTTGCAATTCAGAAAGGTCTCCCCTCAAGTTAAAGAGGATTTTGAAGCAAAGATGTGGAGTTTCATAAAGCTGCTTTGTGATATAAAAGGACAGAAGTTTACAACAAGGGTAATTGAAATTATAATATATTAAACTACAGTGGTTTTATTCAAATAAAAGGAAACATCTCTGATATATAATATTCAATACTCTCACAAGCACTGGAACTGCCTCATAAAATTTAACTTCATTAATTTTGTCAGAATCATTTAGTTAGGTTTCAAAACAAGAATTAATTGGAACTTATTATAAATTAAAAAAAAAAAAAAAAAACTTTCTTAATAAAAAAAACAGTCTCATTACTGCAAACTGTTGTACTGGCCCTCCAACCTTAACTTTGTTCCTTTCAGCTAGTGGTTACAGGAGCCTCTCTCCTGTGCTGCCTAGTCTTTGTTGAGAATAAAAGGCATGATGCTTTAATCTGATTATTCATTTTCATTAAATATTTATTTTGATTTTATTAACAGCCATAAATACTTCTTAATTTCAAATTGATTAGAAACATTACTTATTTAACTGAAAATTAAAATTTTTTTTTAATGATCTGAAATGTTCAGAATCAAATTATTATTTTGTAGGAATTACATAGAGGGGTAAATGAGAGTTAAAGAACTTAACACACTGGGGTGAGCTGAAGAGTGGTGAGGGTTGAATTAATACTATATTTGAAACTTCTGTTTCTCAGAAATTTTGAAGCCCTAACAATCCAATATCTTAGTAATTCCATTTTGAAGCCCTTAGGAGAACTGTTTTCTGCTTATTTGTATCCTTCTTCTAGAGCTATCCAATCTCCAATGTCTCATTTAGGGAAAAGGTAAGCAACTGATGAGGCACTAGTCAGAGAATTTCCTTCATAAATCATTGTTCACATTTTTGAGCTGGAATACAGTGTGTTCTAGTCTAGAGATTATGTCTTGAAAAAAATGGATTTACTATTCTTTACTAGATTCTTTTTGTTAAAACCAAAGTCTTTATATCAGTGTAGATTTCTAACTCATGGATTTTTTTTTTTTTTCTGCAGCCTGCATATCATGTTATATGTGATTCACTCATTATAATTTACCATCCTTTTCAATGATGAGATAAGCTACATCTTTTCAGAAGTCATGCAATTATATTTTTAAATAAAACTTAATAAGCAATAAGCGATTAACAGTTATCGTTCTGGTTTCACATAACAGCAAATGGGAGGCAAAATGAAATTAATCTTGAATGCTAGTATTGTTGTTTTTGTTTTTTTTTGTTAAATTCTACATTTCAATTTAGGCTATTATACTGATCTCAACTTTATCTAGAAATTATTAAAAAAAATGCTTTTTGGAATTTTGAAACATTAGTTTTTATAGCTTCATTCAGTCTAATAATTTTCCTTGGTTTGCCAATTTCTATTCAGAAAGTTTACCTAAATTAACTTGAGATTTTTTTTAAAATGTATATTAGGTTTCAGATGATGGCAGAATGAGTGAGCAAAATGTCACTAATTATGTGATTGAACATTTGAAGGGGCCAGGAGCTATGAAACGTAAGCATTTTTCTTATTAATTTTAGAGATGTTCACTACATTGTACGATAAATTTCTATTTCGTTGACAATTATTAAAAACAACAATAGCTTGTACCATAAATTTGTCACATTTATTAGCTTCACGGATATCAATCCAATGGGATTAAAGTAATTTTCGTGAGTAGGATCAAACCATTGACAGCATTTGATTTTCACAGCGATTACTAATGCACCTAAAATCAGAACTACTTTTTTCTCAAAAAGTCAATATCTAAGAACATATATTTTGTAAGAAATAAATGTTGTTTTTTTGTTTTTTTTGTTTTTTTGTGTGTGTGTAGCTATTAATCATTCCAAAGTGAAAATCTGTAAGTTTGTTTGTGATTCAATCACGGCTCAATGGATCGGAATGAAATTTTGCATGCATATAGTCTATGACACAGAGTAGCATGTAGGCTACTTTTAATCTCAGTCAATCAAGTAGTTCCTGTGGGATACAACTGTATGTCTAAACAGCACCACAGATCTGAATGAAAAACTTTCTAAAACTATCAATAGATGGCGCTAACACAGTTTTAAATCATGCTATGGTTTGGTTGACAATGAGTGCGTTTAAGGAGATTCTTTGCATGCGTGGACTATGATTAACTCAGGAGTTATCCAATAATTCTTTTAGGTGATGTATATGGTGATAAATGTACGATACTGTTAATTAATACATTGTAATGATCACATGATTCGTTACCAACTGAGGAAGGTTTGAAGTGATAGGGGGTGTGGAGAAGGACACAAAGAACTGGGAAGTCATATATTCTCCGATTTTTTTTACATATGCAAGGCTTCCGGAGTGAAGCGACGGTAGCCGGCTAGTGTTATTCAAACTTTTAATTTAGTACAATATGTTACAGCGTTAAAGATTCTCAAATGTATAAGCAAATACATTAAATTACTAACTAAATATGAGATAGTAAAGCAATGTAATGTGCGGTTATGAACAATAAATGAACAAATTACCAATAATGCACAAAATAATGATAAAAAACACATTTAATGCTTTGACATGTTATAAGTATCTATCTTCAGAATGTAAATCACACAGGAAGGAATAGCAGAGGGATTCAAACATGAGGCAGGAACCATCCTTCTCCTAAGAGGTGGGTTATCCAACGTTTGTAGAAATGCCTTTTTTGATTGGGTAGCTTGATGGGCATGTTCGTCTACAATCCGTTGGAATGTACATTGATTAAGTTAATATTACATAATGATACAAAGTTACCTTGACATAATATATCGGAGTGGGAAAGTCTGCTATATCATAGTCCAGTTTATAAGAGGCATGAATTAAAATATATATATATATATATATATATATATAGTTTATTCCCTTATTAGGGAAAAATTAATGGAAGATGAGGTGGTTATTGCATTGTGTTAGTGACTGACATTTCAGGATTATATCAACTTTCTTTTTTGAATGTACAAGGATTCCATGAACTTTCTTAAAGTAAATGTCCTGTTGTTTTACAAAAAAGGTTGGGGTTCATGGTATGAAGTTTGTGTCCTTCAGTGTTACAATGCACTGCTGTTGTATAGGCAACATTATTGTTGATAACTTATATAACTTATCAACAATAATGTTGCCTACACCACAGCAGGGCACTGTAACAGCTAAGGACACAAACTTGATACCACAAATCCAATCAATTTTGGAAGATAACAGGGCATTTACTTAAAAAAAGTTTATGGAATTCTTGTACATCCAAAAAAGAAAGCTGTTATAATCCTGAAATCTCAGCCACTAACACAATGCAATAACCACATCCTCTTCCATTAATTTTTCCCTAATAAGGGAATAAACTATATTTATTTTTTTATTTTTTTAAAAATTCATTCCTCTAATAAACTGGACTATGATATAGCAGACTTTCCCACTCCAATATATTATGTCAAGGTAACTTTGTATCATTATGTAGTATTAACTTAATCAATGTACATTCCAACGGATTGTAGACGAACATGCCCATCAAGCTACCCAATCAAAAAAGGCCTTTCTACAAACGTTGGAAAACCCACCTCTTAGGAGAAGGATGGTTCCTGCCTCATGTTTGAATCCCTGTACTATTCCTTCCTGTGTGATTTACATTCTGAAGATAGGTACTTATAACATGTCAAAGCATTAAATGTGTTTTTTATCATTATTTTGTGCATTATTGGTCATTTTTTCATTTATTGTTCATAACTGCACATTAAGTTGCTTTATTATCTCATTTTTAGATAGTAATTTAGTGTATTTGCTTATATATTTGAGAATCTTTAACGCTGTAACATATTGCACTAATTTAAAAGTATGAACAACACCAGCTGGATTTACATTCTGAAGATAGGTACCGATCTGGAAGATACTTGAAACAAGTCAATGCATTAAATATGTTTTTTATCATGTATTTTGTTGTAATTAGTCATTTGTTTATTTAAATATAAGATAGTTGCTGTTCTGAATGCTTTGAAGTAGTTTTGTTTACAAGAAGCAGACTGACTAAAAATAAAGTTTCTAGATAATCCACATAATAGAATTCAAATGGATAAGGCCTTCTGCAACTCATCGGAAATGATCATCAGATCTGTAAAGAAAAATTATGAGATGTCAGACGTAAGTGAGAACATAACATTTGATGAGAACAAATGGAGCACACCTACGAGAGATCACTGGCAATCAGAAAACTGGGTCTCAGAGAGTCAGATAAAAGCAAACTTTACCATTTACAGCCTAGATCAAAATCATCATACAAATTGAGAGTGGCGTTTCTCAGCTCAAGAATGTCAGTATTTTCTTAGATCTTTGAATGGAAGTGAGCGATGAAAAGATTCCAATTAAAAACTGCGTTCTGGACTAAAGTGGCTAAAGACAAGCCCTTACGGAAATGCTTACTAAATTTTGAACAGTCATAAGTTTAATTCACTGTGAGACATTTTAATGTAAGTGGTTTCCATCTGCAGGGCTTCTTGAGCAGTGATTAGGGCATGTTTGTGTATGGCAGTGAAGTTGCTTCCAATACTTATGTCAAAGATTGCTGCTGAGTATTTGAGATGGCTTTATGATGAAGGATTGAAGAAAAAAAAATAATTTTAAAGCAAGACTGGTATTTGGGAGTTAAATACAAGCAATTTGCCTAGATTACATCAGAATGTCAGACTCCTTCCACAATTCCAACATCACCAGAGATAGCATCTTTGACAATTTATACTGTTTGCTGAGTCAAAATCTAAAATGGACATTTTTACATTATTCATACAATTTTTCAGAAAATTAAAACTAATTAGAACTTCTGCTGATTGTTCAAGTATTGAATAACAAGTTGGTTTAAGTAGCCTCACATGCTTTTTGTTTTTTTATTGTTGAATGGGCCTGAAATCATAAGTAAGCACTTTTTGCTAGAGATCATGATCTTTTAGTGAGGTGCTTTGGAACTTTAACATACATTGATTTCCATTAATTAATGTAAAAAAAAGAAAAATCATGATAAATACATGATTAATTTGCATGATAGTTGATGAAAACATGTAGCGTACTCTACATTAGCTAACTATCCAAAAACTTTTTGTATGAATCCCTGATTTCCTCCAACATAGAGAACCAGGTCAAAGGTAAGGTGTACAAATTAAATAGCCATAGTATCTGAAATGGGTTGTGATCACCTGTTATAGCAATATAGGTCTTTGATGCTAACTGTGTCCCGGAACTCAGTAGGTAGCAACAGTGGCGTAGCGAGCATAACTGGTGCCCGGGGCACAATACCTTTTTGGTGCTCCCCCCACCTCCCGAAAAACTGAAAAACATATAGTAATATATGTCTTGGGGACCATTTGGCACCCCTCTGCAAGCGGCGCCTTGGGCATGATAGACCCCCTTGCCCCCCATCGCTACGCCACTGGGTAACAACACTCCTTCTGAGAGCATTCCAGACCCTAATCCAATAGGATTAAGGTTAGGATACAGGAAATCATCCCAACATTGTCTTTTCATGCTTCCTCTTGGTGTCTGTGTGTTCACCTAAAAAGGTGTCACCCTGAACCATCACTTTACCATAAGTGTCCTCTTTGTGAATATTAGAGAATAAAAGCATGTCTTTTGTTCTATCCAGATTAGAGTACTCCTGGAATTATCCTGCAAAGCAAATCTGAATTAGTCTGTCAATAGTACTGGCCTCCATTGGTTTTCAGTCTAAATGACATGAAGTCTTCCCCATTTCAAACATTCCCCCTTCTGATTTTAGGTCACCTAGTATAAAGATCTGCTTTGTGAAGGCTTATTCTCACAGTGGAAGTTAGATAACAGTGTTCTTGTATCAAGGACAGATCGCAGGTTTGTCAGGGTAGCAGTGCTGTTCCTCCAGACACATAATCAAAGATAAAGATCATCCACTGAAGTTGTAGTCCTAGGCTTTTCTTAATTGTACCCTTGAGAAGCTGATTGTGTATTGGAAATTTGTTCCTCATTCTGGTGACCACAGGAGTACTCTCATACAGTCATCTTACTACTTCCATCTGCCTCTAATCTTGTGACAGCTCTCTACCTATATTCATCTCATTACATGATGTCTTGTAGTCATTACAACACATCTGCTATATCAGACTCCTTTCTTCATAATCCAAACATGAATTGACGAATACCTTCCAAATAGCTCCTTTTAAGCTGTGGCTCATTTGCATAAACCAACGAAAGCACTACTCATTTGCATATGACACTCCCACCATTACTTTTTACTTCATACTTTCCAAGTTTCATGCATTCCCAACTCATTTTTACCATATGATTGCAGTTTTTCTGTTTTTTTCCGTTATTAATTAAAGTAGGAATGGAAGTGGCACCTCCAGGAAACTAAACTAAAAACAAAATACACATTAAAAATAAAATAAAGGAAATTCTTGTGCTGCACTCCTGCAGCCTCAAAGAATTTTCTAAGCGCAATTAAAATAAGAAAAAACACCTAAAAAATGCATTAATACATTAAAAAGAGGTGAGACAGTGTTTACAAGTGACATAGCAAAACAGCTGTTTCTTGCTTAATTGTCGATTATCAGTTGAGAGTAGTGACTGTAAACACACCAGGTCATAGGTATAAACACACCAATACATAGGTGAATATAAATGGAAACCAGTATAGGTTTCAAATATTTACTGTAAGTTCAAAGGTTATTTTATCACGGTAGGCTGAATGATGACCAGAAGTATTTCATTTTCAAATTGTTAGTTTACTATTTGTAAAGCTTATTGATAAGTTTTCAGTGTATTGTTTTGAGAATGTGTTATTTGAATTTATATTGTAAGGCTTAGCATTAAGTACATTTTTATTACAATATAGTTTAATAACTAAAAGAAAACTTTTGATATATTTACTTATTATGCTAATTGCACCGTGGCGCATTGGATGATAACAAGTGGCGCATTGCATCCTTTTGGTGGTCAAAATAAGATTGTGTGTTTTTTTTTTTTTTGGCTGTTAAAATAGAATTGTCGTTTTTTTTTGGTTGTTAAAATTGAGTTGTATGGTGCAACTGAACTCGTCTGTGAAAAAATTGGCGCATGGTATGCTTAAGGTTGGCCACCACTGGCATAGACATTTATAAATTACAATTTCAATATTATTATTTTGGATGTGTATCAGAAGTTTTATTGGATACTGTGACCAGTTGTAAGAATTCTTTGCTTTTATTATTGGATAGACATTTATAATTAATATATTAATAAGGTTATTCCATTATTTAAATTACGTGATTTTTAGCTGAACAGGCTAATAAATTGCATGAAATGAGTTTGAATCTTAAATGTACCTATTCATTTTTTTTTCTTCTACTGTGTCCATCAAAGGTTAAAAAAAAAGAAAAAGTACACCAAATCCACTATCCAGGAAAATTTCATTTTCCTTGAATTTCTTCCTTAGGTTTGACAGTAGTCAAATAAAATTTGTTAATTTCTAAAGAAAATAAAAAGAAAGGAAGGAAAGAAAACAGAACAGATCATAGAGAGATTAAAAAAAAACAATTAATATAAGTGAATGAACAAGTCTTTTTTCTTTTTTTTTTAAAGTTTTGAATAGTGAATCACAATGTAGAAAAAATTGAAGAAGAAAACACAAGAAGCAAAAAGATAGTCAAATTTTTGGAATTGTACGAATTTTCACATTTTATTTGAGGTTTTATAGTTTTAGTTTCTCCTATTTCATTTATCCCCCAGTATTTCAAGATTTAGCTAGCATGCCAACTTTCAAATATCTGAATGATAAGAGCTCATAAAAAGTTGTTTCAAAATCAATTGATTAGTTAAAAAATAAAAATTGTCCTTACATTTACATTTTTAGATTTTGGCTTGTAGCTTCTGATTGGTTCGATTTTACTAAAATCCTCAGGGATCACCCTTATATCAACTTACATGTACTCTAAAATTTCAGTATTTTAATATGTACAGTTTTTGATTTATTGTGAACACAGATGGATAGGCCTCATTCAACTTAAAATTGCATTCTAAAACTTGTGATATAAGTAAAACTTTTGTTTGCTTATAAGAAAGATTGTATTGCTTTTTTTTTTGTTGTTGTTGTGAACCGCAACTTCGCCAACCGCGATGAAAACATAACTTAAGTTAAATTTAAATAATTCAATGGAAGGCAAAGTCAACTAGCATCGCTAATCTGGTTCAGCATTTTAAAAAAGAAATAAAAAAAAACAAAGTTATAGACTGAGATCTTGACTCGAGAAACACTCATGGGCTCATAATTGGAGTAAGAAAATAAGACGAACAAATTCAATAAGGATAACATAAAACACTTTAATATAAAAAAATAACAAAATTATTTACAAAGTTCCAAAAGGAAGAGTACTAAAAAAAATAGTTAAAAGAAATTTAGCCTTTTTAAAATTTATATAACAAAACTAGGATTTCAGAGGAATGAACGATAAATTAAATTTTGGTCAAAAAAAATATAAAACAAAAGGTTTTATGGCATTCTAATAAAGTAAAAAAAATGATAAGACTTAATGAACAAAAATTAGAAATACTAAATTTACCCAAAAGAAATCAGTAAGATTACTCTCTAATACTCTCCGAAGTTCCAATTCAATTTCTCTTATTTCCAGTGAAAAATTTCTACTACTTAAATCTGCATTGTCTAGGATTTCTAACTTGATTCCATCTGAATGAACGACACTAATGTATTTATTCTATGAATTAAGGCACAAGGATAATTTCACAGTGCTCCCACAATTGGGACACGAAATGCCAACAAAAGAATTCAATAGAATCAAATATATTTAGTCCGTACACTTCAGCATAATTTACCTGAGATATGGTTCCGCCTAAATGAACGACACTAGATGTATTTATTCTAAGAATTAAAGGCAATTGAAGAAGAATACGATGCTCCCACACACTGGGACACGAAATTGCCAACAAAAGAATTCAATAGAATCAAATATATCCAGTCCGTACACTTCAGCACAAATTTCCTGAGATACCACCTATCTCACCATTATATCTAAAATCAACAGTCTTCCTACATGGAGTTGGTTAGGGGTGTTCAATTGTAGCTAGAGAGATGTAGTTGCCAGCCCTTGCCGCTTCATGAGAGAGAGATACTGACTCTTTTCGAGTTTTTATACCCACAATAAAACAAAAAAAAACCCACTACGTCATAAAAGATTAAAACTACCCCATTCCCAGAATTAGAATGCCATTACACCTGTGTCAAAATTGGGAAATACCCCGGAAGTGCTAAACCCTTATCGAGTGGCCAATCGTAATCGGATTAGACATCGATACATTCCATAGATAGTTTCGAAAGTAATACAGCTGATTAAAACAAACTAAAAAAAAATGTTAAATTAACCATCGTTTAGGATTAATATTACAATTATATTCATAATTAAAATCATCTCTATATTATTAAATTATATAATCCAAAAAAAATTCTTTACATAATATTTACAATTTCCACATTGTAAAAATCAGAACTGTCAACATAAATGAATTAACAACTTGAATTTCTTCTTTATATTCAAACACAGTTTCTATTAATCTGCTAAATTAGCTCCAATAGATGGGAAATATTTTTAACTTGTTTGAAGATTTTGAGAAAAGGGTAAATCCAAATGAAGTGATCCAATGAAGGTTGCTTGACCAATTTTAATATTTTTTATTTTTTTATATGTTTTTCTTACATAAGTCAGCACTTCAAAACAGGCTTTAAAATTTTTTTATCTCATCCCATTATGAAGATATGGCCATTTTTGTTTGGCCATGCAGGCTAATTTTGACCGTTACAGTCATTAGCGATAAATTAAATATATCCAGACTGGTTAATGCTACAGTAATGGGATTTGTACTATTCTTTTTAGGAAAGTCCGTTCTACAATTTAGATCCTTACAGCTTAAAGTGTTAATCTAACATAAATAGCTCAAAATTACAACCAAAGTTCATGATCAAATTTGAACAAATTCGACTTTTTAAGGCTGAAAATTGCAAATGAAAGAATAAAATACCCAAGGTAATATTTGTATGACTATAAGATATAATAGGATATTTACCAATTTTAGAGAAAGAAGGCTAAAATATGTCTTCCTCAATTTTCTATAATTTTTCAAAAAACGTAATTTTGAAATTTTTTGAAATTTCGAGGCTTAATAACTCTGGTGGGGCAAAATATAAAAATCTGAATTTTTTACACAAGATGCACCTTTAGGATACTAAAGTACTGTAAAAGTTTCAATCTTGGTATTTGATCCTGAACCAAGTTATGAATTTTTAAAGTTTAACAAAAATACACACTTCAGTGTAAATTATAAACAAATACAAGAATGATAAATGTGCAAAATAAATATTCCTAATGTTGAACACTATAGTATTCTAACAATGGTTAAGTCTAACGAAGATGGTAAGTTGAAAAGTCATTCGATTTGTGTTTTAAGTGACTATTTGGAGCACAATACGACTGTGCCTTTCAAACCAAAGTAATTCACTATATTAAGGACAACCCGCCTAAAGTAGAAAAGGTGTTTTACTTTTCAGATGGCAGTGGAAGCCAGTATAAAAATAGGTATAATTTCTCAAGCATTTGCAATCACAAGAAAGCTTTTGATCTGGAGGCTGAGTGGCATTTCTTTGCCTCTTGCCACGGAAAAAACACCTGTGACGGAGTGGGGGGGGGGACAACAAAATGAGAAGTGATAAAGGGTAGTTTACAAAGGACAACTTCAAACCAAATCCTAAATGCAGACCAGATGTTTGCCTCTGCAACGAAAATATTACAGGCATAACTTATTTCCTTGTTAAAGAGGAGGATATTATTACACACAAGGAAAAACTTAGACCAAGATTTGAAAATACATTGAGGGTCAAAGGAACAAGACGGTTCCATAGATATCATGCGATTGGAGAAAACACAATTCGGTGCTATACAACTCATTGCTAAAATCAAACCTTTAAGTCTTAAAGTTAATGACACGATTGCCTGTATATATGATGGACAGTGGTGGTTAGCTCAGATCGAGCAAATCAGCCTAGAACATAATGATGTCCATGTTCACTTTTTTTACCCTGCAGGACCACGCACATCTTTCAAAAAGTCTGCAAGTGATCGAGTGTAGATACCGATTTCAAACATTTTAAGATAATTGACGGCTCTAGAACGAACAACAGTGACAGGAAGATCATACACTATCTCTCAAAAACTTTCAGAAGAAATAAGTATGCTCCTAAATGAACATTTATTGTAAAGAAAATAATTAAGAACATTATATATGTGAACTTCAGTCATTATTGTTGTTTACAACAAATACACGTTCTTTCTTTAAATGTGAGTTTTTGTTAAACTTTAAAAATTCATAACTTGGTTCAGGATCAAATACCAAGATTGAAACTTTTACAGTAGTTTACTATCCTAAAGGTGCATCTTGTGTAAAAAATTCAGATTTTTATATTTTGCCCCACCAGAGTTATTAAGCCTCAAAATTTCAAAAAAATTTCAAAATTACGTTTTTTGAAAAATTATAGAAAATTGAGGAAGACATAGTTTAGCCTTCTTTCTCTAAAATTGGTAAGTATCCTATTATAGCTTATAGTCATACAAATATTAGCTTGGGTATTTTATTCTTTCATTGCAATTTTCAGCCTTAAAAAGTCGAATTTGTTCAAATTTGATCATGAACTTTGGTTGTAATTTTGAGCTATTTATGTTAGATTAACACTTTAAGCTGTAAGGATCTAAACTGTAGAATGGACTTTTCTAAAAGGAATAGTACAAATCCCATTACTGTAGCATTAACCAGTCTGGATATATTTAATTTATCGCTAATGACTGTAACGGTCAAAATTAGCCTGCATGGCCAAACAAAAATGGCCGTATCTTCATAATGGGATGAGATAAAAAAATTTTAAAACCTGTTTTAAAGTGCTGACTTATGTAAGAAAAACATATAAAAAAATAAAAAATATTAAAATTGGTCAAGCAACCTGGAAATTTATTTTTGGGTCACTTCATATGGATTGACCCAAAAGTGATGCAGTGACAAAAATCTTGAAAAATATTTTGCTTTGTTTTAATATGCTCTAATTTTGAAAACCAATAGATCTTCCAAAGGCACTTGCATTTTTGTATCATCGAGTAATACTCCATCTCAGTGACTTGTCACAATTCTAGTAAGTCCCGTCATGATATGTGCAGTGACCCAGTAAAGGGTTTTAACTCTCTAGGACTAGACTATAGTGGTAGACTCTGGGTAATGGTAAGGTGTCAGTGACCACTTTCAATACATTGTAAGTAACTGGAGGAATGGTTACAGTGACCAATTATCCGACTGAATCTACTTGGCATTTAGATGTGGAAAAAAATGTGAGCTTTTTTTGAATAAAAGCACTATGAAAGTAATATAATTAATTCATTTTCAGCTTTTCTAAAGAGTTGGTTATTTTTTAAACAGAATTATTCTTTTAAGAATTTATTCTTTTTATTAAGTAATTTTGTTCTTCTCTTTGGCTTTTGACTACTTACATGGAGATTACCACTGTTTGATAGTTTTCAGAAATTCAGTATATATTTTCAGATTTTGCAATGAAATTTAAAATCCTGCACAAAAAGAGGCTGTCAGTGTTAACATGGAATAAAGAAAAAAAAGAAATTTAATTAGAAATGACTTCTGTTTTAATTTTTTGTAAGGATTTTTTTTTTATTTACTTAGGAAGACATATTTCAATTGCTGTTGCTAAAAAAGCAAGTGTCTGGCAGGGAAAAGATTTACCTATCTTTGGTGGAAGTAAAGGCTATACTTTTGGTAAAGCAAAATCAAAGATAGCAATGGAATTGGAAGAACAAAAAAGAAATTTAAAGATTCTTTACCATTCTTCTGTTCCGCCATATTTTAAAAGTGAAGTTGGTTTGGCTGCTTTAAATCAGGTAATTCATTCTTTGCATTTGAAGACATTAACTTATTAAAAAGAACGTTTGAACATTCTTGATTTGAAATTGATTATTTTCTTAATAAAATTAACATTAAATTAACACAAAAAATATAAAAGCAGAGATAGACAGTGGATTTTTTTATATCAAGTGGAATTTGTCTTCATTATTTGATTTATAAGAATTTTTGAATATCTGCATGATAATACCCAAAACTAATTGTTCAGACAAAGAAAGGAGAGTCAAAATTTATTAACAGCACTTTAACAGAAGTCAAGTAATGGTGGTGTTTTACCCCAAATTCCTCATCTATTGGTCCAATTTATATCACAATTAATATGAGCTCTTATGGAGTAACATCTGTCTGTAAATAACATTTCAATTTTTTTCTGATTAATATTTTTTGAGTTGTTAGGATTACAACCATTCAATGCCAGTGTATTTATTGGTTTTCATTGACTATTAGCTCATTGCTATGGATTTGGTATCTACCAGAATCAATTGTGATTTTACTTTTAATAATTCAAACCTATTGCTGAAAGTTTCAGCTTCCTACCACAAAGAGCTTTTACACTTTGTTAATCAAAAGCAGATGAATGAATGGATAAATTTGTAACTTAAAATAAGATTCTAACTTTATAAAGTAATTGTTAAATTCCAGTGTTATGTGATCTCTCTGATTGAGGGCTATCATTCTATAATAGCCTTTGTTAACTATGGTAGCAATGCAGTAAAAGAAATTTAATGGAAATTTTGAAATAGGTGGAAAAACTTTGAAATGCCTCTAGAATTTAAATGTAAAGTCAATGCAACCTTATAAATGAAGTTATTTTCCTGAAATTGCAAGCCATGAATAGAAAACAAATGCTATAATTTAAAAATATTTTGGCGGACAAATGCTAAGAAAACAAAATCAAGATTGCTTGATATTACAGCATCATTCATTTCATGCAATAAGATTATGATGGATATTGGATTATGTATTGATGCATAAGAGATATAACAGAAGTTAGAGAGAGCATGCATTTGCAGATATCAAAAACGAAGACGAGAGAGAGATATTCTTGCCAGTGATATTCTATCTTTCCAGATTCAGTTGGAATAAATGTAGTAACTTATATTTGAATGATAAAAGATAAGTCTTTCAGTTAAAATAATAAAGCATTTTTAAAACTTTAAAATTAAAGTATTCATGTCGAAAAAAGTAACGATAGAGGATATCTGAAATTAATCATTATAGCTTGAGGTAATTTCACTTTAATTTGAAATTTTGCTATTATTTTTATTTATTTATTTACTTTTTGTTGCTGTATTATTAGTTAAAGTAGCATTTTATGTAGACAGATCTATAGACAGACAGACAGATAGATAGATAGATGCATTGATTGATTGACTGTATTCAAAACCTGTTTTTCTTTTTTTCCAATTAAGATCAAACTTCAGTCGAAAATAACTAAAGAATCAAAAGGAAAGAATGTAAAACTTCGTGAAGAAAAGACACCACCGCTGCTATCACCGGCCAATCAGCATATCTTATCCAAAGGAGTATCCACATTTTTATTGAGTCCGTTGAAACATTCTAATGTGAAACAAAGATTAAATAATATAGAACTTGCAAAGGAAGTTAGAAGATTGTCAGCTACCTCCAAGAAAGATCTGGTGGCATCATTACAATCATCAAAAATAAATGTACAGTATAAATTATTTTTAATCATTATTAAGAAATTCAAAAATAATTCAAAAGAGGGCTTATAAACATATCTAATTTAATGTAATCCAGAATTACATGTTTTGGATGTTATTTACATCCATTTTTAAATCTGGCAAACATAAATTTAAATCTGAGTACAATAAACAATTAATACATATCATACATTTCCCAATAAAGTTAAAAACATACACATTTAAAATAATTCAATATTCAACAAATTTGTTACATTCGGAATCTCATGTTTTCTATTAATTAATTGTTTCCTTCATTTTTGAATTAACAATGCCTCCTTTTTTTTTCAATCTGTAATAGTTAACATCTTTCAAATTTGTTGAATATTGAGTTATTATAAAATGTGCATGTTTTTAACTTTATTGGGAAATGTATGAAATGTATTGATTGTTTATTGTATTCAGATTTATGTTTATGTTTGCCAGATTTGAAATGGATGTAAACAGCGCCCGCTCTAGCAGTTACGCCGCCCCAGACAAAAAGACAAATTGCCGCCCCTTAAGAATATATTTAAATAAAGATACATATTTTTTATTTTCAATAAAAATCAAAACATTTTATTTAAATTTTAAAAAAAGCATATATTTAGAAAGAAATATTTAATATAACATAATATGACAATCAAATAGTATAAAACAGTAGATTCTACTTTTTATGTTAAATTAAAGTCAAATCGTTTTAAATTATAAGCAACACATATATATACCGTACATGCTCCAATAGATGCCCCCGGCGTTTATTTGCAAAACTAGCCTCGGCTCCAGGCGCTTAATAGAGACAGGCCATTATTAACAAAAACCTTCAGAACGTAATATTTTTACACATAAATACCGGGTAATATTATAAACAGCTACTTTATTTGAATTTCACATGCTATATAAGACTCTTAAAGATAAATGGCAATGTCTTTCTGTACCTTTCTCTGCTATTCATCATCCGAATCCGCAATGATGGGTGGCCGCCTCACCGGAAGTTTCTTTCGCGTATTCCACCGTGCAAATGACCATTTCAGCGGCATTTTGTAAGGCAATGTACCGTAAGGTATTATGCACGATTATAAACATACGGACGCTTACACTAGTACCGGTAGGCAAATATCAAAGACCCGGCGCTTATTAGAGACCAGCGACAATAAGAGCCTCGGCGTTTATTGGAGCATATACGGTATACATATTTAGAAAGAAACATGTAACTTAACATAAAATTGATAATCAAGCAATATAAACAATAGAAATTAATTAAGAAATATCTACCTAGCCACAAATTGTTAACCATACAATTTTTTACATTTTTAAATGCTATTAAAAAGCTGTATTATTGCATAATCAATCAAAACGCCATTATTTTGAAAATAAAACAAGGTAACATCAGCTATGTTAAATCACAAAAACTTTTTTTTCTCACTTTCAGTTCTGCAAACTTTTTTATTATATCTTTAAATTTATTTGATCAGCAATTTCGTGCCCAATTGCCAAAATGGCCAAACCATTAAGACGATTTGTATAGTAGTTGAACGTAAAAAGTTCTTAATTAATTTTAACTTAAGAGAAACTCCTTTTGCCACTTGCTACAGTTATTGGTATCGTTAGCAATATTCTTAAAGCAATAGTAAGGTTTGGGGCAAAATTTAACTTTGTAATTTAAGCTCAGTTCATTTGCGTAGGCTTTCTTTTTTTGCACAAAAGCACAGATACTGCTGAAATTTCCTCTGCTAATTCAATCCCATTTATGCCAACAGAATCACCATCAGTTAAAATACATTCTAAATTCTTACAGTATTTTAGTAGTATTTTTTTGGACATGGTATTTAAATCGTATGTATTATATAAGAATTGAAAATAGTTACTATGATTACCAAGTTGTTCAAATCTAACATCTAGTGCATTTATAGTAGTTTTCAAAAAAGAAGGGTTTGCCATATATGGTCAATTACATAGTAATCGATTGTGTCTGGAACAAACGTCACCAGTCATGACGGCATCAACTTGACCTCTGAGCAGTCAGTCCAAGATGGCGTCGTTTTGTGATCGCATAAGCGCGACCAAGAAAGGACAAACATTGCATAGCCAAGCAAGGGGAATAGTGTGGAACGTTTTTAATTATTTCAATTGAAATTATTATTATGTATTCGTAACTGTAGAAAATACAAAACCAGAATGTTTTCGTAATGTTTATAAGATTCAGTTATGGATTTTAGCAATACATGGCGCTGTTACGTCCTGGAAACATCAATCTATAAGGAAATTACATCATCAAAAGCTCTTCTCACATGAACTGAACTGTAATGCTTGATCGATTGTAAAATAAAAAAAATCTATTTTATATTTTTTTTTGGGATCTTTGATCGGTTCGTCTCGTGCTTCGTATGAGAAGTTCCTTTTTATTCTTCTTACGCGGTGTCGTGTTATTGTTGATCCAAAATTAGCCTCCATGTCAATTTTGTTAGCAAGTTCTTTTGCATCAATAATAGTTTCAACCAAGGACGAATCCAATCGAAGATTCTTGAAAAATATTTTGCAGTTTTGTAAAAGATCAAGTGCAGAGGCTAGATCAAAATCTTTTGTTTGCATCAACTTGCTTATTGGATTAATGCAATTTAGTATTTTATGCCAAATAACTAATGAACACATAAACTTAAATTGTTTAATACAATTTAATAAATGCGAGACTTCATCTCTTTTTAAATTATCAATTTCTTGGTTTTCGTAAATGCTTAGCAAGGCATTGTATACATCTCCCAAATGGAATCTCAAAGGCTTTAAGGCCTCTATCCTACTCTAGTGTCAGTCAGTGGTTTCAAAGTTAAACCTTGAACATGTTTTAAAGGTACGAAAAGGAGATGCCGAAAAAAAAATAATATTTTTTGGACCATATTGAAGAAATTAGCGGCTTCCAAGGATACTTTTGCCGTATCATTAAAACAACAAGATTGATAAAGTGGCTACTACACGGAACATAGAATGCTCGCGAATTATATTGTTTAATTCTAGATTGCACTCCTGCTTTATCACTCCTCATATTGGACCTGTTGTCATATCTCTGCCATCTGATATCCTGCAAATTTAAACCCAAGTCATTAAGTTCTCCAATTATAATATCAATCATTTGTTTTCCTGTGGATTTTGACTGGTAAGAAGCCTAAAAAGCTTTCATTAATTTTAATTTCAACATCAGCGTCAAATTTATTGATTGAAACATATCTGATTACAAGAGTCATTTGCTCTACCTTACTAATGTCAGGAGTACAGTCTAAAATTATGGAAAAATATTTGGATTTTTTTATTTCATCAAAAATAGGAGACTTTACACTTTGATGCAGCAGATCTATTATCTCGTTTTGTATATTTTTCCCGAGATAGTGAGCTTTAGTCTCTTCTTTTTTGAGCACTCTACGGACGTGCTCTTTCGTAATGGGATCAAATACCGATAGCAACTCAACTATTTTTAAGAAATTACCATTATTATATTCAAACAATTTGTCGCTTGTACTTTAAAGCCAGACAACTTTTACCAAGCATTTTAGTAATTGCTACAATTCTTAAATGCACCTTGTTCCAATAGTTTATTTCGGCATTAATAATTCTTTGAGCAGCTGCATCTATGAACCTTTGGTTCATTTCTAGCCATGATTTTTGGAAATTTCATGCTCTTTGAAAGTTTCGCCAAGGTGCTTCCAACTTTTAAAACCCTCCTTTGAAAGAGAACTAACTATAAAGCCGAAATTTTTGCAACAGAAGCAGTAAATGCAGTTTTGTGAAAGAGAGTACACAAGCCAGTCTCATAAAACTTGCTCTCCATTGCTTCAAATTCACATTTAATAATTTGTGCTGACTAGTGTCATTGGAAGGAAATTTGTAATTTTGGTTTAGGTGGATCTTGTCTTACTAAAAAACTTCTTTCGGCGTCTCCTAAAATTCTTGGCCACAATGTATTATAGTGTGTCGTCATTTCCAATTGATTTAGAAACTTTGTCCATTTGTTTGTCATCATCATTCTCTGACGATTCCGTATTTTCTTTTATAACCGGACTTGATGTTGGATTCTCAGAGTCGTCATTTGTTTTGGTACAACTCTTGATATAATTTTTTAACGCACCAGCGTGTTTTTTCCTTTCGACTTCCTTTTCCAGCCTTTTTTTTTTGTACTGATAACCAGACAGTTTTCTTAGACCATCAGACATTCTGGAAGAGGCACACACATAACTAAAATTAAACAATGTAAACTATAAAATAATAATTAAAAATAAAGATTTATCCTTTTGTTCTAAATAAGCTGAAACCGTAATTAACATAACTTCAAAATTATATTCCGTCAACCGACATAAAAAATATTTATGCGCTACACAAAATATTTTTCATACCCTGTGAACATAAAGAAAGTCTAGTGTAATTATATATGTATTTTAAATAACAAATATTTCAGCAAATCATAAATAGTCATTAAAAACAATTTTATAATTCTTGATTTTGAGATTTTATTCTGTTCAATTATTCAAATATATTATTATAAAATGCGTTTTATCGAAGCAATGGACTTAATAAATGTCTTATATTATTGATTCAAATAATTATTTTTATAAAACAAAAATATAAATAATTATACCTATAGAATACATTCAAATTTGATACAATATTTTATTGATTCAATAAACAGCCTTTTGGGATAAATAAAATATTTATT
>JAFIDM010009631.1:252235188-252246589 GCA_023159025.1 Thereuonema tuberculata | reverse complement strand
TTTTTTTTTTTCAAATTTTTATAATGCAATACACGATTACTCTAAATCGTGTGCTTGCAATTTCGTAGGTATTGCTGTTTTAAAATTATGTAGTTAGAAAATGTGACCCACATTCGATATCATGTATTTATTGCTTATCTTAAAGAGCACTAGCAATGTGTAAGAAGTGTGTTTTTATGTTAAGATATTTCCAGAATGTAAGTTTAATCTGCATAGACTGACATCTTTTTAGTGTTTAATTGTTTTTCTCTTGCTCAGTATCCCATTTTGTACTGCTTACATAACGATTCGTGTGAAGCAGCCTTATATATTGAGGCATACCTTAACAATAGATAGTACATAACATAAACTTTTAATATTTGGAATGCTGCATTATAGAATTGTAGGTTCTCTTTGTTGTTTTAATAATACATTTTTATTTTAAATACTTATGGAAAACAAGTAGTGTTACATTTTGTTCTTGTTTTCGTTTCTGTTAAATTTGGCTGTTCTGAAAAAGCGTTTGGAAAAATAATAGATTTTGTTTTCCAAAAAGTTTAATTAAACAATTGAGTTTTTTATTTTATATGTCCTAAAACACATTTTTAAATTAAATATGTACATAATTTAGGTAGGTTGCCCAAATAAGGCCCGGTTTCAAATAAGGCCCATCCTTTGTTTTATTAATAGAACGTTGACAATTTACCAAGATTAGTTATGTTTCAGATAGGTCCTGGCTTCTAGCAGCTACGCCAAAAATTAGGTCCGTTGAAGTGGATAATTTCACCATGTTTGTTTCAGTTGAACAGTAAAAGTCGCCCGAAGCTTTTGTCGTTACTATTTCAACTTAATTTGATAAATCGTCTGCATTTTTTGGCAACTTAACATACATGAACATTTTTTATGTCATTGTAAAGTATGTAATGAGCAGAATAAGATACTGTATTTGATATTTTCCAGTTGACGTGCATTTAAATACTTTTTAGCAAAACAATGCATGAAAGCGTGGGTTAACAGGGGGCTCCATATAAGGCCCTCCATTCTATAACATAAAGTAATTATATATAATGAGAAAAAATATAACAAAAATCATCAAAGCTAGTTTTAAATTCACAATTTTATAAATTAATTACATTAATTACTAATTAATTATTAATTTGTAGCTTAATATTTAGTCAGAACTAAATGTTGGAAATTGGCTGTTTTCACTGCCAAGCTCTTGTCCCTGTGGGCGAGTTTGCCTGTGACTAGTAGTGGGCCTTATTTGGAACAGGGGCTCCTAATAAGGCCCTTCAGTTATATTTTCAAAACTGTGTGTTATTACAGAAAGAATTTCAAATGCCACTAATACTAAATTCACTTTTTCATAACAGCACACCTTAAACTACCTTTCAAGACAGTTTTCAGAATTTTCACTCTTGCAGTAGAAATGTAAGAAATCTTTAAACCTTAGGTGGGCCTTATTTGGGCAACCTACCTTATATTTCCTGTGTTCTACAGTATTTGGAGCAGTTTCAATATTTTATAGTTTTATTTTATTGTCTTATCATTAATATCGAAAATGATGTTGTTGTTTTTTTCTAAAGTCACTATAAATGCTTTTGCTGTAAATCATTTTTACCAAATGATTGTTGTACGTTTATTTGCTATTAAAAAAATCGCGGACAATTCGTATGTAAATTGTCCATTTATCAGCTATTAAAGCTTTAATGTAATATTATGGTTTCTTCGTTTAAGTTTATGAATAAATTAAGATTTCAAAGAAGTAGACAATTTGTTCTGTGTTCGATTGGTATATTCTTGATTCAGTAAATCATCGGCAAATGTGTAGATTTCGTTTATTTGTGAGAGACTGACGCTATGAATCAATTAATATTCCCAAATTTGTAAAGGGCGTTTTATGTGGATCCGAAAATCGGATGGTCGGATCCATGTGAAACGCCCTTTAGTCTTTCAGATTTGTGAACTGTTGATCTTTACCTCAGTTATCCAACTCACTTATGGCTGCTTTACACGTTCTCCAAAAATAGCTTCAAACGCGTTGGAAAACTTGGCTTTTGAGGGTCGGCGAAATCCGCACCGCTTTACACGAGCAAGTTAACTTCCAGTGGCAAGTCTCGTTTTGCTCTCGTTGATATCGTGATTAAAAATGCTGTGCTGAGAAGCGACGGCGAGGTTGGTATTGTAGCTTTGTTTTTGTTATTAATTCTCGTCCCACAGCAGATATAAAGAAAAAGGGATAAAAAAAAAAAATTAAGATCACGACAGAAAAGATGGCAAGATGAAGCAATAGAAAAATGTCAAGAACGAAGGACGTCGGCATGAAGTAAACACTCGAAGTTTCAAAAAACTTTTTCTCGACACTTCTGAGTGCTGGTGTCGAATTGCTTCTAAACTTGACTTTAAAACTTAAAAAGTGTAGTTTAGAGCAAAATGGTAGGTTTTGAAGCACATGTAATGGAGCCATTGTTATGTCTTGTGGATGGTTCATATCTTAAGGATTTCCTGTTTTCCAGGCATTTGGCGTAAAGTTACAGAATAGGTCTATAGAACTATTTCATTTGTTACGTGACAATGAGATGTAAAAGAAAATAGAAAAACAATAAAATGAGCAATTATTCTGTTAAGGCAAGGAAAAAAAAAGAAGAAACAGACATTTTATCAACCCCCCCCCACCCTTTACCTAAACAGAATTATCTTTTGCTAGTTTTTTATTATTATTTTTTATTGCACTTTTAATCTTCTCACTTTATCCTACAGGGTGGGCGGAAAGTAACTAGGTATCGAAATGATCTTATATCTTTTATGTTTATAGAGTTATTTACTTGAAATTTATACTGCATGTACACAGATATATGGGAATGTGATTGGCTACCTTAAAATTCAATGTAGGCACCTGTGGCATTGACAAATGACCTCAAACGACCTGGAATGGAATCCACAGATTTCTGGAGGAAGTTGTGTGGGATGTTGGCAAGAACTTCCCGAATCCGTGCTTCCAATTCGTCCAATGTGCGAGGTTTCGTCCGGTACACCTCGTCCTTTGCCCAGCCCCATAAAAAAAAGTCACAGGGTGTCAGGTCTGGACTTCTTGCAGGCCATTCATGAGGTCCCCTTCTCCCCAACCAACGTCCCGCAAACTTCTCATTCAACCAGTTACGGACGACATTCGCAAAGTGAGGTGGTGCACCGTCTTGCATGAAGATAATGTCATCGGTATTTTCTCATTCAGATATCGCGGGCCAAACGTAATCCTGAAGCATTTCAAGGTATCGTTCCGCGTCCATGGTGTCACGCAGGAGATATGGACCGACGACATTTGTAGCCGTTATTCCACACTACACGGTCACTTTCGGGTCGAGACTGCATCTTCACCATAACTCCAGGATCCTATGCTGCCCAGTAATGGCAATTGTGCCGCATGGAAAACGGCCTCGTCACTCCAGAGGATGTTGTCGAACAATTGAGGCCAATCTTCATGCCAACCCAACATCAGCTCCCCGTACTCCATTCTGCGATCGCAGTCTTCTGGTGTCAGCTGCTGCACATAATGGGGTTTCCATGCTCGAAAGTTTAATTCTTTATGCAATACTTGTCGCACAGCGTACCTTGTCAGCCCGCTCTCGCGAGCTGCCTGGCGTGTTGATTTAGCCTGACTACGATTGAACATGTTCCGCACAATCGCCACATTCTCAGCAGACCGAGACCTGGATGGACGATCTGTTTTTGCTGCATCCTTTACTGAACCTGTGGTCATTAGCTTTGTGTGACAATTCTTTATTGTCTCCGGACGAATTGTGACATTCCTGCCTTTCACCGTACGCCACCATCTCTGCACAAGAACGATTGAATTCCACACCTCATAGCGTGAAGCAATCTGCGCTCGTTCTCTCACTGTAAGGCGATCGGCCATCTTTGATATTGTTGCGTGTATGTCCTCTGGCGGCCGCAGTCTATACTATGCGGCATGAAAAATCGATATCCTATTTAATGTTCTACATGTACATGCTGATTTCAGTATTATTCCATTGATATTAAAATTTTAACAGCCAATTAATAATACCTAGTTACATTCCACCCACCCTGTATATAAACATTAACTAATTCCTTCAAACCGCCACTTAAAATTGAAACCCAGTTATCTAGGTATATCAAAGATTACAAGTGTCTTAATTCTCCCCTTAACGATCCTAAAGCGAACGTTTTTTTTCTTTGTTTTGTTAGATTATTACGCTATCTATCTCTTAGTCCCACTTTTCTCGACAATATCTTGAGAATCACAGTATGTAATTATACTTGTGGTGAATGTGGGTGGCAGGGAAACCAAGCACTGCGACCGGAAATCTATTGTACTAACTCACGGAAGTTAACGACAGAGAAAGTATGGAGGGAGAAGGGCAGGGAACTGGAGAACCCCCTGAAAACCTGCCCTGCGCGGATCGTTCAACAACACGAAACCCACATGAGAACCGGACCCGGGTACTCATAAGCCCCGCGAACACCATCCGATTTTGCACCAACTTAGTCGGCCAACTTTCAGTTATTGAGTCGCTAGAGCCGACTTTTGAGCACGTTTTTCAGCGACTTTAGTTGGTGCTGCACAATCAACTCGAGTCGGCCGACTCGGGAAAGTTGGTCGGAATTACCAATCACAGGGCAGCGTTGGAACACGTCAGTCATGACGTCACGCCCATGGAAAGAAATGGCGTCCATCTGATTATCACCGCTTCGAGTCGACGACAAGCGATTACAAAATGAATATCAGAGTATTGCGAGTTTCTTTCATGCGTAAATAAAGTTTAATTTGGTGTCTTCCAGGGAATTGAATCTTTTTCCATTAATAGAATTTTGTAAAGACCGAAATAAATGGAAATCCGAAGGTGCAATGTCTGGTGAATACGGCGGATAAATCAGAACTTCCCAGCCAAGCTATAACAGTTTTTGCCTGGTCATCAAAGAAACATGAGGTACTGAGTTATCCTGATGGAAGATTATGCCTTTTCTGTTGACTAATTCCAGACGCTTTTCGTCGAGTGGAGGCTTTCAGGTGGTCTAATTGGGAGCAACTTCTTGCAATTAATCTCTTGCTTTCCGGAAGGAACTCATAATAGAGGACTTCCTTCCAATCCCACCATATATTGATGTGGTTGATGGTGGTTTATTTCGCTAGACCCACACGTCACAACTTTGAGGTAAAGTTACACTTCTAATCTCCGGCCCTAAAAACCCGTGAACAGATGTCAACTTTGTCGTTACTAATTTGTAGTTACACCAATGCCCTAAAAGCTGTAAAAGTTTATTGTAAAAGCTGTAAAAACAACGTGAGTATAAGGGTTTGAAGATAGGAAAACGTCAGAAAGTTTAAATTTCTATCGACCGCCATTTTGGAACGTTGATCCGATTTGGCTGAAATATTATACGATACCAACCGAGTTCTTAAGGATATCTAACATCCATAAAAGATTGAGCTCAAAAGCTCAACATTGACGGCGGTTATCCACGCCACAACTTTGAGGTCATGTCCCAGTTCTAAGGCCCGCCCCCTAAAAACCCGTGAACAGATTTCGAACAGTTTAGTTGTAGTTCGACCAATGCCCTAAAAGCTCTGAAAAGCCACAATATATATCCTGGGAAGAAGAATTTGAATGGCATATACAAGTGGTTATAATTCAAGTTGGCCTATTTAGAGCATCCTGCAGCTACAACCAATAGTCGGAGCGACACCAAACGTTGTACACATACTACTCAAAGGATGCGCTCAACGATTCTACATTATATATATATATATATTTACCAAGTCGTCCGCTAGAGGGCGCTGTTTTCCGTTTTCGTTTTCCGTTCATGTAGCTGTAAAAGCGCCCTCTAACGGACGAGTTTTTGTAAAGTCATCGTCATCGCGACTGTTGCTAATAATACGTTCTCAGTTCACATCGATTATTTATAAACAGATGTCGGCTGCGTTCCTGGTGTCTATGCAAATCAAATTATTTTCTCTTTGCATAAAGATTTACCCTATGCAATTGTAGTGATATTTGGAGCACTTTTACAAAAAAAAAAAAAAAAAAAAGAAGCGTTACAATTAAAACCGTACTCTGTTGTTATAGCATTGCATATTTAATGTTTTTCACGAATAATTTCATTGTTGTAGAAAAAAGCGGACGATTTTGTAACTAATTTTTTTTTTTTTGTAGAATCGTTGAGCGCATCCTTTGAATAGTATGTGTACAACTTTTGGTGTCTCTCCGACTATTGGTTGCAGCTGCAGGATGCTCTAAGTAGGCCAACTTGAATTATAACAATCTTGTATATTCGTGATCTATGAGCCCTGAAAGGCGTTTATCCCAAGGTCCCGGGGTCATCTGTTTAAATAGGGAAGAACGCAATAGTGTTTGTATTTTCCTTTGGAATACGCAAAAGGCAAGCAGTAACCTGACATAATAAATATTGAAAGCGGGAATTATTTTATTGTATCTGTTGCATTATTGAGTGGGGAACACTGAAACTGTGAGAAGGCGCCTGCTTTGATGCGGGCTTGGAAACTCTCTCTTCTATCAGGATAAGCTTCCAGCGTGGCTAAATCACGTTTTTTTTAATTATAGATTAACAAGGTTGTTAAGAAAAATGCTTTATTTTTTAAATTGAACATCAGGAAAATGAGCTCTTTATTATTCAAATGGCTTTAAGTTGAACTTGAAAAATATTTGAGGAGAAATTTTCTTCTCATTTCCCGGAATTAATTAACTTCGGAAATGGTTACTAACGTCAAAAAGCGAGTCAGCTAGGTTTGTTTTTATTTGACATGAGTGTGACTGCAAAGGTAGGTGGGTGATTCATTATCTCTGACTCCGTTTTCCTTGTTGACATCCCACCCTTCTTTTCGTAGAAGTCTTGTGTTTCATCATTCAAGACGTTTGCTTTCCTAATTCGAAAGCCACTGGTCAAATTAATACTAAAACTCATCACATCGCAGTTAATGGCTGCTGCTGAATTCTATTTACATATCTTACGAATTACAGAATATCTGCCTCCTACGCTATTGCGCAATCTCTAGGAATCCTAGAGAAACCCTGCTTTTGAGAAATTTGTCTTTCAAGAGTCCTTTTATTGCATTTTTAAATTCACAGTTGATTTAAAGAATTCAAAAAATACTTAATATTCCTAAACCATTAGAAAATTTAATACATTCTTTACTTTCTTACGACAAAGACAAAAATATTGTAAAATTGCTTTGAAAGTCATTTGTAATTTATTTTTATTATTATTATTTTATTATTTTGAAAAGTTTCAAACCATGGTTTCCCCAGCAAAGACAATATGGAGAGTCAAGGACAAAAACAAAATTAAAACAGAAAAAAAAAAAAAAAAAAAAAAAAAAAATTATGCAAGAATGATTAGGGATGTGTGGTCGTGTCCATAAATTTCCTAACTATGCGTGTTGTGTTGAGTACCACAGCCTTCTGGAGTTGTGCATAAGTGTTTTTGTGAATTCCTAGTGTGCTGTGGTGCAATGGTGTGAGGCACCAGACCAGTGGCGGACAGGATGATGGGTACAACACGTACTCGGGCCTGACCCCAATGCTTCCGGAGCTCGTGTGCTAGGTCTGTGTATTTACTGATCTTGTCTGCGTGAGTTTTCTGCATGTTCTTGCTGATAGGCACTGCAATATCAATGAGATAGGTCTGGTTGTTGACCTTATCAACAAGTTGTGATGTATGGTTTTGTCTGTGTGAATGGGGCGGTCCCACTACAGCTTACATGAGGGTGACTCTAATATGCGCTGTGGTATGTACTTGTAGTACGGCACCGTGTTCTTAATAAGTGTGTGTTTGTGTGGTAGCTGTTGATGAACGATCGACGCTACCTGATTGTGTCGGTGGAGGTAGTCTGTTTGGGAGAGAAGGGGACAGCCTGATATTATATGGTTGATCGTCTCATGCGTAGTGTGGCATTTCCTGCATCCGTCGTCAACTGTGAACTGTGTTGTGACTTGTAGTAAATTAGTAAGTTGTGTATTATTTTGTGGCGTAGAGCTTAATATCATCCACGTAGAGTAAGTGTGTGATTTTGTATGGTGTCATAGCGCCTGAGATAAGCCTATAACCATGTTTTGTGTTGTCTAGCATGTGGCTCAATGGATTCAAGGCGAGCCAGAACTGATCTGCAACTGATCTGCTACCCGCTGTTCGCTAAGCCCTAACGTTGGGTAACGTGTGGTGAATGCTTGGTTTTGTGGCTATCTGTATCCTGTGAGATGAGTCCCTAACTGTGTAAAAGTGTAGAAGTCGCGCATAAGATCCTGGTTCATCTGCGATGACCATCGGATGCGCTGGCGTGGTTTCCCAGTCTTGGTGGTCGCCTGCTCCGACACAGACGAAACACTTCCGACTGTTCGGGCTGGACGGTGTTGCCCGGGCATTGTGGTAGCCATACTACAGGATGGGGTGCCACTTTCTCCACCACCACCTGCGGGAGAGTGAAGTATATTTTTCGAACGGAGCCTCTGCCTAATCCCCGAACGCGGGTGACTTTATCCTGCGCCATACTCGATGCAGCATGATCAATATGAGAACAAGATCTCATCATAGATGGTTGGACCCTTTAGCCTACCCTAAAGCTAGTGTAGTTCCCGCCCCCTCCGCGAGGAGGTAGAGTCCATGGGGGCTTATTATTATTATTATTACTATTATTATTATTGTTAATTGCCCTATTATTTAATTTTCACGATGTTTGTTTGTTTCAAACTAGGTTATAATGTTAATTTATGAGTGGCAATCTATTAAACATGTAATTATTTGTAATGTTTATAGAAGTTAGTGACTTGTTTTTTTGTTCATTTTTCTTTGTTCTTTCTTTTTTTTTTAATACTGAAACCCAACACCTACAGACAGAATTCAATAGGGCTGTATTGTTAATTGAAAGTAAATAATGATAATATAAAACAAAAATCTAAATATTAGAACTTCATTATGCCTAAAAAAGTTCTGCATATCAGAATAACAATGCGAGTTACTAAAGACGCTCCCATGAAAAATTTCTGAAATTATTGAATTTATTTCTCATTATTTATCCTCAAATTATATGAGTGACTAAATTTCACATTCAACTGTTATATAAATTAGAAGAGAAATAAAGAACGATAAGATGTTAAGGGAGTAACACAGTTTTTTCAGGGTGAAAGAGCAGTTTTTAAGGGGAGGGGGGCGAGGAGCAATGACTGCGACAGTGACCTCAATAGCATTGTGGAAAAGGACCGATAAAATGAGATACCGCTCTTTCGGAATACACAATACGCTACTTTGTTGCTTTTTTTTTTTAAATAAATTAAGATAAGACCTCAGGGCCTTGAGGCGGAATTATGATCACTCGTTCTGGGTTTCACCACAGTTGGAGGTAATAATAACGATCATTTTAAATCAATATATAAAAGTTCCTAAATACGTAAAGATCTGTTGTTATATGTGTTTAAAAATACAGCATATATTGAAAAGAATTAGAGAAAAAGTTACTACTGTAGTATTCCCAAATACGAAGAATTGATTCTTTTACAACCTGACAAATTCGACGTAATGGCATTCGTCCCTATTCAAAATGAGATATGCTGTAGTATCTTAGCCACGTGTCTCTGTATCGAATGTATCATTTTATGCTAGGAATAATACTGTACAGTCTTTTTGATATAGCTCAAAAATAAATCATTTTTGTGAAAGTTACATTTGAGAAGTTTTAGTATTCAATGATAGTGAAACAAAGTAAAGAACATGGAATTTCAGTCAGCAAGAATACAATGTCAGCAGTCATTCATAGGAACACATCGAACGGACTTCCTGAACAAAATTCTCGGCCAAGATGGCCAGGAAACGAAAATTTCCAAAGACGGTTCTTGCTGATCTGACCAAGTTGTGACGTTTGGCATCCCCCTCCGCCACAACATGCGATTGCCAGGAAGATCAACAACGCAAGTCCACTGTCTGTAAATCCTGAAGAACCGACTTAGACTGAAAAAGTTTCGTAAGGCCCGGGTGTATGTGCTGAATGACCGACATCGCGCTGAAAGATGGACCACCTGCAGGAAGATCTACGAACGACACCTGGTAGGCGATAACTGTAGCTTTGTGGCCATTCTGGATGAGGCTTGGATCCATCTTACCGATTTCTCAAAGGTCAGGGCAATTTCATATCGTCCCATCGACAAAAAAAGGCAAATCTAATTTTGTGCGCCAGTGGAAGGAAAGTTTTCCCAATGGTTTCATGGTGGGTGCGAAACAGTCACGTAGGCAAATTGTCCATAGAATTACCAATAATGCCAAAGTGATGCCCAGTATTATCAACAACATATTCTGACACCAATCTACACTCAGGAGTTACATGTTCTATATGGCCCTGACGTCAGAAAAGTCGCCATTCATCAGGATAAGGCTTCCAGCCATATGGCAAATCGTCCCTGAGATTCTATCAAGAAATGGAAGCTAGAACAGGAATACGTGCAATCCCTTCAGTCCCCTGATGCCAGGACGATGGAGTTTGTGGCTGTGGACTATTAAAAGTGGACTAGATACAGACTTGCTACAACAGATGATGGACTATGGAAAGTACTCGTATATAGAAAGGAGTGGGACAAAATACCCTTGTGTATTTTACAGTGTTCATTCCTGCAGTGGAAGTTACATTACGTGCAGGACCATAGTCCAGAATGCTAGTGGCCACAATGAGCATAAGAGGCGGTGGAAGAAGGGATTTCCGTGAAGCTACGGATACTTGAATTTGTCAGGTTGTAAAGGAATCAATGCTCCGTAACAATTACCTTATTATAAAGTTTTCAGAATTTCCATTTTTTTTTAATCTTAGCATACGGAGTTGTGTGCTTAGGCAAACGTGCATAGCCTCTATTTAAGTCAGAGCAATCTGTTGAGATGGCAGTGTTACAGAATATTTTCACTTTCTAAAATGCCAATCGTGATGATTTACAGGTTTTGCGGCAAAAATATTTGCTGCAGAAGATTAGCGATTGCTTATTAGTTATCTATGCTCAATTATGTTTTCATTGGCTATGCAAATGCACATTCTTTCAGCGTCTAGGAATTCCTCCACAAGTGCAATAATAAATTTACATCTAACTAAGCTCTGTCCAGTTTGGTGGATAAACTTCTGTACATTTTATTAATCAATTACGTATCCAGATCTGAACCATTAGATTTCGGTTTTGATGAAACCTTGTAAATGCAAATACATATTCATATATGACATTTATCATATGTAATACTAACAAGGAGCCGACACACCCTGTATCTTTCAAATGTGAGTGCCCTTTTGTGAGATGAAAGTACACTTGAAGTACTTCAAAAATATTTATATATATGTAACGAATCAAATTTAATTTATAATAGATATTAAAGTTACAGATCATTAACAATGTTACCTGGT
>JAFIDM010009631.1:252224604-252235088 GCA_023159025.1 Thereuonema tuberculata | reverse complement strand
GCGAATCATTTTTTTCACATAAGATATAATGTAAATTGGATTAATCCGTTCCAGAACCCAGAGATGATTGCTTATTTAAACCTTTGTAATAATATTTTAAGCGTAAATACATAAAAACTATGACAACAATAAATATATAGGCCTCTCTTACAGGCCCGAATTTAAAGACCCAGGGCCCCTAAGCCCCACTTACTTGCCCCCCCCCCCCAACCCGAAAATCTACAACCAAAAAAAAATACGGAATCTCCCTTTCAACAACCAAAAAAAATCCAATACGGCGGGGCCCCTCGGCTGGCTGGACCCCTAGGCCCGGGTCTTCTAAGCCTAGGCGGAAATCCGGGCCTGCTCTCTTATTATGTCTTTCTTTTTCAGTATAGACGATATGGTTGATTTCGCCATGCCATACTGAGTTGCCAGGTCAGAGACACGAGTTCCACTTTCAAACTTCGCAACGAGTTTTTTTCAATTCAATTGTCGTTCTCACTGCTTTCCTTTTAGGCTTGGTTGAATCAGTAATCTTTTTTGGACCTGTGGCTGCACTATTGTTAATAAAAAAAAAATACAAAAAATAACATAAAATAGCACAAAGTTTCATGAAGCTTGTGTGGATGATGCGTGGCGTACGGAAGCTAACACGGGACTGAACTGAAGCGATTGCGTGGCGCGGCCAGTAACAAGGTCCCGCTGTTCGAATCGCGAGCAAGCGTACGAATGGCGAGTTCAATTTTACTTGAAAAAGTTGGACGAATAACGAGTTGTACGAGTAGCAAGGTAGACGAATGACGGGGTTCCACTGTATCTATCAAACTAAACAAGAGCTTAATATAGCTGTACACCTACCTTTAAAAATTAAGAAATCGTATTTATGAATTTCCACTTATCACTACCGACATAATTGCAAGAATTATGCTATTGTGTAATGAAACCGCTCTTTTATAATTAGAAGTAATAAGCGAGTCTATGCATGTTCAAACACAAGTTGAAGCAGCTCTCTGTTCGCGTGCTATTCTCTCTGCTCGCGTTCAGAGAAGTACCGTATTTACGTGCATAATTTCCCCCATCGCGTATTTTCCCCACCCCAGTTTTTGTGGATTACAAAATTCAATTTTTATTTTTATCGCATAATTTCCCCACCTCTACTTCAATGCGTTTCCAACATGACCTTGACTGGCGGTCAACTCACGACGATGCGACAATGTACCATTACTATCGCATTTCTCTATCCCACGCTACTTTAAGGGAAGATTCCAACCCCACCCCAGTCAGTACAAGAGCAGACTCCTTCTGAATCAGTACAACAATTTCGAGTATTTTGTGAAAACGTGAAGTTCGCGAATAAAGTTAAGTTCTCTATTTGCAGGCAGCTGATGCTGACGTCATGCAGTGAGCAGCTATAAAGATGGCAGGCTGCGCTACGTGAGTTACGAAATTACGTCACAGTCGCACACACACTTCCGTGCATGCCTATTGCTTAACTGTACTTTGAAGAAAAAACAAATGTTGAGATGTGATTTCTTATATTTTAAATGTTGCTTGTTAATAAAATTGTTGTTAATTACATTTCTTGCTTTAAAAATCAATATTTATCATGGTTTTTCCTTACACTTTCACCATATTTTTTTTCCTCAAATTGAAAAACATCGCGTAATTTCCCCACCCCCCTTTTTTTTGTCAAAATATTGATGAAAAAAAGGGGAAATTATGCGAGTAAATACGGTATATGCATTGCATGTTCAAACAAGTTCAAGCAGCGTCTTTACATGCAGCGTCCTTTGTTCTGCGTTAATTCATTAATAAAATAAATTATTAGTTTATAAAATGTTACGAAACGGAAAAACGGTAATTTAATTAAACATACCGCTCTTTTACGATTGTTTTCTTTAGAATCAAGAATTATAAATATTTTTAGCTTTTAGACATAAACAATATAAATACGCTATGCACTGTAAATTTTTAGCGAACGAAAAAAATCGATATGTGAAATTTTCTATTAATTGGGTATTTAAAACATCAATATTTTTCTCACACTTAGGCCTACAGCCAAAATGCCGCCCCAGATTTTGGCGCCCTGGACAAATGTCCGGGTTGCCCACCCTTAGAGCGGGCGCTGATGTAAATAACATCCGAAACATGTAATTCTGGGTTATATTAAATTAGATTTGTTTATAACCTATCTTTTGAATTATTTTTGGATTAATTAAGGACAGTGGGTTTCTTTAGTTATTTGAAACATTATTAAGAACTTAATATTATTAATTAAAGTCTGAAAGTCCCTGTTAGCAAGTTGTGATGAGATTCAGGGGAAGGAGGAGATTCTTTTGATTCGAAACTATCAGAAGATAGTGGAGGGCAGATGGAAAGTTCTACTCTTGTTTACCTTTAATTTCGAGAAAGAACCCTGTCTCCATTTGACCAGGCAGATGAGTGAATGTATTTAGACTAATGCTGCTTTTCACATCTGTTGGATATTAAAAAGTGGTTATCCAGTGCATTTTCTTAATGTAGTTAATTTTGAAAATTTTTGTGCAGTTTTGGTTACTTTCGTTTTAGTTCATAGAAAAAAAAAAGTTATCAAAGATTAGCTTGAGTTCGTCTCGCATTTGCCCATGTACACTACTGAAAGGAGTCAAAACATCTGAAAACAAAACATCTGAAAGGAGTCAAGCTGCAACTTTGATTTTGTGCAGGATATATTCCTTAGGCAATATACCGGGTGATTCATAAAGTACTGGAAAGTACTGGTGGTTTTCACCGCCCCATATCCTTTAAACTACTGCTCATAAAAATCTGCAACTTTTTATATAAAATCGTCAAACACATAAGAGTTATATTTTCATGTTATTTTTATTCATTATTATTGAAATTCATTTTATTTGCGATCAATTACCCCCAATATATCGAAATTATTATCCAAAAAAATTATTCGACTGTCTCCCAAAAAAGTCATTTGTCAGAATGCATTTTTTTAAAAAATACATTTTTTTTAAAAATTAAACAAAGGAATTAATGACAAAAGTGTGTAGATTAAATTTTCCTAATTAGGTTTCTATATCATTTTATGCATTCATATCCAGAATATTGGACCCAGACTTGTAGAGTTTACACAACATCACAACAGTTATTTAAATATACGATATATTGGGTGTGTTTGAACGCAAATAAAATGAATTTCAATAATAATGAATAAATAATAACAAGAAAATATAATTCTTATATGTTTGACGATTTTATATAAAAAGTTTCAGATTTTTATAAGCAGTAGTTGAAAAGATATGGGGCGGTGAAAACCATCAGTACTTTCCAGTACTTTATGAATCACCCGGTAGAACAAATGATTAGCATTTCGATGTCATATGTTCATTCATTCTGCGTCTAGGCAAATCAGATCCCTCAATGTCATAGACCATAAACCAGCTGTCATTCTGTTATATGCACTGATTGGCATTTTAATGCTTGGTCAGCAGTGCTCAATGATGCATCATCGTCATGTATGCCAGCTGTAAAATCATATCAGCAAGTTTGACAAAGATTACATGAGACTGCAGTGCTTCCCTCTGGGAGATTATTGGGCATGTGAGGTGCAGCATCTCCATCATGGAAAGAGTGCGCAGGAAATGGCACAAAGAAGGGTGTATGACATGGAGAGAAGGTTCTGAAGATTGTTCACAAACAGCATCAAAGGACAGCCGTCATCGAAGATGTCTTTGCATGACTGTTCTGCATTATCAGTAGCATTGGTGAGCAATGGCAAACTGTTATACATTCTCCCATGGCAGCTGTAATAGTATGTCACCAGTTATTACAGTTCAGACTGCAGGCTTTTCGGCACCTCCTCAGCCTGCATTGAATGAAGGAAGTGGTGACAAATGGCAGAATATCGTGTTTTCAGACTAATTGCACTTTTGTTTAAGCCAAAATGATGGCCCATCTTTTGGGCCACATACGACTGTGGTAGAGATGTCGGAAGGAGTGTATTCACATCAGGCATACCTCACCAATATGAGGCATTGTAGCCTGGGCTGTCATCAGATATGAAAGCAGAGCACCTCTCATGAGAGTCTTTACCACCATAATGTATGTTCATTACATCAATGACATTCTACTTCCGGTCTCCCTTCTATACCTGCCAGGGCCATATTTCAGTAGAACAATGCCACATTGCATGTTACAGCAACAACACATGCCGCCTTCAGATATACCATTTCATTTCTGCTGTGGCTGGCTAGATCACCTGATTTGTCACCCATTGAAAATCTCTAGATATGATCAAAAGCAGGTGCAGCAGTATGGCTGTCTGCAATAAAAGTAGCAACTCTTGATGAACTTTAGATGCGGATCAATACAGCCTGGATGGCTATTCCACAAGACACCATTCAAACATTATTTGATTCAATGCCGTGGCACGTACAATAGATATACATGTCAGAGATAGCCACACCGATTGCACTTGATACATATGAAACTGAGTTGCTAATCATTTGTTCTGTATTGCTTAGTGGATGTAGCCTGTAAAAATCAAGGTCATAGGTGTTCTGTTGTTTTATGAACAGTAATGTATTAAAGAAATATGTAGTTGAATTCATAGTATCTTGTTAAAACGTATAAAAAAAATACAATATTTAATGATCATGAATGACTTTCTTTTTTAGTGCATAGATAATATGTTTCCATGAAAAATGTTCATAGCATGTAAGCAATATTAGAATGATTATATGATTGATCTATAAGTAAGTTTAAATTACTCATAAAAATTCATTTTCATTATACTGTATAACAAATATCCTATTTATCGGCGTATAACACGTACCCTAATTTTATGAAGGAAGTTTCAGTAAAAAAACTTAAAAAAATTAAAATAATAGTAGCATACGTGTATAACAATCAGGTAGAATTTCAGCCCTAAATTTGAGGATACAAGTGCTAATAATACGTCGATAAATACGGTAATTACCAATTTATATAATGTTCTGTGGCAAACAAAATGCTATTCTTCGACTTTTGAATTTCTTTGAAAAGATTTGTAAAAAGAAACTTTGTAAAAGTAGTAATTTTCTAAATGACATCTTATGTTAAAGGATAATTCTAGTTTTAAATATGGTAGTTTTGTCAATTAGAAAGATTTAGGTTGTTTTTCTATATTTAGACTTTTTCTCTTTTATTAATGTTAAACAACAACATTACCTTTTGTGGTTGTTATGTTGATTGCTTTATTTAAACAAAATAATGTTGCAAATTATCAAGCTAGGGGAATGGGATTGATGTTTGATGTTGGCGCCTGATGTTCCAACCACATTCCAGACCACATCTAATTACATGAAATGCCAATGAAGTAGCTGTGTTCATAGTAGAGGCAAAATTCAGTTGGGAATTAGAGAAAACTTTTGTGACAACAGAGGAAAAATTTGAACGATTTTACTGTTACTCAACACGAAGAATGTTTCAGAGACTTGTTTAAGTAATGCAGTAAAGCTGCCAACTTAATCCTCTAGTTCACCTATTGAGAAGTTCTTGTGATCAGGATCGAAGATATTTTTGAGTAGAATTTCAAGTAGATTTGTCACATACGATTCTCTTAGGAAGCTAAATATCCCCTATTATAGTCTGTTTATTTGTAAGATTCAAAATCTTATATCCTTTGGCAGATAAGAAAGGCTTAACCTTTAACGAATTTAGTGCTTGTATTATCTCTTTAAAAACTTTATTTCATGCTAACTTCAGCCGCAATAATAAAGTTAAACTTTGTTGAAAAGTTCAGCATTTTAAATGCTATCAAGCACTAACCAACGTGGTAACTCAAATGGTGCATGTCTGTGGACCGCAGGATCCGGACTCAGTTTCCGGTGGAGTCACAGATTTTTCGCTAGTTAGTTCTCTAAACAGATCCCAGGTTCACCCTACCATCTGTCAAATTGGTACCGCGTTAAAGGCGAGAGATGTCGGACTGGCCTTTCTAACTCAAATCTATCCTTTCAGTTGGTGCTTATAGGAATCTTATTTTCTGCATTGTCCATTTTTTAATGAAGATGAAGGAGTGATTTTTTAACATTTAATCAATAACCAAACTCAGTAATGACATATCTGAATATTTCGGATGTGTTATCCACATTACTAATAATTCTTATACTGCTTTATTTTTAATGTTAATGTGAAACAGACTAAAGAAAAATAATAGCAAAGTAACCTCCTCCATTTTTTTTTAAATTGTAGTCAAATTTTTGAGTCATTTGGCGAACAGCCAAAATAAAAATGACTTGTATTTTTCGTAATTGTTTCTATAACAATAAGATAAGCTATGTAGCATATGGATGTGCGTAATAATAATTCCTTTGCATTTTGGGTTTTGATTCTTTGTTTTAAACAAGGTTGCCAAGATAATTTAATCTGAAGTTCAGTTATGTGGACGAATCTAAGTCTTAATATATTAGTTTTACGCTCAGTAAAAGCGAACGGAAAAATCAAAATTTATTGGTAATTCGTTGAAAAATGACTGAGAATGTGTTTTTGATAATTAATTATTAATGCATTCTAAATCGTGCGGAAGTTTCAAATGTTGCATTGTAACATGTTTCATATTAGGAGCCCTTAGACATTATGCCAGGCACTACTACAGTAAATTTTGGGCAACTAAGAGAACTATGGAAGTGATTGGTAGTGATTGTAAAATGGAAAGTAAAATTTCACTTCATTGTGAAATTTTCTAATTTGAGAGAATCCCTATTTGAATCTCATACATCATCTTTGGAGCCGAAGGAACAAAGCTGAAACAACAAAATTTATTTTTGAAATGAAATGCTAAAACCCGACTAACATGTGTTACATTATCTAGAATTCTGTATGTAGATGCTTTGAGGGCTGTTTTTGGTCCACTAATCGGCGAAGAAAAGATCTTGTTTCGTAAAAGCTATCTGATAGGAATTAATTTATTTATTTGTTTATTTCAGGAAGCAGTTCCTCCGAATATAATTCGAGCTGGTTTTCTTCTTAAGCCAACAAAAATTGATTTTGGATCTTTATGTGAAGGAAAAACCTACCGATGCTGTGCTTACATTAAGAACTGTGGACTGGAGAGAAGTGAAGTCAGAGTTCGACAACCTCCTGAATCGACTGGGATAAGAGTCATCTACCATAGAAAAATGGTAAGCTTTATACAACAATCTTAATAATTAAACCTGGTTTATTTATTAATTTTTTTTTTTTTTTGAAAACCAGTGCTAGTTTGTAGATGGAAAGTGAAACGTCCACAATATCCGTCCATTTCTAAAAGGAGCAAGTAGTTTTAAAAAGTCCTTAATTCAAATATCAAAACATGATCATGGGACTCATGTAGTTCTTCATTATTTATATCTATAAATGAATTGCTTATGATTTGACGACATATCGTTATTTGACGACTTTTAAAAGGCAATTAATTATTTCTTCTTCGACATTTTCCGGTTGGGAATGGATAGTTTATTATTATGTTAATATTCTTGATAATCTTCCAAGATAAATTCTATAACCTAAATTTTTACTTCATGCTACACATTTAACGCAACGTAAATGCGAATATCTCAAGCAGATCTGATGTTCTTTTGAACGCATCTGTTATTTGCAGTGAATTCTTTCTTATTCAAGTCGAACCTGGTAAACGAAGCATTAAGATTCTGTTGCTAAGAAAAACATAGTTTGGACGAAATTAGTAAATTGTATTCTTGTCAGTTTACTACTTGTTTATATTCATCATTTGTTACTTGTTTCCCCCAAAGCAGAATATCAAGCGACGGCGCGACAATGTCGCAGAACGAAAGGGAGGGCTGCAGAAAGATATCGTATAGAACAGGGGTCGTTTTTTTTTTTTTTGGTTGTCAATTCGGAGATTCGTTTTTTTTTTTTGGTTGTCGATTTGAAGATTCGTTTTTTTTTCCTGCACCTGCAGAAAGTTTTTCGTCTTAGCATCAATCGTTGCAGAAAGATAAAAAACATTCTACTTTCGGGCTTGTTTCAACAGTTTTATAAATTACTAGCCGGCTACCGTCGTTTCGCTCCGGAAGGCTTGCGAATGTAACGTGTAATAAAACGCTTTATTTATTTAGCAAATTACTTTTCGAGATCGGAGAATATACGACGGAAGGTTTTCATTCAGAACTATGGCGCGATTTAAAACGGCGCTAGCGACATTTATCAACAGATTTTGGGAATTGTTTCATTCAGATTTGTGGTGCCTTTCCCGCGGCATAGAGTAACATACAGAGACGAACTTGGGGCTGCTTTCGCGAACTCAAATTTTTATGCGCATATGTATGTCCGCCATTTGAAAGGTCGTCATTAGCGTTTCGATATAATATGCAAAGCTGCCTACGTGACCGTTGGAAGATCTCATTTCTTTGAAATTTTATTGCTTATTTAAGATATGGGTGGATATAAATGGTGTTCTACTATTAACTGCAACAACAACAGTGGACAAAAAAAAAAAAAAAAAAAAAGAAGAAGATTATTTTCAAATACTGAAATCTAAAGAATTTTTAGGATCAAGTATTCTAAATAGATTTTTGCAAATAACTTTTAATCATCCTTATAAGAATTTTCTTCAAATCTATGTTGTAAAACGTTTTATGAGAATGATGATCTTCAATAAGATGAAAAGAGTGAATAAAAATAAGAAATGTTTCAAACAGAAGATTTTCCAAAATTGTGCCCTTATAATCTGTTTTCTTGTTGTTGTTGTTTTTTTTTAATATTACTCTGTGGCCACGGGAACTACTTGATCGTCCGAGATGAAAAGTAGCCTATATCCTTCCCCGTAGACTATCTGCATGTAAAATTTCATTCATATCTGTTGCTCCGTTGAGGCGTGAATGACAGACAAAAACTTACAGATTTTCGCTTTTATAATAAGGAGTTAATATAGTAATAAATGCAGAGCTTGTGTTCAACTGTGACATCCTGAGACAGCTGTTTTTCGCGTTTATTGGTCCTCATCATCCAGGAGGATATATTTGTGAACATATGGTCTGAATTTATTATTACATTTGATAAGTGTTCTGGCTTTTTTTGTTTTTAATTTTATGCATCCATTGCGATGATATGAATTAATTGCTTCACTTTCATAGTGAATTTTTGCGTTTTTTCCCTTAACTTTAGGAGGTCCCACTGGCCTTTTTACATTAATATGTAATTGTCATGTAACATTGTTGATTGATTGTGTCTTCGTTTGGTGGTAAAATTATAGTTGTCTTTCGATAATTAACCTTTTTTAATTTTGTTTTGTTAGGTGGCCCCTGGAATGACAATCCCCTTGAGTGTTGAGCTTCATGCTATTCGACCCCTTGATTCCCTCAATAGCACTGTGAGTTATATTTCATACGATTTGGAGATTTGTACTGAAGTGGAGACACTGTTTCTACCAATTAGGGCTTGCATTACCGATTCGGAAACAAAGTTAATTGTATAAAAATATTACAAAAAAATTGGGCATTTTGCTGTACATTGCTGAATAAAATTTGATTAACAGAAATAGCCATTCTTTCTTATTTTTTTTCTTTCTTTAACGTTGATCATTAGTATATCAAGTAGAATACATTTTAGATTGGAAGAGTGATATGTATACTCTTACTTTTTTTATATTATTCTAAAAGAAAGTTAATAGTTGATGAATGACATTATGTATATTACTGCTTCGGCTTATTCAAATAAGAAAATACTATTTGTTCAGTTGAACTGTTTATAAATAAACTTCTAAAATTTCTTTTGAGGCATATTTTAAGAATTTTTCAAATCAGTAACGTTTGTTTTTCTATGAGTATTATTATTTTGTTTTATTTCATCTTAACATAATCAAAAATAACTTTTGGTTTCAATATTTAATAATTAAGTACTTTTTATGTAATTTATCCAAAGATTCATGTTTAATTTGGATTCGTTTATAAATTAGTTACTTGATTATAAATGTTAATTCATCCATCCCATTTAATTTGAAAATCAAAATCCTTGGGGTAGAATTAAAACCGATCAACAATTACTAACTAAAACAAATAAAATAATAATTATAACTGCAAATTACTTCAGTTATTAAAAAAAAATATATTCTTAAGTAATTTATCAATTTCTGCAAATGAAGCATCACTCCAATTGTTAAATACAAGCCATTTGAGGCGTAACTGAATGACTTCAACATACATTTGGGGGCGTCCATCAATTACGTGAGGTGTTTTTTAAAAAATTTGGACCCCCTTCCCCCTTGGTGAGATGTGGTGGGACTCCCCCTCCCCCTCACGTGAGATTTCCCCTATAATTTTTAAATAATTAAATTTATTTGATATGTTCATGTATTTTGCTTCAAACTGTTAAATACCTAAAGCGTTATTGGTGTCTTCTATGAACTACATTTTTTCTGTGAAAGAAGAGGAGAAAAATGATACTACGTTTAAGATGCACTATTACGAATTTAACTAAATTTAAAATAAAATCAAAATTAACGTGTGTACAATGTTAATATCATAAAAGAA
>JAFIDM010009631.1:252210795-252221750 GCA_023159025.1 Thereuonema tuberculata | reverse complement strand
AAACTTTCGTGAACCACGAGACTTCTCGTAACTTCAAACGAAGCATGGTTTTCCTGCTTAAGTTCCCGCTACTCTGATATATTCAGAATAAATGATTTCTAAATAATCAGTGCCTTCCTAGGTATAGAATCTTGGTGTGAGTAACAATAGATTTTCAATGGCAATTTATTCTTCTTGATAATAAATTCGCAACTTTATTAACACTGTATAAATAATTATAAGTTTCAGTAGAAGTACGACCGGCGAATAATTTTCTGGCTGACCTTTTATCGAAAAGATATGTTTAAATCTAAATTTATTGCTCGATTAAATATTACTATCCAACTTACACATTGCCTATCTCTCAACAACAAAAACCAATTTTAAAGGTTTTATTTATTTCTTACAAAGACTTAAATTATTTGAATAACTCTGCAAATTATATCCACTAAGGCTAAACGCCTGGCTATATTTCTTAGAATATTATAAATTTATACTATATCAATAACAAGGATAAACAATATAAAAAATTAGATAAAAAGTTTCCTTCATTTTGAATAATTATCACTAATATAATAATAATAAAACTGCTATTAAAATTCATTTTTGCAAAACATTTTTTTTTTTTAAAATAATGAAAATAGAATTGAGGTTGTCTTAAAAATTAATGCAATTTTATAATATTATATTTTAAAACATGTAGTTTTATAAAAACATATGGTTATTACTTTCAATTTAAAATGTTAAAAATACGAAGCAATAACAAAATCAAAAAACTTTTGGCTATTCCAAAATCTAGTCGTAATAAAGAGTGTGGAGTAATAAGAGATAGAGAAAATATAGCATTTATTTAGTTGTCACCAAAAGTTATGGTTCAGTGAAGCACATCATTATTGCATCCAAAGCAAACCTTGTATAAAGATGAGATTCTCCGAGTCAACTTAGCAATGACCTTCTCAATGCCACATAGCCTGGTAGAACGGGATTCCAGGCAACGTACAGTCCTTGAAAAGCAATATCAACTGACTACACACAATAATGTTTTTATGCACATTTTACTTACAACAATAAAAGCCACTTGGACTCTCTTTAGTCAGCAAACACAGAAATAAAGTTTGATTTCGGACTATCCCATAATTCCGTGAATGAACCGCAAAAGGCTTTCGAATTATAATTTAATTTTTATACAATCAAACATATATTTGTTAAAAAATAAAATAATAATAATAATAATAATAATAATAATTTATGTAGATGAAATATTGATTTGACACTGTAATAAAACAGCATAAAAATAAGTAAACAAAAAGGTTGGGGTTTTTTTTCTGTTTTTTTCTATGTAGACGATACTTCTGCGAATAGAAGACATAGGAAGGATTTGCCTCCCGAATATGTATATCTTAAAAGATATCTACAAAGACATACCAAAAAGAAAAAATCGTTATAGTTAAAAATCAGGAATATAAGTGTAATAGGAGTTCGTTTTATCTCCATGCATTTCAACCACTGTTTAGCAACCACTGTTCCGCTAAATGTCCACTGATAATTAGTACTTGTTTAGATTTTAATGTTTTCTGCATTTGAAAAGCAAAAAAAAAAAAAAAAAAAAAAAAGTTTCCTTTTATTTAAGAGTCTTTGGCTGATAAATTTAATATGTTAACAGATTTAAAAAGTATTTAGAGTGAAAATAAAAATCTCTACTTCAAATGATGAAAGAAATAAAAGTTGATATTTTAATAAAGGGATAATAAAGGGAAATACGACGGAAATGAACAAATATCTTTCAGAAATGTGCTAAAATCAACATTTATTTGTTAATTCCCTTCGGGGGAATTGATGTCTCTAAATGCTCCTAATTTTACCAACGGTCTATCCTTACGATCTGATTTCATGATCACAACTGGCAATTATTAATTCGGCGAAGTTTACAAAGTGAAAAGTCTGTAAACAAAGTCTCGTGAACAACGAAAATTTCCTGAGATTCTTCGAAACAAAGAGTATTACGGTTGCCTGCAGGGATTTTTGCCTCGACCTAGTGAAATGGCATAATTATATCTGGATTTATCGTACTTTACGATATCGTTCCTATCGAAAACTAATTTTCATTACAGTCAGTAGTAGCACACGGGGAGCACGAATTGTTTTCTTCTTTGTACCCGAGTATGTTATGGTTTCGGGCATTGTTGTAAAGATATTTATAATGAAAAAAAAAAAAAAAAAGATTAAAACATACATATAGTGGATTGAAAATAGTAAAAATGATGTAGACGATGATGAGGAACATGTATGTAAGGTTTGGAAATATATATATATATAGTACAATGATAACTTCGATAATCTTCCATTACTTAAGATATTAAAAATAAGAAAACTGGTTAGAATTCTTAATGAAATAAAATTCAGCTGAAGTTTATTATCACCTTAAACCTAATCGTTTTAATTGTTTTGTTTTTTTAATTAGTTTTGTTGCTTACATATTTGTCCTTCTATAACTCATAAATTACTACAGTTTTACTTTAGGGATATATTAAAAAACTTAAAAATGCATTTAATGTTGGAATTTTATTACGTAATCTTTCTCGAGCAAACATGGAACGAAATTTAAAATTTGTAATTCAGAAGGAAACAAAGGTAATTCTTTAAAAGAGATGTGGCATTCGATTCTGTCAAAGAAATTAATAAAAGACTGAAGATAAATGTCGTCTTCTATCAATAATATACATTAATATTTTGCTCCTCTGGAATTCGTCTTCAGGGTAATAAATCTTTGCGATCAATTAAGCTGATGTAATGACTTACCATTAGATTCAATTCAATTGCTACCCTCGGGGTGGATTCAAAACATCTAATTAGTAACTTAACAGTGATTGATCCAAATGGAGTCAATCTAACACGTGAAAATTCAATAACAGACAAAACGCCTCGATAAAGGATGAATTTAGGGGATTTAAAACCCTAAAATCTGATCGTTAAGTCTTTATAGAGTAATGAAAAGCATTGGAAATAATTCTGATTATTATATTTTTATTTATAAGCTTATAGTTAACAATTTTACAATCTAAATTGCTATAATAAACTTATTCGAAAACCACAGGAATCTAGCAGTGCATCCCCACTTTCCATAAAGTGATAATTGATAATACTGGATGAACGAATAATGTTTTCAAAATCAAAAATAAATTCACAACAAACATTGGTGAGACAGTATTCAAAGAAAAAGAAAAATATAGAAATGGAATGTACAAATTAAGTTGTTAATCATGAATGGATGTTAATTATAAAACAGCTTCACTGAATTGAAATGCATCTATAAGGCTTTTTTCTGGTTTTGTTTGTTTTTAGCTAAAATAAGCGGTAGAATTTAATGGAAATTCTAATTACTAAGAACATTTTTTCTTAACCAATTTTAACGAATATTTAAAATTATCTACTCAGCTATCTAAAGGATTAACTGTATCTTCGTTGCTATTGACTCAGATGATTATCAGTCCCATAAAAAACATTCAACGTTAACTTCAGGCTGGATTGAAAATGGCGACTTCGTTAATATTTTGACGACAAAAGATTGTCAGTTCTGCTTATTTACGTAAGGAACAACAATTATTCTTTACACGCAATGATAAATGAGGAAAAAAAATATCAATAAACATTTTTTTTTATTCTTTTTATTAGGATGTTCAAAAAAAATACGAAATCATGAAAAATGAAAATTGCTAATTAAATAAGAGGAATGGGCAGAGAAAATGTTTATTAAGCTACAGAAAAATTCCTCGTCTCTAAACTACTAGAGAAAAATCGAATTTAAATAGTTATGTGCGAAAACAAGTTTTCTTATAAATTAAATTCGAATTTTGTATTATATTTATAGCCAATCTCTTGCTTTGTTTGCATTAATATTAAATTACTTAATCATCTAGCAAATAAATTGATGCTATTTTTGTTTGTTTGTTTGCTTTACTTAAAGAGTGGAATTTTCTTTATCGTCGTCAGTCTCAAAGATTGAATGATGAGTTCAAACAAGTATGAAACATCTGTATTAGAAAATCGCTGTAATGACTTTTTATCATTAGAGTATCGAGGGTGAGTGTAATCCCTCTTCCACTGCATCCAATAATGGAAAATATCTAGCATTTTGCATCTTTTCTTGGTTGGAAAGCTATAGTTTTTTTATGTAAACGCCCCCTCCCCTCACCAATCGGGAAGCGGGAGACGTTGTTTTTTTTTTTTGGGGGGGGGGGATTGTATGATTAGGACCATCACACCACCATAACCCTTACTCTATTGCACGCCTCTGCTTTTTATAGTTATTGTTTTTAATTAATTACTTTCTATATAATTGAAAATAGCAAGAATAAAAGCTAATTGGCAACAACTTGTTAATACAGTAATTAGTAACATATATTCAACAATACTTAGTATTTTCAGTTAACGAAGTTCCTTAAATAGCTTTCAATAATGTTTAAAATTGGTTACGTTTAAAAATTAAAAGAATATTCAAAATTCAGTGAGTTTGAAATCGGAGCCTTTTGGAATTCCATTCATTCTACATTGAAGTGGGTAAATCCTGATTCAAATCCTTTCAGTATTAACAATAGGTCGTTTTCCAAAGAATGGGAACAAGCAGGGAAAGTTTTCCAAAGGAAGCAACAGTCAAAATTAACGCGGATTAATAATTAACCAAGAAAACCTGTCTAATACACGTGTCGATGAAAAAACGTAACAAAAACAAGAATAGGAGAAAGAAAACAAAAGTGAGAACGGAACAAATGATAGGTGAAAAGGGATTAGCCTGATTCTTCCGCCAGACAATTACCTCTACAAAGACAGCAGCAACCTACATCGAAATTACAACAGACCAAAAATGGCGCCCAAGCAAATCGAACCACATGCCATCAATTCAGCCAATTACCAATTTCAATTGACTCGATGACAAATTATTCGGAGATGAAAAACAATTCAAATTTTGAAAATAAACAATATAAAAAAAGGAAGGCAGGAAAAGTAACAGGGGCTGAGAGAATGTGAACATATTTGTTTCAATTTAAAAATCAGGCTATGAAAACTCCTTAAGGATAAAATATGAGTAATGTGTCTTTTAATGAATTGTAGATCTTCTTGACGTAACCCTGACCGGATTACAGATGGTCTTTTCCTTTTGATTTCTTTGCTTCTATTTCTTTTTCGTGTCAACTAGTTAATTAAATAAATGGATATGTTATTTTCGTGTTCCATTTTCTTCCCCTTCATAGTTTTTTTTTTCACTGTTTTAAAAGATTTTAGAAAGGGAGGGGAATCGGAAGAAATAAAAAGCAGTACCTGACCCATGGAAATTATAGGCCGCTAAAGCTTTAAACATTTAAAATGCTGTTAACCTAATTTCCGAACTTGAAGTGATTGGCAAATACACGTTCCACCATCAAACAATTGCAGTTTCGAGCGATTTGTTTGAGGCAAGATTTTTATCGCTGCTACTGAGAGGAATTACCAATCTTACGAGAGAGAGGTCTTTTGGAATTAAGAGGGAAACCTGTGATCCTCACGCGATTCAACGAAAAAAAAAACAAAAAAAACGAGGGGAGACACGATATAGAAAAGGAGGACTTTTAGACGTCACCATTCCATTACCAATATAAGGCGATTGAAAGTAGCAGACCTTATGTTCAATGATCTTTCATATAAAACACGAAAAAGTGAGTTAATAAAGCATTGCAGACCTTTCATCAATTTAAGTCATCTAAAGAAGTATTAAGAGTCTTCTACTCAGGCTTTTTAGGGAATTATAATAAATTTATTAAAAATAATTGTGATCAACAGTTGAGTGTTTTAGTAAACATTCACGAAATAAAAAAAATGAAAAAAAAACATTTCCTTTTCTTATTTGACAAAGCACAATAAAGGTTGAATCTGTTAATTTACATGTAAATTATTCCCACATATTACAATAATATATAATTATAAACGGTAACGAATTTATGATTTTTGGTTAATCATTGTCTATACAAAAACAAAATACATTACTGTACATAATTCTATATTATTATAATAAGGACTAAGCCAAATATTTACATTACATATAGAATTATAATACATTACAGTAGCTCAAAGTCAGTTTTCTACACGGAGAAAAGTTTAGAAGGGGCCTCCAAATTGGCAAATCCTTCCTTCAATACGTCCTTTATGTCCAAACATAAGGAACCACCATAGTAAAATAATTATTTATCTAAAGTAATATACCAGGTAAATTATTTTAATCCATTACAATGATTTTCGAACTTTTCTGAAATCAAGGCAAGTGACTTAAAGTAGAAGTGGGATATTAGCACAAATTTAAAAAAAAAAAATCTATTAGGCAAATTCTCTTTTTCTCTGAATTTAAAAAAAAAGGAAGAAAGAAAATGAGGTGGTGATGAAAAAAAAAATCTTGTTAGGAATTCCAGTCTTTTTAAAGAAACTATTTCCTTGATTTGTTTTCAAACCCAGCTCAGGCACCAAGCCTTAAATATTTGTTAGATGATGGGTAGTCGATAATTAACACGTGGTCTATCATACGGTCTACGGATACCTGTCGTTAATGATGACGTCACTGCCTAGGCTACATGATCGCCCTCCCTTTTACTCACTCGTTTAAGTTGCAAAGAGACATGGTCTTAAAACCACAAACATAAATCACAAACCTTTCTATAAAAATGAAATAAATACTTCCTTTAAATCGAGTGTTTGTGAATTTTGAGTATACCTATGTATTTGTTTAAACATAAAATTCAAGATGAATATTGAGTAAAGCTATAGGACTAAGGACTTAATATAATACGTTTAAATATGAATTGCATAACCTGCAAATTTGATTGCATAATATGAATTTCTTTTATTTTTATTCAACGCCAGAGAATAAGTGAAAGTGTTCGGAAATAAATTCTCTAAGAAAAGGGTTGAGAACTCACACAGTCAAATCCGCATTTCAATTGTATTTTCAGGTTGAAACCATAAAAGGACAAGAGCCGCAGAAAGCAGCTTCCCTAATGACCTTGTTGCATACGTTAGGCCAGCGTTTGGGTGCTTCCATTCGCCAACCCAATGTTAAAGATGTCACCCAACTGGCGAATCAAAACTACTTACTTGGATTATTGGTAATTGCAAATCAAAAATTATCGCTTTCTTCTTCTTTTTTTTTTTTTTTTTTTTTCATTTATGTTCTATTTGTTAGCCTTGAGCATATTATTTTTCTCACTAAGACTATATAAAGACTAAAACTGACCAAAGGAAACAATATTTTTTTTTCGGAGAAAACAGGTTTACATTTAAAAAAATTCTCAGAATATTTTTTATACAAAAATTTCTTAAGAAATTATTTTTTTAATACATGAATTAAAATGTTTAAAAAAAATTGATATTATAATTGAATGTTACATAAAATATTAATATATGTAAATAATAAAAAAGTCAACGAATGAATTAATTCAGTAGGTTTAAATAGAGAAATTTTCATTAATCCATTTATATAAATAAATGTTTTCATACATCTATAATATATTTTAATAAACCTTATGATTCCAATAAATTAAGACATAATAAAAATAAAATAATTAAAGAAATAACAGTAAAATAAGAAAAGTCTACTTATAAAATAACATTTACCTAACAGGAACCTATTTCTTCTAATATTTTTATTTACATTATTTAATTTACATAATCAAAGAACGAGTACTATTATAAAAGAATAATTCGCTGCTTTTTTTTTTTATTATTATTATTATTATTTAATTGAAAATTTTAGCATTTCGCCATTTCCTTTGTAATATTTATTGAATCTCTTCCAGCATTCTTGTTTCCTAGCTAAATCATTTACAAATAAAAGTATTATTTGGGAATTTTAAGTCGGATCTAACATCTTTTTACTTAACCACAAAAAAACATAATTTTTGGTAGTTCTTAGTTTGTCCAAAAGTTTCTTCTATTTCCATTCATTGTCTTATCTTTGAATATCTACTTATTTCCTAGTGAATATCCGTTATTTATTTAAATTGCTGGGTTTTGTCAGTAGACGTATGTTTGCTCTGTTCTGTTTACTGAGAGGTTCATCGGCGAACCCACAACAGAAACCGACACTCGCCTGTGTCAGCGGTAGCAGCGATGTTACGTTCGCGTTCGATTTTATTTAACCTCAAAAAATATTAGTCTCTCTACGAGTTATGCATTAGAAAGTAGCCCATCCATTTAGCGGAATTCTATTTCCCCAGAGCTTATTTTATTTCATCCCACAGCTGTGTGAAGAAATTCTTTTCAGGAGTAAAAAAAACTCCAACTTTAAAACTTACGGCTAAGAAGTTAGTTAGGCACAAGTTTCCTGCACTGAAGTAATGAAGGTTAAATCACATCAAATACACCACGAAATAAAACCAAACTTCATAAGTTAGTAGAGAATAAACTTTGTGAACGATCTTACCGTTTCTCTAAATATCTGTTGGGCTGATTTTCTAGTATCGCCGTTCACTACGGATGCAGATTCTCTACCCCGACGGTACTTGTCAGCCATTTTGCCGCCTGTTGCTCCTAACCTCTAACCAGGTGCAAAGAGAAAAAAGCGAAAAAAAAAACATCCACGTTAAAGTTCCGCCGGGATCGGGAAAAATTTATTTTCGAGTTTCTAGATGAAAATGTTTTGGCAAAGCGTTGAATTAGCCTACCAATTTCTTACTTATGAATTTAAAAACGATAAAATACAAGAATCAAATATCTTGTCTGCCTGATTTTCAAAACAATATAGGAAGATGTCATTCTTCACTGAGTTTGAAATGAGTGGCAATGATAGAGCTCCACCCAGCCTGTCTATATTTCACAATTACATATCACGAGCAATGATCATTGTAAATGCATTTACAACAATATTCAGTCTCTTCGTTAATTACAAACACGCTCTTTATTTCTATTACGTAATGTAGTAAAATTATCCTTCAATTTCATGGAATTTTCGAAGAAGCATCCGCACATTTACTTGGACGATATCCATTTCTTTAAAACTTCAAATTCAAAATAGATAAATAAATAAATAAATAAATAAATAAATAAATAAATAAATGTGCTCGCTTCTTCTTTGAAAAGCTTGACATTAGACTATCTAAAAATTTATATTAAAAATTCAAGTTGTAAGGAAAGTATTAATTTTGAATGCCTTATTATATTTAGTTCATAAAGGATAGTTGGTATGCCAACTTTCGACTATTTGCATGGAGAATGAAGAAATAGCTTAAATATATCAGTAAATTTTCAGCTTTTAAATGTAATTAGTGTTCATTTATCGTGATAGCGGCGCTTTATAGAGACTAGTGTGTTCGGTTCCCTATGGGTTCAATTCCAATCAAAATTAACAGGGAGATAACTGTTAATGAGTCTTATTCCAATCTTGATTTTCTAAGATAATTACTTGAATGTAATTATCGTGATTATTGCGCTTTTAAGTCCATGTATCTTTACAGTGTTTTTGCTTCTGGATGGATGAATTGGATGGCGCGGCAACCACGGATAAGCGAATTCCGCGGATAATCAGAAATAAGACAAAAAAGGACAAAAATCCACACAAAAATGCTTTTAACATGTTTTATTTACATTAAAATAGCAGTACATGCATTATAAACAATTATTTTATTTTATTTTATTTTATTTTATTTTATTTTATTTTATTTTCTTACTTTCTAACAAAAAAATCGGTTAATTGTTTTTGTTTTTTCATGTCGAAAAACGAAAACCCCCTACTTGGACGTCGCTAAATGTGCCTCTTTTATTTTTTACCTTATTCTAGATTTAAAAAAATGTTTGTTGATTCCGTAATTTACTGTATAGTAAAAAAATTGGAATATGAGAGGTCCGCGGATAATCCGCAAAGCGGATAATCTGCCGGCGGATAATCGGGAGTTTACTGTATACGAAAGTCAAATAAGATCGTTGTTATAAAAACCTAAGCAATATTTTTACAATTTCAGATTTGTGGGATGTTGAGTTGCTTGATAAAAGATGGACGGACACGTATATTTCGTCTTTAAAACTTCATTTTAAAGCTTGTTAGTTATTATAACCTTTTTTTCATTTCCGATGCCTATTAAGGAGTACAACCAATGTTAGATCAAACCTATGTCTCTGGTTACTTCGAATGCCTTGACATAATTAGTTTAGGCCTGGACATTTTTAATCTAAAGAAAAAGTGGGTTGGGCTGGAGAACAGATTAGGAATGCGAACCCCTCCTGCGTTGCGTTACACATCTATTATCATTGCAACTGAGATAAACTGCTGATACCAGAATCTTGAAAACAACTCAACTACCAACCTTAAATAACTAACTAACTAAATAAATAAATAAATAAATAAATAAATAAATAAATAAATAAATAAATAAATAAAACAATCCTATATGCAAAAACTTATTTATAACCTTTTGTTTGTTTTTGCAAGATTTAGCATAAATTATAAATGGTTGGCTGAAATTCGTGCCCACAAACTTCCTGGTCTGTTACCTGGACTAATTATAAGCCAATTTATTCTAATCCATATTAATAGAATTTTGTATTTGTCTGAACTGTTATTATATAGTACTTTATATAATCAAAGAAAAGCGAATAATCCTATTAATATAACAAAAAGGTACCTCACTTTTTATTGTAACATCCTTTAACTCCATGATTTCAATGAAAGAGATGCGAATTATTTCAGTCTTCCTTTCTTAAAAACTAACAAAAGCTAACTGGCGTTGCTGAGGTCTTATCTTCTGAGACTCTACCCAGAACCTGATTGTTTAGTTTTCGTACCGGGAATAGTTGGGTCTCCAATTTGTAAATCTACTATTCAAGTAACTGGTGGGTTCGGAATAAAGAGAATCTCAAACAAAGTCATCCATTCAGTCTATCTTTGAGTTCTAATCAAAATTCAGATTGAATTTGAAGGTTGGATTTATAGCCTTTGAAAAAAATGAAAATTATCAGTTCGA
>JAFIDM010009631.1:252198093-252209026 GCA_023159025.1 Thereuonema tuberculata | reverse complement strand
TTATTATTATTATTATTATTATTATTATTATTATTATTATTATTATTTTATATAACGTCACTTGTCAATACATTCTGCCATTTCTTCGCGTTTCATAGTTTCAGGAACATTTTTCCATCCTTCATTGTGTTGACTAGATCTTAATAAAGGAATTGTTCATATAACAACCCATTCTGTGTCTACCTACATTAGTACTGCAATGTATGCCATGACCAGAGTGGTTTGCATCATCAAAGTTGACACTTGGTTTATGTATTTCATTTGTAATAACTTTGTTTATAATTGAAGTAAAAAAACAAAACACTTTTTAGTTAATTTTATATTTTTAGCTGTAGAATTTCAATTTGATAAGTTATTTGTTGAAATATTTCGTAGAATAAATTGAATATACATACCTAGACTATGTAGTTTAGAATTTCTTATCATATTCTATAAGATATAAATTATATATATGTATATAATTTTTTCATATTTCAGGTCATTGAATTTCATATATGTAGGATTTCCTACATTACGATATATTCCTATCTTTGGACGGGCTATAGATTAGGTTTAAAATATATATCCCAAAACACTGGATTGAATGGTTTATATATAGACTATAATAATGAAATTTCGTTTTCGAAATGTTTTGATCAGATTCTAGTAACTGATAACAATCTTTCAAATGTAAATGACTAATGAAATAAATGCTTCTCAAATGTTGATTTTTATTAACTAGGCTACCAATGATTCCATAGTTTTTGTTTAAGACAAAAACGCTTGAAAGCCAGTCTTAAAGACAAAAGAAGTTCGAAATAACTTAAAGCGTACTTTCTTTAAAATGTCAAGTCTTTAAATTTTTTTTATCTGTATTTTTTTTTTTTTTTTTAAGTGCGAAAACGATGAAAACTAGTCTATTTTTTTTTTTTTTTTTTAATATAATACCTACTGAATACATGAATCAAGAATTTAATATTTTTGTTTAGACAATGAAATATTCACAGAAATACGATAGAAATCCATTGTTTCCAATACTTTTCTATGGGAATTTTGTCGCCTTCTCGCATTCATTCCTTGACAAGGACCTTTTGGAAAAGATTTGAAATAAAAAATGCTAGATGGTCCCTAGTCCTCGAATATCTTCCAAGAAGAATCCTTCACTGGTTCAGAAGTTATTATGGATGGGAGGGGAACTGATTTGATAAACCTCCCTTTTCCTTTTGGAAAACTAAAAAGTATTTTAATTTTATTTGTTCTTTATGTGGCAAATAGCAATGATACCGAGGATGACGAAAATAACGTATAATTCCTATAGTCATATTTGTAATCGTAGTCTATATTCGGTCAGAAACTTGGGTTGGCGGGCGAGCGAATTTGGTGTTTCTTCGAGGGAAGGCAGCAAATGCGTGGGTGTTGATAGTTGGTTTTGATAGTGGAGTGGGTTTTCATCGACTGAAGGAGACGCAGGAAGCGTTTTATTTGCTTTTGAAGCGAAGTCTTCGTCTATCGTTATTCTGTCACTCATCAATCTCAGATGTTAGTCATTCAGAAAGAGAGGATGACTTTATTTCTTTGATTTCGATGATTAGATCAAAATGTTCCAGATTTAAGAATAAATAAAAAAAGTAGAATTGCACCATTTCTTACCAACTATAGATTTATAACAGAACATTAGATGGAAATTACAGTTGGTATGTCAACTTTTAGGTATCGAAAGAGTTACGATTTAGTTGAACAGAAATTTATTTATCACAAGTTGCTATTTATTGACTTAGTTTAGAAGGGATCATGTTTTGTCTGGCATAAACTTCCATTAACGTTTCAGGATCGCAGGATGTATTTTTTGAATGATCACAATCTTTGTTCTTTAGCATTGAATTTAGATCGTGGGTTCTTTTCCCTTGGTTCTTTTCCCATAGTGCCTAGAGGCTCATTTTGGATTGCTGAAGTTATGCTACTAACATTTGAATTTCTTAGAATAAAAAGATGTGAAGATATCATCATTTTTAACGAATGAAAGGGACGGATTTAATATTACAGAGTTTCTCTGTTCTAGTCACTTTCACTATTCGACCAATATTCACGGGTTCCAAACCTTATACAGAGTCTATAAAATCCCTTTAAGAATGTGAATGTAATTGAATGTGCAATATTTTAAAAAGAAAATCAACTTTAGAAAAAAATAAAAAAATAACGCAAACAGGTTTTGGAAACAATGTAGCAGATGTCCAATGCTTGACGTAAATAACTGACTGACTTCATGTTGTCGTCTAGTTCTTAATTTCTCTTCATAAATGACTGGAGCTTCGTGATTTAGGAGTTAAAAGATTTTTACTTATAATAAATCTCAAACGTGTTATTTATGTTCATCTAACAACCAACTGAATTCAATCGATGCTATATTAATTAGATTAATTATCATATACAATTAATATACAAGTAAATGACGAATTTTCCTACTCCAAGTTATGCTGTTCAGTATTTCGGCTTGGTACCTAGAGCCTTTTTCAGAAATTTTAAACCTAATTCAACTTTTTCCTGATGAAGACTCAAAGTACCAACAGCATAACTTTTTTTTTTTACCTAAAGTAGCAGCTTCCTCATTCGGAGTACGTCATAATTAGGATTAATTAATATTAATCTGTTACTTCTATTATCAAATTAACCGTAGAATTTTGTTAGTTTTGAAAAGGAGTAGAATTACAATAACCTATAGTGACTCTTTTTCTCCATTGAAAAATTAAGCGAATTAATACAACAATAATTCATTGCAATCTCAACAATATCTTGTTTCCTTACATAATTTCTAAAAAAGTATATTGTTTTCGATAGAATGACCGTGGCGTACTACTAATAAACACAATCCTATTTAACTGAGAAACATGTTGGGATATTTCTAAAAGCTAGAGATTTCCTTATTCTTATTCCTGGATTTTTATCGTGTGTTTATTATTTGGAGATTCGCTCGTTTAACGAGCAGAATCGCAGCTTTTGCAACAATACACAGTTATTCAAGATATTATGTATTTTTCAGGAGACATGAATAATTCCTACAGTTGCTATGATTATAAAATTCGAACAGATCGGTCTAGAATAAACAAACTAGGCTTTATAATTACATCCCTTTACTTTCTACCTTTTTTTTTTCCCACTTAAATACTGTAATTGCTTGATGCTTGAGAGACAGATATACCATGATTCAGTATTTCCTATCTCCATTATTGTTTGTTTCGTGATCTAGATCTAATTTGAAGAGCATATTTACCATCTTTAATAACAGTTTTTATTCAGTTCGTGGCAAGGGAAAAATTATTGCAATCCTCTACAAAATAGAATAATGCTATTATCCCAGCAAAACACTTTCTTGGACAAACAATTAGCTCAGCCTTTCTTTTGTTTGTAATGAGAATATACGAAATCTCAATTGAAAGACTAGGCTAAACTTTACAAAATAAATTCTGAAGCGAAATAAATGAATATAAAATCATAAAAGAATGTCAGATAAATAAAGGCGATCACGAGCGATATAGAAATCACCTTTCGTTTACATACATTCCAGTGATTTATATGTACTTTATTTATTTAGGTGAATAAAAGAAACTGATAAACAAATCAAGGACTTAATACAGGGTTTAAGACAGTTGCATAGTTTTAAATATTATGGGGGCGTCTGTTCTCGCTTTGACAAAGACTCCTTTACAAAGATGTATATTAATGGCTTCACTTAAAGAAAAACTTGAATGTATTAGGTTAATCACTTAAATTTGTGATTATCAGCATCTTTCGTTTTTTAACTTTGTCAGTTCATTATTTAAGTTAATTCTTTTTAAGTTACTTTTTTTTTATTATAAATTAAGATAAATATAACAGAATCAAAAGTCACTCAAAACCCACCGGTTGACATCTCTTTTCAAATTCGACATTGGTTAAGTAACAGAATCTTAATGTAAGTCGTTCTTCCTTATATAGGTTTTATTAGGTTCTTTCTATATAGGTTTCTGTGACAGGTAAGCTTTAATTCATGAATGATTCTTCACTTAAAGTTGTATTTAGGCTTAAGACATAGTGAATTTGTGAGTTTAGTATTAAAAGGAATCAAGTGAAGGATGCTGATATAAATACTAGAATCTACATGAAGTTCGAGTTTTGATGGTACTTTTCCAGTATTTTGTTGCTCACCCAGTCTTAATTGGCGAATGACACACATTATAGCAGTCAGAAGAGGTCATCCAGCTCCCCTAATACAAAATTGTCCAGAAGAGAAAACGTAAAATCAAAACAAAAGTCATTGCAATCCCATTATGAAAAACAAACAAACAAACAGTAGGAAACTATTGGCTCCTGGAGATCGTGATGATGTTCAGTAAGGGCCTTCGTTGTACAGATTGATAGATGTGAGTTATTCTAATTAAATAATGTTACAAAGTTCCTTGCAAGTGTGATAAGATTTCTACCTTCTCTCCTGGAACAATCTCAATTTAAAATGAGGCAGCCATTTTTTGCATATTGTAAGATAAGCGTAACAAGTAATTAATTTTATACCATTGTTAAAGAAAAAGTATACCGGTATGAAAAAGCTTTAATTATTCTCCGAAATAAACTAAATGAATTTGATTATTAGTTCAGCATTGAGAATAGGGTGTATATATTTTTTTAGGCTTAAAATAACGAAAAAAAAAAGGTCTTTTGAAATAAATATTTGTAAACTTCTTTTTAAAATAAAATGAATATCCATTTTCGTATTTATGAAAAAATATAGACCCTTAACTCTTCGAAGATTTTCTCCAAGATTCGTCATCAGTTTATCTTTTAGCCAAAGTGAATTATTCAGTATTGAAATTTCTGATATTGGGAACAAACTTCTATAGAGCCTTCGAGAAAATGCCATAAACTCTATTCCTTATCTCTTATTAAAGTAGATGCTCTATCTGTTCAGTTACTAGTTGATACGTTCGAGCTTTTAATTATGTAGACGTTTTGTTTTCAAAAGAATAAAGATACTCATTTCACTAATTTTATCACCATTAAATAATTAACAATACTAATAATGAAAGAGTTCAGAAATGTCCTTGAAATGAAAATAATATAAATTTATATTTACTTTTGTTTTATTAATGGATCATTGATGATATTCAGATTAGGCTTATCTTAGATGCCTAATGTATGCTTTGGACCTTATCAGACTTTGTTTATTTTGATAACTTTATTATTGATAATGCGTCTCTTTAATGTGTTGCTAATATTCTAAAATTAATATATTTTAATTTTCCTTGTCATATATCATTTGCTTTTTCTCTATTTTTGCGGCCTTCGGAAGATGTAAAATTCAGGTAGGAATGCTTTTTTATCCTATTCTTTGTATTTTACAAGTTTTTTTTTAATTCAACTGTCTGATACTAATTTTCCATTTCCTTTTAAGATATATTTATTTAAATGGTTTGGAAGCTTCATTTCGTGAAAAAGACGGGGAAAAAAATGTTGAAATGAGGTTAAAAAACTGAGGATAAAAAGCACGAAGAGAGAAAAAAAAAAGCAGTAGAGGAAGACTACGAATTAGATGGAGAATGAAAGTCATATCAGACATATTAATTAAAAGACGACCGTCGATTCTTGAGATTTTTTTTTTAAGACACGGAAAAAAGTGCGAAAATCTCCTATTATCGTTGATCAGTCTGTCCATTCTTACGTATGAAATAATTCGATTCCCACTGGACTGATATTCATGACATTTGGTGAGTAGTGAGATCAGCGAAATTTAACAAATAACTCTTTATGTTTGAGATTGGATGAAATTAAAGGCCATAAGTTTAACTTACAGCTCTGTCACTAGATGATGCAACGTCACGGAGCTCCGTCTATTGGCTGTTTATAAAACAACAAAAATCGCAATCGGCTAATAATTGCTATTGATTACTGCCTATCATAGTCTTGTTATGGTTGTCATTGAATTATTCATTATGAATATCTCGCCAATACCTGCTGTTTACAGAGAAATAAGGATATGTAAAAATCCAAAAAATTTCCTCAATTTTCCTTAGCGATCGTCGCAAAGGAGGTAAATGATGATCAAAGAAAGATCCTTTTGGATGTATGAATCTTGAGAATCAGGCCATGAGTCAAGTAGAGAAAACATGTGATTTAGAATTAATCCTTTACCTCCTTCAATGGATTTGGGTGGTGAATACGAAACATTATTTTCGCATCCGAGCTCTGATAAGATAAGAAACTTTTTGTGTTGTTCCCCAAGTAGTGTTTTCTTTTTAGAGGATTTTAGAGGAAGGATTTTTGTGCCTTTCTCGTCTCTTGTTTTGTGACTGGATCAAGAAGTGTTTAGGTAAACGGTGTATCAGTTGGACCCGGTCAATTTTGCATATAGTAGCAATAATCAAATGACCTGATCAATTTTCACCAGCGCTTCGGCGATGATGTGTTGGTTCTCTTCAGTAGTGATTGTGGTGTGTGACCCTTCTGAATGATTTCAGTTATTGTTTCACGTTTCAGAGAAAAACCATATTCCTCATCAAATAAACGTCTTGCCGCAGAGATGTTGCCCTTCGACTCATAAATAAATTTCATGACAGACACATGTTGCTTTAACATCAACCGGAACGCACCACTTTCCCTGCATGCCATTGTGAATTATCGAACGGTCACTATCGCGCGTTCAATGTCACGAGATGCTCATACTGATGTCGGTTACAAGCGCACTGTTATGCACAGGTGAAGCATTCCGGTGCCCGCCTTATATTAGGATATTGTTATTCTTGTGAAAACGTATAAACTGCTCTCGAAAATGGCTCCCAGGAAGGGTTGACCGGGTCCAACTGATACACCGTGTATATTTTCTTTAAAATAAAAACATTATTAATCACTAAAATTGAGAAAGCTAAAATACTTATAATGTAAAGGTTCTGCAGATTTTTCCTCTCTCGCTTTGCTCGTTTCATTGTTAAAACTTTATGTCCCGTAAGTATAGAGATCATTATCATTTTCCAGCAAGATAGGGTTTGGTTCCTAAAAGCCATTAAGGAATTGTAATATTAATACGGGGATAGAGATTGTTCTGGACTATGTTTAGAAATTATGCTTTGCAGAAAAAAAATGATGCATTTTATTTTTGATTATAAAGTATGCAAATTTAAATTAGGGATGGAGATTTAAACTAGTAAAAATATGAATGATCATCGGAAGCGCAGTGGTGCCTCAAAAGAAAAACACATGCTGAGTCTTAGACTCAGAATTTGTATCTCATTCATTTGTATCTCATTCATCGAAATAAAATTAAAAACTATAATTTTCTGAATATTCAATAGCAGCATTGATGGAGCGTGAATGTTAGCTTTTCCTTAGAACCACCAGCCTCTTTATAAATAATAACTGCTCCCTTACCTCCCAAAGCCCGATGTTTATCGGTTTCAGTTTATTTACTTTAATACGCTCTTCAGATCGTCGTGAAACTTGTCATCAAGTCTTTTAATAGCTAAAAGTCTGATCCAGAGATATAATTCATCTAACCTCCGCAATAACCATTAAGATGCTCTTTTTCTCATTTTTTTCCCATTGTCTTGAGAGCCTATCTCTCTCTCTCTCTCTCTGGCTTGTCTCTTGAGTCTAATAATCTCATCCATTGAAGCATTATTAAGTGGAAGCAACCCACAAGTGAGCTGGCATTTTGCCACACTTTGCACTCGAAATTTTCGGCGGCTTTTGCCCAACCTTCGACGTTGCCTATTTTACGCTTTACGTCAGTTTCACAGTTGTTGAAACTTATTTTTTTTTTCTTCTTCTTTTTCATCCGTTTTGCAATTTTCGCATCATTGGACGAATCCCATATACAAACACTTTTGCCTGTGTCTTTTTTTTTTTTTTTCCCGCTTTCCCACTTGTTTGTGTTCATTTGGTTGCCAAAGCTCGTTTGACTTGCTACCCCCTTCTCGCTACAAAATGTAAAAATATAACAGACGCGCGGGTGTCCATTTCGCGCTTGCAGTCCGGCTTCCACGTGCGATCGCTACTCTGTCTTTATCACTCGGGAGATGCCAAAATTAGGCCTGTACCTTGGTGAGAAGTTTGCCTCCTCGGCTCGGGAAGGCGTCTGAGCCTCTGCTCGCAGCGGCTGCAATGATCCACAGACGTTCCCCCCAGTCCCCGAGTGAACAGACGAAATGCTGCTGCTTTGTTTGGGTAAGCTAAGAAAGGTACTGTATGTCTACTGCATGCTATCTCTACTTTTTTTTTTGTTGGTTTGTTTGTTTGTGAGATGTTGTTATCTATTGGAACGTCAGAATCCCAAAGCACATGCTCGCTCTCGTCTTCCGGAACTATGGAAGCCATCAAAACATTCGCTTGCAACTGTTGCTAATTTGGTTTCTCCGAAAGTTCTTTAGTAATTTAATATTTGGGATCTTTTTTTAAAAATCTATCTTTTCAAAATTTACCTGAATCAAGATAGAAGCTAATGAAAACGACAGATATCAAACTTGACAAAGTAGTAAAAAAAAATTCAAATCCTACGGCTGATTTCTCACACACATACAGAAAAAGATAATTTAGAAGTAAATCCAACTTTTTCTTAACAACAGTAAGAAATTCCTTTCAGAACTTTCTTTAAAATGTTGCGTTTTTTATTGTCCTTATATCTAAAAAGCGGATATCCCCATTTGTAAATTATGATCCTCATCGAATTCAACCAATCTTCAAATTCTGCTGAAAATTGATTAAATCCTCAAATTTTACTTTAATTCGACTAAATCCAATCAATTTTAATCAACTTAAATACAGAAGATGCAAATTTAAAATGGATTATAAATTGGATGACGACACATTGTTAAGACATCGATAGAAAGCCATCCTTTGCCTTCATTGAGAGTCGCTTCCCTTCTTATTCTTTTCAATGTTATCATTTTCTCATCGATTCACCCTGGAACAATCTTTAAATGCAAAAGATAAATCATCCGTCTGTTGTCCATATTCATGCCAAGTTCAAGAAGATCCATTCAATGATTCAAATGTTATTATGGGAACATATAAATATTCCGGCATTTTTAAGCTTATATTACGTTAGGAAACTGGCTAGAAACCTAAATTAGCCGAACAATATTTCTCTTTTCTATCAGCATTTGAAAAATCTCAAGAAAAGCTTTAGCAGATAGTGCTCTAACTTCTCTGTCTCGTTTCATCGTGAATGATGTTGACGCTTTCTTGGTTTCATTTTTGTTTCAAGATTTATTTATTTATTTATTTTTTATTTTTCTTTTCTTTCTTTAAGAATTAAATGCTACATGAATTTCTTTTTTTCTCCGCCTTTCTTATAAATTTCTGTGCTAGTTGTGTCCTCAGTGTTATCTTTAACTTTTTCTGTTCTCACTCGATAGGTCGAGAAGGGCGTACTTATCTGATTTTCTTATCACCTTGAATACTTTCCTTTTGTAAAATACTTTCTTATCATTTCAAATTGATTTATCTTTTTATTATTTATTATATTCTACTCACACTACATTATAATATTCTATACACATCTAATTACTTCACGTCTACACAATACTACCATTTCTATTTCAGTATTTGGATAGTTGCGTACAATAGTTAGTAGACTATTTCATTTTAGAATTCTGAACAATAGCTGCATATAAATGCAATTGAATCTGAGCAATCCGATGCCTCGAGACCTATGAAAAGGCTTGGTTTCGCTTTATGCTTAGCTGATTACCCTTACTTTCTAGAACACTATCCAATGCACAGGACAAATGGAATCATAGATTTAACAACACATTCCTGTCCTTCTGAAATAGGCAGTGTAACATTGTTATCATCATTATTCTTCCTTGATGACACAAAAAACCAGATGAGTTGTTGACTGTCACTTTTCTGGGATTGTCTTTCTGAAGGCGTACCTTGTTAGTAATCTTTCACGTTTTAAAACTAATATAATCCTGTATATGTCCTTTTTGTTGAGGGATTTCCTCACTCCGGGATGACTCCTCCGGTGAGGAAATCCCTCAACAAAAAGGACATATACAGCATCATGTCTCACTCCTCCTTCAGGACCAAACTATAATATAATCCCTATGAACCTTTTAGTTCTGAGTATGATTTTGAATTTCTTTTCCATTCATTTTTAGAAACAGTTGTTTACTTAGTTTTTTATTTAGTCTTCCTTATTTAACTTTGATTCCATTTTCGTGACAATTAACAATATTTAAATTTTTTAACAAAATTTTAACTATTCAGCTTTTATCTACTTTCTTACTTTCTTTTACCACTCTGCTTTGAGCTGCTTGCAATTTTAGAAAATCTTTTCTTTTTTTTTTTTAATACACGAAAAAAGAAAGGAATTAACAGAAAACATTAACTTTCACTCATTGTCTGTTCAATTGCAGAAGACACCATCTGTCTGGGATTGAACATCTTTAAAAATGGAGTAAACAATCAACTGCAGTGAAAATACAGACACGCTGAGGAGGAGCCTGTGTTTACACCATTGAAACGGTGTTAAAGTCTTTCTAATTGTAGAACGGCAATAAAACTGTTGAAAATTAAATTGTTTACACTAGACTAGTTTTATCTACCGTGGTAGTCAATTAACAATTCAGAATTTCAACGAAACTATATTATTTATAGTTAAGCCACTGATCTCCCATTTACCAAAGGTCTTTTTCCTGTCTTTTTATTATTGATTTAAACCAAATGTATATATTGCTCTTTTGGAGGAAAGCACGACCAGAATATTATTTTTGTACTGCTTCATTGTTTTTTAACCTACACTAAAAACGAGGAGACATTTGTATTAAAATTTTGTTCATTGCGATTTTGATAAAAACATCCCTAATTTAAAAGGAAAGAGTAAATTCAGTTTTATATAATGCGTTCAAATAAAATTTCAATATTTTAATTGACTTCTAATTGAATAATTTAATGACGAATTAAATTTTGCTTTTACCATCAGATTTGT